>CAJHZI010000481.1:1322500-1860000 GCA_905160935.1 Enchytraeus crypticus | reverse complement strand
CATCGTAATGGCCATGTTTGAAGTGTTGTTGTTGTTGCTAGCAGTCGGTAGTGTTGAAGTAAAATGTGGTGAACTGAAGGCTAAGTTTCGCTTGATTTCGTATCGAATTACAGTTTTATTGGACTGTGTGTATTGTGCTTTGTTGTGTTGTATTAGATGTTTTTTTGTGTTATACTGTATTATATTTTATTGCGTTTTATTCTAATGTTTTATTGCTTTTTATTCTAAAGTTGTCATATTGTATTTTATTATATTAGTTGTATTTCATTCTATAGTATTATATTACATCGTATTGTAGTGTATTGTGTTGCATTATATTTTATTGCTATGCCATTCATTGTATTTAAGTTTATTACATTATAGTATTACATGTTTATTGTATTTATTTCAGACGAGGCCTCAGACCAGGGCGGCAGGGTACTGGTTCACTGCCAGGCAGGCGTCTCGAGGTCGGCGACTATCGCCATCGCCTACATCATGGCCACGCTCAGGATGGGCATGCTCGACGCTTTCAGATTCGTCAAAACCCGGCGTCCCATCGTCGCACCGAACTTCAACTTTATGGGTCAGCTGTTGGAATTCGAGACGAAGCTTTTTGGCCAGAAGGATGCCACTCCAAATGGGCACATCGATACGATTGTGAAAGTCCCAGGGAAGAACGGGATTGTGCCCGCCAGTGAGGAAAATAAATCCGTTTTAAGTGCCTGTCCGCCTGCGGCAGCATCTACCGGACGAGTCCAGTCAAGGGTGGAGGGTCGGGCGAAGGAAGTCCCGGTTGAGAAGCAGAAATGCTGAGCAGCCCGTCTTTAGTCATTTCTACAACATCTCGTTGATTGTATTGCGTTGTTTAACTGTTGAACAGAGAGTGAGTTGGAGCGCAATAGTTGCGTGTATTTCCTGTGAAACACGGTTCAGTAATTTAGCATGTGAAGCTGTTGGATTCTTTGTAAATTTGCATCAATATTAGGTGAGAGCAGGGAAACCAATGTTAAAAATTTGTTTAAAAATTTTCCAGCTGTTAGGAATTGACAGATATGGTTAATATCTTATTAAAATATTATCATGATTTAATACTTATAATTCCAAAATTCTATATTATTTTTAGTGCATATTTACTTCTATTTGATTTTTATTATCACTTTTTTCTATAATACATTTTTCTCTTATAATATGCTTGTACATATGTGGACGGTTTCTGTTCTATAGACGGATGTGATTTTGGTGCTATCTCGTAACATTGTTAAATATAGCGTTATATCTGGCCTTACATGTAATATTTAATAATATTTTGAGTACAACAAATCGAAATTATTCATCAAAAGAGAAGGTATTAGAAATCTGTAAGCAATGAGATTTTAAATCTAGAATTAGAAGTTTGACTCATTTCATTGAGTGTTAGCTGTCGTTCGTAATGCACTGTTCATGGAGAGGTTATGACATATACGTGTAGATTGGTTATGATGAGGATATTGGTATACAATAAATCGGATAATGGTTGATTTATTACAATTTAAATAGCTTTAGTGTCACGAAAAATAGTTTAGTCTTTTAATTTCCTCTAGTAGGAAGCTGAAAGTCTAATCACAGTCTATAAATTAATTATATTTAAATTACGTTTTATTACGTTATTATTCTTGGTTTGGTTATCTCCATATAAATGCCTACAATAAGAAATTACCACTTTGGTAAATTTATTATATAAGAAACAGAAGAACTGATCTCAAAAAAGCCATGGGCTCTGGGATATAATATATTCTATGCACTACACACTGGCAAGTAAAAAGAATTAAGCCTGACTTAGTTACATTAGAAAGGGTGTACCTAGTCAATTGCGTTACGAATGAGCCTACTGAATGTTTTTAGCTATTAATGCTGTTGTTATAATGGTAATATTCGCTATTGGACCATGCATTGCTTCTAGTATATCATAATGTTGTAGCGTAAAGCTACTTCTTGGAAAATGTTACACAGAAAAGCTAACGAGTAGTTGCTTAGTGCTTTCTACTAGCAAGTTTTTGTTACAGAAAAGACAAACAGCAGAAAGTCGATCAGCTGCGAGACAGATAGTTAAATGATACCTAGAAGCTTGGCGTGAAATTCTTTGGGCTCATTCTTAACTGTTCAACGATATGATAACTATGTAGATTTGTTAAGCTATCAGCTGTAAGATATCTAATAACTATGTAGATTTGTTAAGCTATCAGCTGTAAGGGTATCTAATAACTATGTAGATTTTATTAAGCTATCAGCTGTAAGGGTATCATTAGTTCTTTTAGTAATCGTTTCAGTACAGTAGCCTTTTTTATAGGGCCTAGAATTTCGCCTTTTCGTATCTAGTTACTACACAACCTGATGGCTTACTTCTGCAGCAACTAAAAAGTAATGGCTTACTTTCTGCAGCAAATGTAAAGTATTAGCTTACTTTCTGCAGTAAGTAATACTATATAAACTGGCAATATAAACTAAAAGTAGCGATAGAATCAGTGGAAAAGCATCATTTGTATTAAGATGTGCTACGTCTAAAAACTAAAAGTCGTGTTGCCAGTACATACGTACAAATGACGCCTGGGCCAGTGTGCATCTGTACTTGTCTATTTGTACAGAGTACAGAACACTTAATTTATACTGTATACTGTACAAAATGCATAATGTTACAAAGTATACGAAGTACATAATGCTATACTGTGTATAAAATACGTAATGTGTACACGTAAATGCCAGTGGGGAATGTATGTATTTGCAATCAATATTAATTTACGAAATTCATAATTTCGCTTTCATTTTGTTTAAAAATAGTTATTTTCTAGAGGTTTGAGTAGATTGTGACTGATTTATACTTTACCTGAACATATTTTATATGTCTTCTATTGCAGTGTTGTATTTATGCACACGCTTATTAATTATTACTATTAATCTTATTATACCATTGTAAGTTTAGAATTACCCCTTTCTGATCTTAACCTCGAAAGCATAAATGACTCATAATTATTTTGATACAAAGAATATGATTCAGTGTAATGACTTTATACAAATGCACTCAATTTAATTACAATGTAACTATGCGCGGTAATAGACAGGAATTCTTGCGTATACACGATGAAAGACAGAGATCAGTAGAGGAATTGTTCGTCGTCGACTTAAATACATGGCAGTGAAAGACTTTATAAATGCAATTATACAAGTTTATTTGCAATAGGCCTAATTAGTTTATGTAACGTAATAGAAGCATGTAGAAGTTGACTTACTAATATTTAGTTTAGTTTATGTAGCGCGATAGATGTTAATTCAGCAATCTAATGCAAGTACTGCAAAAGGTGGATTTTCTAAAATTGGTTACGTATTGGATTTTGACGTATATTATATTGAAATATAATATGTACATCTGCGCAAGTGTCAGATGTGCAGTGAAATGCCAGATGTAGATACTTTGTATGCGCGTTGTTCTGTACAGTGTGAAATAAACTACAGTTATGTGAACACACCGGGGTCGTCTTAGTCACTAGCCGCAGTAATAAAAATATATTGCTGATTTTGTCCAAAAATAGGAAAACGTAGAATCTTAATTATAGCGATCGGTAGGTGCATTGAGTAATACTGTCCTCTCTCTCTCTCTCTCTCTGTCTCTCGTGTTCTGCCTAGCGGTAGGTTCAAGGCACATAGTCGTACTCAGAGACTCTATTTATGAGCAATCCGTTGATCAACCAATCCTTTCACAAAGACTAAGCTTTTACCAAATCTTAATTAAGTAGCCTGTAGCTTAGGAAAGTATGGCGTCTGAGGTAATTTCCTGTTACCATCCTTAACTTCTTCTACACAATCCCTGCAGTAAAGAAATAGAAATACCCCATTTAGGAATAATTTATCAATAAATAAATACGAATACTCTATATGTGAGATGTATTCGTTAGACCATGCACAAATGAACAATATAGGGTATATTCGAGCTTTAGAGACGCATGAAGTGGCAGGAATTTAAAATTAGCTGAATAATGGCTATACATACAGTTAACTCGCTAACAGGAAGTTAACAGTTAAGCAGTAAAGAATAGAGAAGACGCTAACCGGAACTCCACGTGAGTTATAATAACGCAAAATAATAGAAGTCGATGGAAAATAACCTCAGATGCCATGTTCTCCATGCTAAAGACTACGTTAATATGTGAAAAGGCTTTAGTAAATTATCGATAAAAGCTACGTATGTACTGTATATTTGTTAAACTGACTACAATTTAGTCTGTCTACAACTGGGTAACCGTACGACTCTAACAACATCTTGTGATGCTGAAACAGACGCTGAATGACTTGAGATTTGTGCATTGTCCTATTACGACTTACGCTTACTGAACTACAATAATAAACATTGATTCTAAATAGTAATAGTAGGTTAATTATAAGTGATTAGGTCTATTATAAGTCATTAGGTCTCCTATAAGTGATTAGGTCTCCTATAAGTGATTAGGTCTATTATAAGTGATTAGGTCTATTATAAGTGATTAGGTCTATTATAAGTGATTAGGTCTATTATAAGTGATTAAGTCTATTATAAGTGATTATGTCTATTATAAGTGATTAGGTCTATTATAAGTGATTAGATCTATTACAAGTGATTAGGTCTATTATCAGTGATTAGGTCTATTATAAGTGATTAGGTCTATTATAAGTGATTAGGTCTATTATAAGTGATTAGGTCTATCATCAGTGATTAGGTCTATTATAAGTAATTAGATCTATTATAAGTGATTAGGTCTATCATCAGTGATTAGGTCTATTATAAGGGATTAGGTCTATCATCAGTGATTAGGTCTATTATAAGGGATTAGGTCTATCATCAGTGATTAGGTCTATTATATCAGTGCTAGTTCCATGGTTTTTGTTTCCATGTCATATAAGCAACAAATACAGCATACCTAACTGGAAACTAAACAAATAATCAAGAAGAGGGCTACCACAAACGAGCCTAAGGTCTGTGAGGTACTACAGTCAGTAGCAGCTGCAAAGAATAACCAATTCGTTTACTTATGGTCTTCCAGGCTGGAGAATACTGAAGAACCTATGGCAACCATGTACATTAATTACTGCCCATAAGAGAAGGGAATTATCGGAAACATAGTAAAGATAGAAGCATACAGAAACATAGGGAAGAGAGTAGCTTGTCATACTTAACTGTAAGAGTGCTATTGACAAGAGCTAACACAGATGATTATTGTACCATCTCTGTTCAATAACCATAGGCCTATCATTTTTATTTCAAAAGAACATAAAGTATTAAACCTCATGTACGAAGCTTAATAAACTTATTACCTGTTCCCATTTTATTTACTAAATTATTCGTGACCTATGAATAACAAATGAGACTAGTTCAACTTAAAACGGGCTGTGTTTGATTTACTACTCAACTCATTTAGGAATGCAACGAAAAATCACCTAAGTGACCTAGAATTTATTTTCCTCGAATAGCGAATAAAAAATCATGCATGGTAGCACTAAAAGTATAGCATCTATTATGAACATTGTTGTTCAGTGAAGGGTATTAAATATGTGACAGTGCAGACTTTGTGCAGTATACTTTATATTTGAAATGAACCTGATTTTTGAATGTCTAGATAGCGGTAAATAATTAAATTAATAGAATCTTAATCGGGTAAAAGCTAAAGGCTTATACCGAAGTAGACCCTCGAATTACCCGCTAATTCTGAGAATACATTAGGAGATTAATTCTTTCTACTCGTGAAGTCGTAGTAGAAAAATTCTATCGCTGCGGGTTTGACCAGTCTTCAGCGCTCAGGGACATAATAATGTAATTACAAAAAACAATATCTTGATCCATTTACAATTTCAAATCAAGAAAATCTACAAACTATTATCACTCAATGCAATTCCAAGTCAAATATGGCGAATAGTTGTCAAAATCTGAAGATGTAACTGGGTCAATTACTCTATCTAGATAATACTACCTCGACAGGTTCTAGAATACTTGCATACTTATTACTTAAGCCGCTCGCAGTAGAGAATCAAGAGCAATTTTAAGATTAGGTTTAAGGATTTATACTTCAGTGAAGGACGACGTTGATAAGTCTAATTAGGCCGTGGTTATACCCATGGTTATACATAAGCAGAATGGTAAGCAGAAATAATGAGCACATTATCTTGATACAGAGTTATAGACATAGCCTAAAAGCAACAATGACGTGAGTGACATAGCTTTTTGTCAGAACTATTGAGCTTGATCCATAAATATGTAAAGGAGAGTAGGCCTAACAATGGAGTCGTCAAGTTTTAACGCCCGGTTTCTACACAGAAGACAATGCCAGGGACGTAATTTTGAGTATTACACATCGCGAGAGAGCCCTCTATCAACTCCAGAAATCCAAGCTTTACTTCAGTTTCCTTACACTTATCTGGCGGGGTTTCGAACACACGACACTGGGTTCATCAGGCTAGCGTTGTATCTACTCCGCTATCAGCCATTATATCAATTCTACTTTAAATAATACTAGACTGAAAACTATTTAAAACTATACTAGTTAAGTAGGCCAGCACAGTTGATTACTGCAGCCAGCCGGTTATAGGAATATAGGCTGCTGCAGATGAGTGTCAGAAATAAATTATATACAGTATAGTCTTGGATCTAGTCAACACAGGTATACGTGGACAGGTAGATGAAAATTAAGCTGCAACCGGTTTGGAGATCTACTTCTTCACAAGTAGGATTATGTGTACTAGTAAAGTAAATACTTTATACTTCCAAAGTCTGATCAATGAGTCTTCCAAAGTCTGATCTGCAGATTCGGTTATAGGTCTAGTTTGAGAAACATTGGTTTAACCGGCACTATTAACATAGCCCTGCTTGCTTAATATGAACGAGCCTAAATGTAAGCGGTCAGAACCTACGATAAGATTAAATTAATAGCGTAGCCTATAGGTCTAAATGGCTGTTGCATTTCAATTAGAAAGATTTTAAGATCTACAGGCGATTGATAAATAATGTTAACCGTAGCCTACTGCAAACTATGTATAAATTAAATTGAGGTCAGATAAAGCTGTTGCAGAGAAGGATGAATCTGAATTTCTAATATTATATGCTAAGGTTGGTTACATAGGGCCCCCGATTTTCTTTTAAAGCTAAAGCTGGTAAAGCTAATGTTAACGTCAGTTTCCTCACTCGAAAGCGATCTCAGTGACGGGCAAGCCCAGGATCTAAACCCCGTACATGCTGATTCGAGGTAGAATATCTTACCGACATCGCCACTATATGATGGCTCCAGCCGGTGTTATCCCTTATTTCAAAAGAGATCAAAGTTACTAATTAAGTGTACTATGTTTATTGATAAATTGAGATCAAGAGATGATTGATTTCACAGGTAAAATTTCTTGAATTCCTCCCAAAATAAAGTTTGACTCAATTAACTGTGGGCTTTATAAGCGTTCATTTTGGACATTGCTATATATTGTATACGCCCGATATATCGTCAACACAAACATATTTCTCTCTCTAGCTCTGTTAACCAAACAGTTGGTACCTATGTAAGCTCAAAGAAGTAGGTCAATAGCCTAGTTCTACCGGACTGTACTAATTACTGCATACTGCCTGTAAACAAGAGAACTTTCCTGAATTGTTCAAGGCACTTGTTAATTAAATCATTGAATTTATCAATCATGTTTTCTTTGAGTATGTTGATCCATCAAGTGAGGGTCTCTTGCTAGGAAATCAATGCAAAAGCACTCGATCAATCTACTATGTTATAAACAGCATTAGATTCATTTACAGCAAAACTATTTATATATAGTCCAGAATTACTTAGGTCTATAGTCGTTGATAGGCCAAGAAGATATTATAAATCGACATACTAGTGGATTCTAACTAGCTATTTGTTAAATTCAGTGCTTAAAGTGGGAATTGAGAGCTAGGGGAACGGTAAGAATTTTTCGGGCCCCTTGTAACGTAAATCCAGGTCTCGTAGTACCTAATATGGGCCCCTAGCAGGGAAAAGTACCTCAGAAAAGACTAAGAGCTAGGGGAACGCAGTTCCCCAGCGTCCACCCCTTAATTTATCTACTGGTTAAATCATAGGTTAATTTAAGTCATGTCAGAAAGAAACAAATTTTAAGCAGCATAAATTTAAATCTGTAACTTTATCAATATTTAGAAAAATTTAACACAACAGGTTTATAAGCGATTCATATAACTTCTTAATCAATAGAAAGGATAAAGGGCAAGTGATGTGCATTGATTACAGTAAATTGGTTAGTAATCCAAGTCAATACGACTGAATATACAATAGATGTTACACGATTAACGATCAATCAATAATAATTAATAATAACTGAAATTAATTGCGCTATTTTTTCACTGAAAAATACTTTCTATTGGGCCTAACTTTATTACTGGATGGTTTCCTATTAAAATAATTAGTATCATGGGGCAGAAATTCTACAACAATCGCTGCTTGTCATTTAATGTTATATAATAGACTTCAAAACTGCATAACTAGCCTCTTCATTAGGAACACATGCAGTCATCACAGGATCTATATTCAAGCATCCACCGTATAATTTCATACCGGGGAACTAATGCTAACAATAATCTAATAAAGTGTCAGCATTGATACATCCAATCGGAAAGAAACTATTCTTATAGCAGCAGAACATCGCTACAAGAAACAAAAATTTAAAGTAGCAATAAAACAAAGAAAATGTAGGGCCTATATAATTCCACAAGGGCTAAACTGGCTTTGAACGTCATCGTCCAAATGGTTAAGCAGCCATTAGTAGGGCCTGATTTAGTATTATGCAGAGGGATAGGATATTTATTTAAACGGTCTGTAATAACTTAGTGTACAAATTCTGTTATCTCTACATAATTTTCTCTAAAGGTTCTCACCGAAACTTGATATATCAAATACTTTACAGTGCGGATCAAGCAAGACAAGTTAACTAGTTTAAGCGAAACTATAGAAAATTTACAAAGTTTATGAAAAATAATCATTTATACATGATAATTTGCGATTCTATCTTCCTTCTTTAGAGTAACTCTTCCATTCTAATGTCACGTCACCAAAAGTATTTTTGATTTGTATAAGAACTCTATAAAAATGTAAACGAATGGAAAAGTCTCAAATAGGGGATTGACTGATGATGTGGTGTGAGATAGAGAGGATTTGAGACAGTCTATTTGTATCCCGACCCTAGTTAAACTGGGATTCAAGGGAAGATGATGATGATGATGATAAGAACTCTAAGTGTCAAAGCAACCACGACGTCCAGCTAAAAGAAGTTCGAAACAATGACCCTTCACACTCTGAACCTTCTGCTAACAGACTTCAACAAGCATGCTTAGCCGGTAGCAAGTTGGCAAGTTGTTCGACAGCGAATCAGTAGGTGCAGGGTTGAAATCTAGTGCTCTCACATCATTCACTGATATGTTAATTGGAAGCAAACTGACGTCAAAGTTGGCTTATGCTTTTGCTGACAAATAAAAGCAAAAGCAAAGTAAAGCTAATGTTAACGTCAGTTTCCTCACTCGAATACTGCAAGTCTAGTGACAAGATAACATTCAAAGTTTTGCTTCAAATGTTAATACACCAGACTTATATTTACCTTAACAATCTACAACGGCATTACGCTCGACAATCTATAAGCTCCAATTAGCCAATCAACGAAAGGTCTTCAAGTCTATCTTGCTAAAACAGTCTTACAATTTTGTACCTAACCGACTCAACAAGATATTGAAATACCATCCTCCAAAACAAAACTAAGGTATACAATACCATAACAGCACTAAATAGTAAGGCTAAAGTTAAATTTAACCACCAAATTGATGCTCAAAGACATCATGCCATTTACCCATTGTGAGCTACATGCTTTAAAGGCAACCTAAAAGTCAAAGTGAAATTATTTAAAATATCCAATAATAATAGTTATAGAGATTACAACGACATAGGCCTCAGTATTCATGTCATTGACAGATGTAGAAAATCAGACATTCACAATGAGTCTAAAGTCAAATAAAGCGGCAGAACGGCTAGAGAGCTGCAACTAGGTTACTCAGAGATCATCAGTTCAAGTACACTGCGAGTCTGACCCGTTGTAACGTTTATAATTCTATCAGCACTCAGATACAGCCAAACAACGTCAGTACAACTTCAGCCTCGGCTACACACGTGAAGTTATATATTACGGCACTCTCCTGGAAAAAGAGGGCATTTTTATATGGAACAGTCATTCTTATCCAATTCTGCACATATTGTCATCTCGCTTTATTGTAAACGATACTGTTTATAACTTGAATTAGGCTGCTGTAGCCTCTGGAACAGTTACTTATTTAAAGTAGAAACACAAAAGATATGCAATTCATTAAAACTTTATCAGTAATTTCAATGTACCGGGTTAAAAGTACTAACTTACACTTGGATCAAAGTAGACAATACGTTCAGCTATTACTTATGACACAGTTATAATAAAAGAATCATAATTCTAATACGTTAAATTTTGTTGCATATTCATTAGATTCTTGGCTCTTAAATATACATTTAAGGTTCAAATCCTAGTCTTATTCTCAAGTTTATGGCTAGAGAGATGATTGTTATACTGAATATTTATCTTTAGCTTTTACCAAACACAGTAAAGCACTACGGCAATGCAAGCAATAAAATAATAAGGACAAGAAGTACATAATAGAACAAATAAACCATCTAGTTCATAGCACTATCAATATCGTGAAAATACCCATATCTCTATTTCTAGTACACAATAATACTATTACGACCATTTTCCGAACATACAGTTACTATTGCCAAAACATTTTGAACAAAAAGGTAGTAAAATCCAGAGTAACATTATGGCATGAATTTTAATACCATTAGATAAAAGAGTATTTAGAAAAGAACAATAGAATAAAATTAAATTAAAATTAAGGAAATAGATACACGAAAGTGTAAACTAAAGAGGCGGCTTGACATAGTTCACATTGTACAAATAATAATAGGGGATGAGAGGAGGTAGGTAGTTGAAAGGACCCCTCGTTGTCGTATAAAAAAGCACATCTCTTCCCAGCATAGATATTTTTTCATCTTGCCTATTTTTTTATCACCCGACCGGCACTGTTTAGGATCTTTTATTTCTCTTCAGTGCATGTTTTTTCCAGATCGTTTAGGGTGAATCGATTTGTATTGACATGTGATGTGGGGACGTCCCTGACATCATCCTTGTATGAGGAAACGAACGTTAAACCTTTATTATTATTATAATAAAAATGCTATCTATCAGTCTTCTAGTTGCTAGGCAGGGCTAGAACACGTCGTAAATATGTAGTTCAGAAAATGACCTCCAGAGGGATTAAATACAGCACGAAACTGCAACACTATCTGATAATATCTGCCATGATTAAGATCACATTAATGAGCTAATAGAAATAGCTAACACAATAAATGATTCATATGCTGAAACAGAGTGAAGAAAGTTAGTGGAAAGACATGCAAACAACAAAATATTCTACAGGACATAATAGCACGGCTGGGAATTACAATCTATCATCGACAGTTTTGTACACTTTGTACAAATTATACATTACATGACTTCTATGAAATACTGAAAGCCAGGTTTTATTCTGCTTGACTTTCACTTTACTACACATGGTATATATATTTCCCGTGTTGTGTCCGGGTTGTTTGAAGAATTGACCAACCAGTGACTGCACGTGTCGTAGAAGGCGACTAAAGCACTAAGATCCATACCAATGTCAGAAAGGGCATTCGGTTGGTGAGCGCCTAGGCTCCAGAAAATGCTACAAATATTTAAATGAATGAAAAAGTCTCAAATAGGGGATTGGCTGGTGGTGTGGTGTAAGACAGAGAGGATTTGCGACAGTCTATTTGTATCCCGACCCTGGTTAAACTGGGATTCAAGGGAAGATGATGATTATAGTATATATTACAGAAATTTTACTAAGTTCAAAAAATCACATACGTCTACTGGATATTTTCAGTACACCAATGTCATCTTAGACAATATTTAGGTCATAGCAGCTGTCAAAATCTTACACATTATATTATTGGGACGTTGGCACAACAACACTTACGTAGCAAATATTGGTGCTGCTCTTGTGCAATCGAAGTTGGACTATTGCAATTCCCTGTTTTTAAATCTCCCTGGCTGTGAGATTGATCGGTTGCAGTTTGTTCAGCATTCTCTTGCGCAAGCAATTTTTTGTGGTTCCAAGTACTCACATGTTACGCCTATTTTGAAGTCTTTGCACTGGCTAAAGATTAAAGAGCGTATCATTTATAAAACAGTTTCGTTAATGTACAAGTCCATCACCATCCCTGGACAAACTTGTATGTCTCACTTGATTAAAGTGATGCAGCCCGCTATTACTCGGTCTTCTAAGTTAATGACTCTTGTGAGACCTAGCTTACCTTCACGCTCTAAGCTATCTAATCGTTCTTTCCAGCATGCTGCACCTCAGATCTGGAATTCTCTTCCATCCAATCTTCGGAAATCTTCATTTGAATCACATCAGCCTTTGCTTTCCTATGAGCAGTTCCATAAGCAGTTGAAGACCTATCTTTTCCATCTCTCTTTTCCATCCAGTGTCCATGAGCAGCGACCTGCGCCTAAACCACCTTTTCTTTAACTCCCTTTACTTTGGACTGAATTTCTGGATTTTGGAATTTGCACCGTTTTTGGACCTTCTTTTTGCTCGCCGGCTTGATTTTGTCTCTATAGTGCTCGATGTTGTCATTGATGACTGTAGCACTCTAATTGTTGTTATTATTGTTAACATTCCAGTTTATATGTTATTAGCACGATTAGAATAAACAGTCCATTAATCAGAGGGAGGTTCTAGGAGTTAGTTATACAGACAACGATAAGAAAAACAAGACAACTATTAATGATCTAGTTCTATGAAAGATCTAGAAAGGGTAAAATCAGAAAGGGATCCATTTTCAAGGCAACACAAAATTCTATCTAGCTGGATTTACCTGCAAAACAACAGCTATTAAATAGACCGCAAATGCTAATTCACCTTTCTATCACCTGCTTAAAAATACTAAATCCTCGATATATTGAAATAAATTCTGGCAGAGAGAGTGAGAGAGAACTGAGAAAGGGGTCATGGTATCGGTTTGTAGAGGAGCGTTGTAATATACTTCTTACGATATCTGTGTGTCGTACTTAGCACCATTACACCATCCTGCAAATAGATGTCATCACATCTTTTAGTACGTTCATATAATAATTTTAAGTTTTTAATCAATGGAATTTCATGCTCTAGACGAGACTACATAAATCAATAATCTATGATAAACTGAACATTTGAAACCAACATTACATAAATCATCTGAAGAGTGAATCATCTTCCACCTATATTATTTCTATTTTATTTAGATATAGAGCGCACAACTGATTTTCACATAGGGAAGTAGTTGATATATTAAGTAAATAGTTTTTAATATTAAGTAAAAATAGTTTTCAAGTAAATAGTATCAATTAAATAGTACATACTTTTGTAAGTAAATAGTACATACTTTTGTAAGAAAACACTATACTTTTGTAAGTAAATAGTACATACTTTTGTAAGAAAACACTATACTTTTGTAAGTAAATAGTACATACTTTTGTAAGAAAACACTATACTTTTGTAAGTAAATAGTACACACATACACACTTTTGTAAGTAAATAATATACTTTTGTAAATAACTATTTAAATAACTAGGTAAATAACTTACAAAATGTAAGTATGTACTATTATAATAGTACATACTTTTGTTAAGTCAACAGTACATACTTTTGTAAATAAAGAGTATAATTTTTGTGAGAAAAAAATGTTATATAAAGTTATAAATTATGTCATAATATCCATCGATCATGTTAAAATATCTAATCGCGGACAAGCAGAATGTGGCCTCGCACCAAAAACATCTACAATATTCAACAATAAGAATATTTATATGATATTTTTATTATATTAAAAAGCATTTCAATCTCCGAGGCCCTACTGTGGCCACAAAACTTTGTGAGACGCTTACCTTAATGGACAGTGCATAGAGATGATTTAACATTACATGACTTGGCTCAGGGAGAAGAGCTGGTTCACACTAGACAAAACATATACACCAATACTTCAGAATAATATACAATAATAACAATAATTAGAGTGCTACAGTCATCAATGACAACATCGAGCACTACTGAGTCAAAATCAACTGAGTCCAAAAACGGTGCAAATTCCAAAATCCAGACAATCAGTCCAAAGTAAAGGGAATTATAAATATAGAGCTTTATCTAACCATTCAGGTAGCAAGCCAAAAACAAACTACAAATACAATCATAAATGCAAACACCAAAATAGCACTGAAAACATTCGACGCAAACATAAAATCAAACAAGCAACTATAAATATTAACTAAAAATTAATTAAATGATTTCCAGCGATCGTTCAAAGTAGTTTCGCAATATTGACTTCCAGTCAACTCTCAACCTGGAAGCTCTCTGGCAAGAAACCTAACTGTTGTTACTATCGTTGACGCAGTGTTTATTAATCAATGACAACAACTCTCTATTGATACAATTAAAAGATGTGCAATACAAACTAACTGAAAGACACAATTTTCTCAAAAAGTCAAATTAACAATAGCAATACTAAATAAAAATTCTAATATTAATACTGATATAAATTTTAATACAGTTATTTAACAGTCTATTGTTTACTAGTTCACAAACTAATTACCCATGATCAGAATGATTAAATTGTACTGCTTATCAAAGTGTTAAAAATAATCAGAATCCTACAGGCTGGAGTCAGTGGCGAAGTCGGTAAGACACTCGACCGCGGATCAGTATGTGCGCATTCAAATCCTGGGCTCGCCAGTCACTGACATCGCTTTCGGGTGAGGAAACTGACGTTAACCTTAGCTTTACCAGCTTTACTTTACAAGAGTTTAAAACGATTTACCAGAAACACTGAACAGGATTAATCAAGAGAGAATTGGCAGAAGAAAACTGTCAGTGCATACTTTTGTTTTCATTATTAAACAGGAAGAGTTTGCACAACGGATAGAACAGACACAGAAAAGCACTCACATGTGAGGGCACTTCTTGATTTAATATCACTTGGAGGAGATGACTCGGCAGTATGGGAGGTCCGTTGTGACGAACGCTCTCCTTGGGAGGAACAATCTGTCCATAGTCCCCAGTGGGAGAGCTAGAGCGACCTGATTGAATACATAATAGTAATAGTAATCATCATCATCATCATCATCATCATCATCATCATCTTCCCTGTAATCCCATCCCAGTTTCACTAGAGTCGGGATACAAATGGAGCTTCTCCACTCCTCTCTGCCCCATACCATTTCAAAATCATTTCCACTCGTTTTAGAAAATTTTGTAGCAATTTCTGGAGCCTAGGCGCTCACCAATAGAATGCACTTGCTGACGTTGGTTTGGATCTAAGTGCTTTAGTTGCCTTCTACGACTCGTGCAGTCACCGGTTGGTCTATTCTTCAAACAACTCGGACGTAACAAGGGGAAAAATAAA
The DNA here is from genome assembly GCA_905160935.1 of Enchytraeus crypticus. Classification (NCBI taxonomy): domain Eukaryota; kingdom Metazoa; phylum Annelida; class Clitellata; order Enchytraeida; family Enchytraeidae; genus Enchytraeus; species Enchytraeus crypticus. The sequence continues at coordinate 1,844,461 of CAJHZI010000481.1, read as the reverse complement.
ATAAAAATAATAAAATTAATAATAATGCAGTAAATAGGTTTGAAGTCCAGTTCCTCATCCAAAATGACGTCATAAATCTTTCCAGTAAATGATTAAATTCAAACAAATAACAACACAGTAAGTTTATGCTAATCATGACCGAGTAAGACCTACGGCAGCATCACTAGAAATATAGTTAACAAGCGTGACATTATGCTATAGACATCATCATTTGTACGATTATGACTATCCATCATGGTTATCATCGTCATCATCATCTCTGAATTCCATTTTAACTATGTCCAGTCATTATGATTATCAATTAATTCCAATCAAAGACAATTAACATCTACTGAGGTGATTTTCGTCATAAGTAATTCATAATAAAAAAGAGAAATAAGAAGTAACGATATCAATCAAGTACAAACAGAGGTAAATGAGAAACGGCAAGTCATTGAGAGTTCAATTACCGACGCCTGATTGGTTAGCAGAAAGATTGCTAAATCAGTTTAATGAGATAGGATTCATCAACTGCTTCATTAGCTGCCAATCAACACACACTGAATGATGTTTGATGATGTCCCTGACATTGTATTCAGTTGAAGAATCGCATGCTAAATGCACATTGATTGGTTAACCAAAGTTAAACGACTAACAAGAGATTAAACAGGTAGCTTCCCATCACAGATTTCATTAACTTGATATTTAATTTAATGTTCTCTTGAGTGACTTAACGACAATTACATTGATATTGATTGATTCATTATTAGAGCTATCATTACTCTGTTACTCTCATTACTTTCTTGATTGACTATTTGAGCTTTCATTACTCGGATCTATCAATAGTCAATATTCAATATTTATTGATTGATTGTTGTCATTGTTACCTGGACATTGAATGACTGAATTGAGTTATTATTCACCTAATATTGATTGCCTCATTTAAGCTACCATTACCCTGATACAGCTTGATTGACGGATAGGCAAAGTACTAACTGTTGGGTTTAAGTAGATGAGATCCATCAGAATGCCCTGTATCAGAACTATCTATACCCAGGGCCTCGAACACTTCAAAGTCAGATGACTTCACCTCCACTTTATTGTTCTCTGTACCGAATGTGTTAGACACACGATCCTATAACACAATCCACAGAAATTCTAAAATCAAATTACCAAAATCGGACAATCAACTATGATTTAATTGCGGCCTATGTGTATTCATGATACAAACGATGGCCTAATTAGGAAGATTTTTGAGTGTATTGGGCAACAGCGATCTCCTGGAAATTGAACATCAATTACTTAGTGAATTACCAGGCTCAAAGATAGGTTATAATTAGACAGGTTACAGTGAAGATGCTTAAAGGGACAACAACAAGAACCAGTCAGTCTGAATTTATGTTGCATATAAATCCCACTGTGTTGTGTCTGGGACGCTGAAAAATAGACCTACTGCAAACTTTATGTGTTCAACACCTTGGCAGGCTGCCTCATAAAGCACACTTACGTAGGAAACCAGCAACTTTATTTAGCCCTATAGCTCTAAATGTAAACAAAATTTAAAAAAATTCAAACACGAAGAAAAATAGAAACCTAACGGATACCTAAAGAGAGTTTAGAAGCAGATGGAGTAATACTACAGTCAACCTTGCTATATAAGCCAAATAATGAAACAACATTAATATGCAGCTAATACCTTGCATGGATCACAGATCCACTGACCATCGACATAGTATTTATACTCATGTATTCCTTCAGGAAGCTCAATGATCGTGTAGAAATCGTTCTTACTGAAATATCAATTAATCAACAAGTGAACGACTACAGCAATTTTTTTAGTTTTAAATCAAATTATTTTGTAACAGATTATACAAATATATATGATCTGCATTGTATACTGGCCACTAAATGAGAGATAAATAGTTTAATGGAAGAACAGATTAACAGATGAGAAGGAGAACAGATTAACAGATGAGCAGGAGAACAGATTAACAGATGAGCAGGAGAACAGATTAACAGATGAGCAGGAGAACAGATTAACAGATGAGCAGGAGAACAGATTAACAGATGAGCAGGAGAATAGATTAACAGATGAGCAGGAGAACAGATTAACAGATGAGCAGGAGAACAGATTAACATATGAGCATAAGAAGATTAACAGATGAGCAGGAGAACACATTGACAGATGAGCAGGAGAACAGATGAACAAATATACCTATACAGGTATAGTAATAATAACCAGTATCATCAGTATCATCTATTAACAATTGACACACATTTCCACTAACTATAGAGTGATGCCAACAGTAAGCAGCCTGAAGTAAATATATAAAAAGTAACATAACTTCTTTAATCTGAAAGGAGACTACAGAAATAATACACTAAATACTACATTAGATACAATCAACAAATAGAACTATGAGATGTACCGAATTCCTTAGAATCAAATGATACAGGGCAATGAGACAACTGACAGAAAAACTGTGCAGAATTTAAAGTTGACTGACAGTATATATTATAGACGTTCAAACCTTCGGACCATAGGAATCTTAGACTTCCAGTTGTCACAGCTGCAGGCTATGAAAACTTCTTCTCCCTTACCGCCGTACCTGAACACAGTCGGGAGCTTGCGTGAGTTAACGTCAATGGCATTGCCCGTCAGACTGTGTGTGCGAATTCTCGATGTGGTAGGCTCTTTCTAGAAATACGGCGAAATAGCAATACAGTTTAACATCAATCAGTTATAAGCGAAAGAATAATTGATTTCATTATCTGGCCAAATGAGAACACTTCGATGGAACGATTTTTTAGTGATATAAGGATCTATCACCTCGACTATTTAAAATGTGTCACATGCTAATATTTATTAACATTTCAAATTCAAATACTGGCAAGTTTCAGTAAACAAATTCTTTTGCAAAACAAAAGAAAAAAGTGATTTACATATAAAATAAGTATATAAGAGGATGAAAAGGAGGTTACTAGTAGGCTGGGTGGGCAAAGTGGAAGGCAGGCAGTTTGTGGTGTGTCGTGTGATAGGAGAATACCACTAAGATTGCAAGGTAAATTCTATAGTACGGTGGTTAGGCCAGTAATGATGTCTGGTTCGGAGCATTGGGCATTAAAATGAGAACAGGAGCAGATATTGCATGTTGGTATGGGACAGAGAGGAATGGAAAAGTTTTATTTGCATCCCAGCCCTAACTAAACTGGAATTCAAGGAAAGATGATGATGTCGATAATGACATATACAATACTTAAATTTAAACTAATTAATTGGATACAATATAGTCACATGCATACTCAGATGTCAAGTAAGCTAGAACTCTGCTGCAACTTAGCAATTTTATTATATGTGCCCAAGATATGAAAAGAGTATCTATGACAAGAATAGTGACCAGCTTAAAGAAACTACTGTAACCTGTAAGAAACTACAAAACTATGAGGTAGTACTTATAACACTTACGCCGTAAGTATAAGGATAGAAGTTGCTGCTGACTGTATCATAAACACTTGAAGTTATGCTGGGATCTTCCAAACCATCAGCCCGCCTTCTGTCGCGCACTGATGAATTGCCCATCACAGGCAGATAACATCAAATCTGAGTAGCAGCATACGTAAACACTAGCATAGTCATCAAAAACAACAACAACAACATAATTAGAGTGGTACTGTCGTCCATGACAACATTGAGCACTATGGTACCAAATCGAATCTAATGAGCAGAGTGTGGGGTCCAATAAATGGTGCAAGCCAAATCCGGGAGTTCGGTCCGAGGAAGGGTACTAGTGGAATGAAGGTTTACATGTTGGTCTCAGTATAACTTCGGTCAGAGGAAGGATACATCTTAATAGAAGAACGGATGATACATTCGTTAGCACACAATCTAAGTTACATCACACACAAGATATATACATTGTCATAGCAATCAGAATAGAAGCACACATAAGATATGCCAGTGCCAATGTAAAAATCATTACATAATTCCTGTACAATATATACAAATATAAGTATATAAATATACAACCTACTTTGGATGGCAATTATGATTTAAACAAAAACATACAGTCAACTAGTGTTTTTCAAGACAATATTGGGCACTCTGAAAACAAAGCCAAAACAAATGATGGCAAATGATGTCAATCCAAAAAATTTGGAAAATCACTCAGTAAGTATTAGTAAAAAATAAGCATGATTCTTCATTTGGGACCTTCCAAAAATTAATACTTCCAGATGAAGTTGTCGAGGCAGAATTTATAAATCAATATAAAAATTCATGGTAAATGTAAGAAGCCACAATAATATTGGCCCATAGGTAAATAAATAAACTAATTAAATTAAAATTAAAGTGGTACATGTTATAATTTAATTAGGCATTTTACGACGTAAAGGTGTGACATTAGGCTTAAATATAATACATTCAAAATATAAATAGTTAGTTGGTTAATTGCTTTGAGTAAATGCACTTGTTTCATGTCATTTTCAACCTCATTGAATTATGTATCTATTTGTGTAGCAAGTATTTTGATCAATGTATTTATGTAAGCTACAAGACTGAGAAAAAATTCCTTCTTTAAATCTTACCAAATAATAGCAGGAGAAAATCGAGAAGTTCGCAGATTCTTACAAATATTAGCCAATTAAAGATGATAACTTTACACAAGAAGTCTTTAACCACTCATAATTACAAGTTTTTAATGCTCATAACATCTTCATCAAAAATAAAATAACAAAACAGTGATGCCAAATGAACATTTTTGTTCAATTTTAATTCAGTGTTGCCATCGTCCCTCTCCGAAATTTTCCTTGAAAGAATAAGTATTTGCATTTTATACTCAAGCAAGAGCATAAATTTTTATTTTCTTCTTCACTGATTTTGATGCAACTGTTTCCAAGACAACCATTGAGCACTATTAGACAAAATCCAAGTCGATGAGCAGAGTGAGGGTTCCAATAAATTGTATGAACCAGAATCCGGTCCAAGGGAGCGTAAAAATTAGTGGAGAAGTTTACATGCTGATCTCAGTTCATGTAGTTGGGTGGATGGTGATATCAAAAAGAAAATTTTTAACCGCTTTTGAATCTGTTCATGAAAAGGGAAAGGTTGATAAGGGAAGATGAGGGAGTGCACAAAGTGGGAGGATTCCAGATTTGTGCTGTAGAAGATCTGGGATAAACACGCAGGAAGGAAAGAGTGCTTGGACAGCTTCCTGTGATGATGAATTTTGAGTCTCTTGATGCAATTAATTTACATGATCTAGTAGAGAATTATATTAAGACAGGAGGCCATAAGACTGCAAATGCAAAAGAATTTTGAATAAACTGCAACCTGACAAACTCGTATCTGGGGAAGATTCAAAAGTTGCAGTAGTCCAGCTATATTGCACCAGAGCAACTCCAACAGTAGAAGCAGTCTCTCGGACAAGTTTAAACACGAGTTCATAATACTGAAAGTTCTCAAAGATTGGCTGTCTATCTACAACTAGAAATGTCCATTTGTAACCAACAATCTACGGTGTATATGAAAATCGAGTTTTATCAACAAATAAAAATATGTTTTTATTTCGCATTGAAGAAAAGTACAGACATAACTAAGTCAATTTTACCTACATCTATAGATTTACATACCTTTACAAGTACATGCACATACACATTTTGAGTACGTTTTTAACAAGATCTTCATAAACTCTGATTTAAGGTAATATTATAGGAATAATAATAAAAGTTTAACGTCCGTTTCCTCATCCAAGGACGATGTCATGTCAGGGACATCCCCACAGCACACGTCACTACAGATCGATTCACTCAGACCAATCTGCATAAGAAATGTGCTGAGAAGTAAGGTCCTAAAATGAAAGCCGGTCCGGTGATCAAAAAATGGTAAAAGAAAGGTATAATTCAACACACAATTAATTTCATAAAGAAAATGGCTAATAGTTTGAAGTCCAGTGAAAGCACAAGTCAAAATAATTGATATATTTACACTGTACCTATGAAAGAGCCGGATCTAGTGTCATTGTCGATGTCGAAATATGCTATGACGTTGAAGCACATTTCTCGTTAACACATTCAAATTCCTAACTGTTAGTGGCTGACGCAATAACGTTGTATCAACAGGTTGGCCGAGTCAGTAACACATTCGTCAGTTCAGTAGGAGGCTACGGATTGCAATAACAACCAGACAATTTCTGAGAGTACTATCAAGATAAAGAAATAGTTATTGGACTTTATAAATTTAGATAGCTTCTAAGTTCGTACTAAACTAAAACTAAAGTTCCCCCTGTAGGATGTCTATGGAATAAGGTTTCTGGAAGGAATAGACCCACCCACCTCTTGCTTGCCAGACAAGCACACAGCCAAAGTAATAATCTCTTAATTTACAATACATTCGCGCACAATTTTCCTATAACTAAAAATTTAAATATTTTACATTTCTACAAAATAAAGCTGCTCGTGCTTGCAGGTTTGAAAGCGAATAGGTAAATATGCATATATGTACATAAATGTATCACAACACCACACAGGATGATTCAGCGTCATTTTCCTTATGTCAAGATATCAGGAACGTCCCTGGCAGTAAAATACAGATGCAGAAAGAGATGGGATCAAACATGGTTTGGGTCCTTCTATACATTTAAGTTACGAACAAGCAACGTATAAATGAAGAATTCTGAATTCGCTATACAAGGAAAATTAGACAATTGACCTCTTTACCCAAAAGTATGAAGAATTATTGAAAAAGTTATAACAACAATGCCTATTGAGGAAACATTTAGTAGGGAAACTTTGTAGAAAGAAGAAATATAGCGATGGAAAATTAATGGCATAAGCTTCAACAGTTTTAATTTTGCAAAGTTACAGGATCTCATAACACAATCAGGGCCAATATCCAGTGTATTATAAGTATAGAAGTAATATAATATATATTAGTATAGTAATAGCATAATACAATATACGTGATTTCTAGTCTGTTTGAATTTCCAGTTGAGTATCACAAATTACCACTTATAAATAAAAATAGTAAAAAATTAGAAATAATTTAAATTAGAACAAAAATTAACTAGTGAATAATCAGATACTTGTTTAGCAACAATGTGTAAATATCTAGTGGACTTATTATTCTGCTATCCCTATATCAGTACTATCATTGATAACGATGAAACGAATGTTCACGCAGTAAATATACTGTAAATTTTTCATCATTAGCTTTTATGCACCTATATTAAGAGAAAACAAATTAAGACAGGCACCACATATTACTAATTACTTAATATTCACTATGAATCTTATGAGAACAATGCCTTGGTTCTTTGATTTAGTTTTACTTAAGAGACAGTAATGTCTAGTCTCTTTTACTTTTCTAGACTTCCCTGGAATGACTGAACATTCACTACAAAATGGAAATCAGGCTTTAGAAAGCAAGGTTAAAACTGCACTTCATTTTAACTTAAACATAAAAAACAACGGCAAAAATTAAAAGTTTTACTATCACCATAACATATATAGGTAATAATGGCTAGGCCTGTACAACATGAGATTAATTATTGTGAAATGGTTATGAACAAGACTTGACATTACATGCCAACATACAAATATGCGTACATTCTATGTTCACAACAAAATGCATGCTGATACATTTAGGCTCAAGAATGTAAATATTCATCCTATAGAAAGGCATGCTATCAATACACAGATGTATTTATGTATGACGACGCCAGCAATCAGGTCTATATATTGCGTATTCAAAACCTACCAGCATACATGAGTGTTAACATGCCAAATAATCACATATATAAGACTGGACACCCATCTTGTAATCACACATGCAAGAATGGACGTCATCATCTTCATCATCATCATCATCATCATCATCATCATTATCATCACCATCATCTTCCCTTGAATCCCAGTCTAAATAGGATCGGGATAAGAAGAGATCCTCTCTTCCATTCGTTTCAAAAAATTTTGTAGCCTAAGCTCTCATCAACGGAATGCCCTTTCTGACGTTAGTTTGAATTTTTGTGTATTGTCGCCGTTTACTACATGTGCAGTAAATGGTTGGTCTATTCTTCAGCAACCTGGACACAAAATGGATATACAAGAATGAACACCCATCTTATAATCACACATAAAAGCATATCGCACGTGCAAATGTCACAAAATCATGTAAACACGCTTGTACACAAGTTGTACAATTGATCAACTTTGTACTTCTATTCATATTTGGACTAAGAAAGTGTCTCAAGGAGGTATAAACACAAGCACACTTGTCTGACACATCACACGTTTTTCATAAACTATACACAGTCAGTATGCAATTTGACATACGTACACTTAGTATCCCACATGTACGGCATATACTGTATATGCTCATATCTCACACTAATATTATTACATATTTGTTACTTACTACAAACTCATGCAGTTCTGTTATGTACTCACACACGTAACTATAGGTGTATCTCATTTAATTTTACTTATAACAATTAGGATGCATTTACAAAACAATACCGTATCAACCCAGCTGAAGACAACAACACAGGATATATATATATCACAGTAACTGATCAAGCAAGAAATACGACGAATATGATAAAGAAGGCGATGAGAACGGCGAATATTTTGATCATGAGCCATCGATTGGACGTCACGGACTGGAAATATTTAACGAGTTCCCCGTGAGCAGCTTCGATGTTCAGATGAGCCTCGTCAACGTTAGCGTCAATCCTGAACAACAATTACAGTACAAACCATTACAGTACAAACAATTACAGTACAAACAATTACATTGCAAACAATTACATTACAAGCAATTACATTGCAAACAATTACAAAACAAACACTTACATTACACACAATTACATGCAATTACATTGCAAAAAATTACATTAAAACAATTACATTACAAATAATTACATTACAAGCAATTACATTACAAACAATTACATTACAAGCAATTACATTACAAACAATTACATTGCAAACAATTACATTACAAACAATAACATTACAAACAATTACATAACAAGCAATTATAATAGAAACACTTGCATTAAATGCAAATCAATTTCAAACCATTACATTACAAGCAATTACATTGAAAAAAATTTGTTTACAAACAACTACTTTAAAAAAATTACAATTCAAACTGCTTTGCCCTTAAAGTTGCAAAAAATCATTAAAATGTTGTAAGAAATCAGTAAAATGTTGAAAAAAAATCATCAAAATGTTGCAAAAATGCATTTATATGTTGCAAAAAATCATCAAAATGTAGAAGGAATTCATTTATGTGTTAGCAATATAATTTCTCTAAGAAGCGATACAATATAGTTAAAAAAGAACGACACAAATGTTCTCATAGCAGTAGCTAAGTTACAGGTCAGTTAGTATGTGTCAAATATTGCCAGGAGTTTTACAAATATCGATTTAAAACAGGGGATGCTTCTTCGAAAATCATTGAACTATGCAAATATTTAATCCTGATGGCACAGAAGATGGTACTCGGCAGAACTACAAGATATGCTAAATGTAAGATATATTATATGCAATATAAGATATATGAGGAGATAAATAAACTAAATTTAAAACAGATTTATCGACAATTATAGAGAAGAACCTGAGCACAGTTTCCTCTTGCTCTTTGACCATGGTGGCGAGCTGTTGAAAGATGGAGCCCAGCTCCACGATTGTCTGCTCAATGTTGAGAGCTGCCTCTGCACGGCTCTGTAAGAAATTGTCCTACGACCAAGAATACTCAGCTACATATTTACATAAAAACTAGTAAAGCTAAGGTTAACGTCAGTTTCCTCACTCGGAAGCGATGTCAGTGCGTGCGGGATTTAAATCCTGGGCAAGCCCAGGATTTAAATCCCGCACGTACTGATCCGAGGTCGAGTATCTTACCGACGTCACCACTGTCTCCAGCCAGCATATATAGTCATCATCATCATCTTCCCTTGAATCCCAGTTTAACTAAGGTTGGGATACACATATTTACATAGATATCATACAATATTATCTGTCATATAAATTATATACATATAATATGATTAGTGTTACATATAAGGCTGGTAAAGCTAATGTTAACGTCAGTTTCCTCACTCGAAAGTGTGTCAGTGACGGAGGAGCATATAAGTCATATGCAAGTTCTAAAACTCGACACTCTGGGAGCACAAAGTAATTAAAATAACGAGACACCTAACAGTTTCAATGGACATCTACAGACCTGTTCGTCTATAAGTTGAAGCTGTTGCTGATATCTGCTGTGATTGTTGTGGTCTGGAGTAGTGTGCCCATTCGTCAAACTTCCCTGCTCTCTAGTGTCATCCATTAACAGGACTGAACTAGACACTGGTACAAAATCATACACACAATACAATACATCAATATAATACAATCACTGGTACAAAATCATACACACAAGACAATACATTAATACAATACAATCACTGGTACAAAATCATACACAATACAATACAATACATCAGTACAATACAATCACTGGTACAAAATCATACACACAATACAATACAATACACTGATACAACATAATCACTGGTACAAAATCATGCATACAATACAATACATTAATACAATACAATCACTGGTACAAAATCATACACACAATGCAATGCAATACATTAATACAAACAATCACTGGTACAAAATCAAACACACAATACAATACAATACAACAATACAATACAATCTAATATCAGAGAGGTTCTAATAAATAATAAAATAAATAATTTCAATAAATAAATAATATAAATAAGAATAAAGTCTAATAGGAGGGTGGCTATTAGATCAGTATGCTGTTCAATTGTATCAGCAATAATCAATTTAAGTCTTTCTTCAATTTACAAATTAAGTACAGCTGATTTATGCTTCCTCAATCGACATTTATATAGCGATATTTTAGATTTCACTGCCATTAATAACGACGTGAAAATAGCAATAATGACGTCTAAATACTGTTTAGCCTCCAGATATGGGAATGTACTGGCGACTTTCAAGTTACCCATCCCACATGAAAGATTAAACCGAGCAGATCACTAAGTGATAGTTTCAATTAGACACTAATTCTACTTAGTGGCTCATAAGGCTTACTTCTGTTACTGTAATGACCCTTGACTGTTCATATAGTGATATAGGATGAGCACATAAATGACAATATTTTAAATAAATATTTAACAAGGCATTTGATACGGACTGTTTTTAGAGCCACTTGAATCAGGTAGAGCTGAGAGAAGTGGAGTGGCCTGAGAAAACTGCTCCCTTCTGCTTCTCTGCTCCTTCATAGTCTACAACATACAATCAATGAACCAATCAATCACTCAACCAATCAATCAATTAACCAATCAATCTATCAATCAACCAACCAATCAATGAACCAATCAATCAATCAACCTATCAATATATTAATCAATCAATTAATCAATCAATCAATCCGTTAATGCATCCATTAATCAATCACATATGCAAGAATGGACACCCATCTTATAGTCACATATATATGAACGAACATACATCTTACCAGTAAATCAATCAGTCAGTAAATCGATTAATTTAAACGAGTCTATGACCTTCCTCAGGCTTAAAATTAATTTTCAAGACAAAAGTAAACAACCACTAGTCAGTATAGAACAATTTACGGCTAGGTTACTATGGACTTGAAACATCAATTAAAAACTTTATAATTAATAATTTCTAAAAACTAAATTCAAAGTTTGTCATTCAAAAACGCTATCATAATAACGTAGGTACTATGTAAGTTTACCTCTGTTCTGGCCTCGAGGACGTTTTTGAAACGATTTGACATCGTCGCAAGATGTGACTGAAATAATATACACAGATGTTTTCTAGAAAGTTTTTTTCATTCTCGCATAATGGCGAATGTCAGTTCTAAGACACATACTGTTGTTGTCTGCTATCGTAAATTCAATATTTAATAAACATATGTTTTCTAGAAAGTATTTTTATTCTCGTACAATGACAAATGTCAGTTCTAAGACCAATATTCTTGTTGTCTTCTATCATAATTCAATATTTAACGATTGCTACCATGAAGTTAATCTCAACAAATGATCTAAAATGTAACCTCTAACTTGATAAAGTAGATTCCGATAAAATAAGATTTTTCACAGATGCCTTTATAGGTATAAATATTTGACAACTCTAATAAATCCAATTTTCAGACAAAAGAACAGTGGAAAGACGCAGATGAAGATGGAAATACAGCCTTGATGAAGACTTGAAGGCTGTTGGAATTAGCATCTATAAGAGAATAAAATGAAGGAAGAAAAAATGAATATCGAAGAAATGGCGAAGGCTAAAGTCTTGTGGAGTGTGAAGGAACATCACAGAGATATCTGGAACCAGTTCCAGGATGATAACGTGATATGAGTTTTCAGTTGCTCTAATCTCAAGTTCCTAGAATCCAGCAATTAACTGACTGAGGGCTGCCAAAAGATGAAATGAAGAAGAATATATTAATAACAATAATATTAATAATAACAATATTAGTAAGTACATTTATAGAGCGACGCTCTATGCTAAATGCCACAGTAGCAATAAATGAATAGTGAAGGTCAAGTAGCCTGGTGGTATAGTGCCACAATACATGTGATATTATATCAGCAATACATGTGATTACATGTATCTGCAATACATGTCACAAGCGATTGTATCTGCTAAACATATGACGTACGAGTATCTGCATAAGATGTGGCACATGTTTTACAACTGTAATATATATGATTGATATTGCAATGAGAAAAATAACCATACCAAGAAAGAGAGAGAGAAAGAGAGAGAGGTAATAGTATTAACCTGAAGCGAAACGACAACAGTATTGGAGTGGGTCTGCTTTAGATGTCCATTTCTACCCTTCTGTGATCGGCTTAACTGTTAACACAATACAATATTATCAACACAATAGTATCGATTTAGTCTACATGGGGAATAGTCAAAATAAACACCATGTATTCCATCAATAACTGATTGATTATTAATTTTATATAATTTTTAATCCTCTTATCACTGGCTCATCTACAAAACCGAATACAGAGTAGTCGATGTTGATAGAAAATAGAGGAGGAATTCCATCCACAGGGCTGTCCAAAATAAATGCAACTACTTTGAAGGCTAATAACTTTGACAATTTTTATCCAAACGTCCTACTTGATACATTAAATTAAAGCCAATTCTCTTTACTATTAACTTTCTAAATGTCTAATATTTTTTTACTTATTTATTTCAAGTAAGACGCTTGGATAAAAATTGTCAAAGCTATTAGCCTTCAAAGTAGTTGCATTTATTCTGGACCACCCTGTACAGAAAAAAATCAATACTAAAATAAACGAGGTTAAAAACTAACCTCTTGCAAACGAGCAATTTGATTGTTGAGAGAGTTAATGTCCTGCTTTATGATGACTGTTATCTGTTGAATCTCTTCCGACTTGTCGTCGAATAAAGACTTTTTCCTGACCACTAACGTTAACATAAACATAGGGCAGGCAATGTCAATTGTACTGAGTTACAAATAACATAATTTTAGAGCAGGCAATGTCAACTGTATTATTAAGATACAAACATTGGGCAGGTAAGACGAGTTGTACTATTAAGAAACAAATAATATATACATAGGACAGGTAATTCGAATAGTATTGCAAAGAGTTAAATAACATAAATAAGGCAAGTAAAGTAATTGCATAATGGAGTTACAAATTTATAAATTAAGAAGTAAAAATCCATCAGAATCTACTACATGACATCAATATTAAGAGCTAATCAATTGAATATACTAGAAAATAATAGAACAACTTAATCATTAAATATCTTGTGAAGACATCAATCAATCAATCAATCAATCGATATAAGTCTTGCACAATGTCAACTATGTAAGTATTACACTTACACAATGTCAACTTTTCAAGCTTTGCGTAAGTACTAGCCAAATCTTTTCCAATGTTTCTGCAATAGAATAAATAAGCAATAACAGAATAAATCAAAGTTTTACTAAATGCATCACAAGAACAAAGCATTCTACTACCAGTTCTAATCCAGGTGCACCTGGGATTAGAATAGGGCAACTGTAGAATCCAAAGCAGTCACTGAACCAATGTACCACCGTTCAGACAGAGGCAAGTAATCATTATCTTTAATATACTGCTCAACAGAAAGCTCCAGTCAATGTTAAATCTGAAGTCTATGCATTACATACTTCTAATACTCGTATCTGCAACTGGGCTATGTGAAATTAAATCAGAGTCAAATGCACAAAGACATTTCTTCTTTTCTCTCTATCTACCTCCTTCTTCAATAGTGCTACCTAATGGCAGGTCCATCCATATACTCCTCCACTTACCACACTATATAATTTGATCGTATCAAGGATGAAGTAGCACTAAGCTCCTGTTACTGATAAATTCAATTTACTTGATATATTGATTGATAGACTAATCAGATAAATTAACACTAAGATGAGTTAATTAATTAACTAATTAATTTACCTGGCTATTGGCATGAATTTACTTTTAGAATCGATGCCATTTTGATGCCGCTGAAGATTTCTACTATCTGGAGACTGGAACATAAAAATGTAAATAGACATGTTAACATCTAGGTTTGTAAAATGATTTTTATATCTACTATATAATAATTATAATTATTATTATTACTACTAAATTTTACACATTCTGCATACTTATAGAATTTTCTCATTAAAGGTGTCAAGTCATACAAAGTGTGTCACACCAAGGGAGTCTATGCAACAAGTGCAGTTCTTACATAGTAAGAGTGTCTATGCAACAAGTGCAGTTCTTACATAGTAAGAGTGTCTATGCAACAAGTGCGGTTCTTAAATAGTAAGTGTCTATGCTACAAATGCGGTTCTTAAAATAGAAAGATTTAATCTGAAAACTCTGATCAGTGAGCATAAAACTCTCAATTAAAAGGTGCCTTAAATATTTCTAGTCATACATCTTTACAGCTGCAATATTATAAATTAATCAAATTTGAATTTCTCAGTTTAACAGAAGAAAGTCAGAGGTCTGAGTTTTAGAGAACCAAGACATCCCTATAACAAGACAACTATAAAAACACACATTAAATTTAGCCTTCAATAAATGATCTCTGATTTATCATGTAAAGCTATGTCCAGAATGCAGAAAGCAGATAAATCTTATCAACTCATAATGAGTATCATTCAATAGGCAAAGCCTTGATCATGCATTCTGCAGACACATGGCATGACTATTAAAACATGACAATGATATAGTATTTGAGTGGAAAGGTCAATTTAATTAAGTTCAAATAATTATATAAATTATCACTAATTTTTGAACACGTAAAAAGAGGTTAATTAATGATTCATACCTGTTGTGACTGAAGAGATCTGATGGTAGCGACAAATTCACCTGTTCTATCTCTGCATGTCATCTTGATTATTTTTGGGGGTATACCTTATTCTAAACTTATTGAACTGATTAACCTAGCTTTGCATAAATTAAATACTTAAAAAGCATTCAATTTGCAACTTTGTAGTTTTCTATAAAAAAAATAGTTTTAGGAAATTAATAAATTTTTAATCACATCATATAATCAGTAAATTAGTCATAAAATTTGAATGGTTTACAAAATTGACAATTAGAATTTAGAATCAGATTTTATATTCAGATTTATGGTCATCGCAGTTGTTTGGATTTCAGTTCATATAGCAATCATTAATCAATAGACTTGATAAGAGAAAAAAATTTAATAGACCAATAATACCCATAAATAAACAAGGAAATTTTATAGAACAACAATACATAAATAAACATGGGGTCATGAAAAAGCAAACGATCGTAACCAGAAGCTAAATTTAAAATCCCAATCGTTTCATGCCTTGAATTATCAAAAATATTAATATATAACGCCCAGGAGAAAAAAATATTTTCCAAGTGTTCTACATTTAATAAGTCTACGCTTTTTTCGACACTTCCTCAGGCGTCAAAATTAGAATAAACTTTATACCAGGTTCTAATAAATGAAGACAGTTCACT
Source organism: Enchytraeus crypticus (assembly GCA_905160935.1). Lineage (NCBI taxonomy): Eukaryota > Metazoa > Annelida > Clitellata > Enchytraeida > Enchytraeidae > Enchytraeus > Enchytraeus crypticus. The sequence goes on along the minus strand of CAJHZI010000481.1, from coordinate 1,828,436 downwards.
TTAGATAGGCCTAATATATTTTATACACTGTGAATTTCATAAATAATTATATTCTCTGAAAACATAACATACAAATAAAAACATTGATCTGTATTGAAGCCCGGATCACCTTTCGGCTTCCAACATAACGAATAAGAAAACCTAAACTTTATATCTAGTCAAAATTAAGCAGCAATATATAATTTTTATTCATGCAAAAGTTCGATGTTATAAGTAATGTTGATACTTTGAGGCAAATAGTAAAAATTTATTTAATTATTTGCAAAAAATTATGAAGATTGCCGATTTTCAATACACATTTTAAAGTGACACGCTATCACTTCCGCTTTAAAGTAAACTTTCTTATTTATGGGCGTACTTTGGAGTATGGATTAAACACCAATTCATTATAGGACATGTGAATATCTATCATTTCTAATATAGCATGCTTAAATCTTTAGACAGTTTAGCTCATTTTCATTTTACCGTTCTTGAAATTTAATGTCGGAACTGTTATACATTGTTCATCTCATAGAACGAAGAATTAATAAATAATTATGAATGACATTATATTCTATCTATTAGTCCCTCTTCATTATACTCTGTCTTTGGTTCGGCAAGCCCCGATAAACGGACCACTATAGAAACTAGATCAATGCAACCTCAGGGAATCGATCGGTAGGCCTAATTTCAAATCGGTAGGCCTAAAATCGGTAGGCCTAATTTAAATTGTTAGTCACTAGGCCTACCCATAGATCTTTGGGCCTACCTGACACTCGGTACACGAAACTACCATTTGTGAACTTTAGAAAATTAACAAACTGAAACCCTTGAAGATGGAACCCAAATATTAAATTATTTTCTAACGTTCACATTTTAACATCTAGGCTAATTCCAATAATGCAAAATTTTTAGTTATTTGTGCAAATTTATTTTAAAAATTCTGCAAATTGTATCCCCCACCTCGTAACCTTCATAATAGCAAAAATTACAGTGCTACAGTCATCAATGACAACATTGAGAACTATTGAGACAAAATCAAGACGGCGAGCAAAAAGAAGGTCTAAAAAAGGTGCAAATTCCAAAATCCAGATAATCAGTCCAAAGTAAAGGGAATTAAAGACAAGGAGGTTTAGGTCGCTGCTCATGGACACTGGATGGAAAAGAGAGATGGAAAAGATAGGTCTTCAACTGCCTATCGAACTGCTCATAGGAAAGCAAAGGCCGATGTGCTTCCAATGAAGATTTCCGAAGATTGGATGGAAGAGAATTCCAGAACTGCGGTGCAGCACGCTGGAAAGAACGATTAGATAGTTTAGAGCGCGAAGGTAAGCTAGGTCTCACAAGAGTAATTAATTTAGAAGACCGAGTAACAGCAGGCTGCATCACTTTAATCAAGTGAGATATACAAGTTTGTCCAGGGATGGTGATGGACTTCTAGGTTAACGAAGCTGTTTTGTAAATGATACGCTCTTTAATCTTTAGCCAGTGCAAAGAATTTAAAATGGGCGTAACATGTGAGTAGGGGCCTACTTGGAACTACAAAAAATTACTCGCGCAAGAGAATTCTGAACAAACAGCAATCGATTTATCTCACAGCCAGGGAGATTTAAAAACAGGGAATTACAGTAGTCCAATTTCGATTGCACAAGAGCAGCACCAATTGTAGCAGCTGTTTCACGTGACAAATATGGACGTATTCGACGAACATCTCGTATATGAAAGAAACATGCTTGTGAAGCTTTAGTTATGCGTTCGTGGAAGGTTAGGTGTTTATCAAGGATCAATTCTATTGTAAAAGATCACTAACAGTTTTCCATAATCTCTTGGCATTCACAGCCTTACAAACCAAAGAGGAGTAATACTATTTCTTAGCATTAGCAATAGTAGTACGACAAATCTTGTGTTGCAAATTAGAAACAGTTTTCCAAAAATCGGAATAGGTATGACGCCACTTTCTTTCAGCTCTACAGCAGCCTTTAGCGTTCTCAGATCAGAGGTGCACCAAGGGTTAGATTTCTTAAGCTTCTTGGTAGTTAGAGGTGCATGCTTATCAAGTAGAGATGAAAGAGTAGTGTTATACTGTTTTACTAATTCATCAAGATCATTAGCAGGAGACTTAATCAAAGTCGAATTTTTAAGATCAGAAGAAAAGAGATCAAGATCAACATAATTAACACACCTAAATGAAATAGTAGGTGAATTTTTAATAGTATCTGGCTTAACATGAGTATAAGTGAATACAACATGTAAATTGTCTGGCGGCAAGTAAAATAAAATATTAACACTTAAAGGATCAATAGCAGAGAGACTTGGTGTAATAACAACATCAAGTGTATGATGGTCAATATGTGCAGCAACATTCACATGTTGAACAGCATTGCAAGAGGACAGCAAAGTATTAAACTGCTGTGTTAAGGTATCAAGAGGATTATCAAGGTGAATGTTGAGGTCACCTGTAATCACTAAGTCTGATTTAAAAGTAGTAAGGAAGAAGAATAGGGCAGAAAACTCAGATAAAAAGAGAGAGAGAGGTGTTATACTTCCCCCTCAGCTCTCTCTGTCTGTTTCTTTCCTGATTAAGATTGCTTTTTTCGATTGCTTGATTGATTCACGTACACGATACAATTTCATTTGAGGCTACATATATATATATATATATATATATATATATATATATATATATATATATACATGTATATATATATATATATATATATATCTATAATACATGTATATATATATATTACATGTATATATCTATATATATTATTATATAATATATAGATATATTATAGATAGATATAGATATATATATATATTATACTACATGATGTCTGTTAAAAGCATAGCCGTTTGTGAAATGATTAACTCATTGATCGATGGTGTACTCTTTATGGAGTGGGAAAACAGTAATGTGTGAGTAGGAAAATGTACTGTGTATTGTATTTAGAATGTCTTAATAGCGTAGGTGTAACGTCATGAAGTTTTAAATGGCAGATCCTGAGGTGAATTGAACCCTCGGGGGTTCGAATTCCAGCCGCGCTGATCTGCGAGTAAAATCTCGGACATTCACTAGACTGGTTACACGGAAAATGATCTAAATTGCGTAATGGTTTAATCATGTAGTATTAAAAGTGATAGATATCAACATAGTTAATCATTTCACTATAATACGTGTTTACTTTTTTTGTACCTTGGACCTGCCACTTACTTGACAGAACATTACATGTAGAGATGGAGAAATATTACTTCTGATTTTCCTATATACTGTATAAAGCAGGAACGATGGTTTGCTGTCAAATCCGTATGAATGGATTTGCTAGACCAGAGATATTAATAAGTTAATTACCACCTAGCATCCTTACCCAAAGCTCAGATCATAAATATCGCTACCATGCATGCAAAATGATTGTGTTTAAAGGTCTAATTAACTAAATAAATGCAATAGATAAACTGATATGAAAAGAATGAGAAAGAAATAAATACAATAGATAAACTGAAAAGTAAAAATTGAGAAATAAATAAATGCAATAGATAAACTAATAAGTAAAAAAGAATCTCGATAGACGTTAAAATGTAACAATTTGCAACCTTTCTCATGCCTAACTTACTACTCGGGAATTGTTGTCTAACTCCGCGTAAAATTAATTTCTAACGAATCAATTTGCATAAGCAAAATAAAACACTTCTGCGGTTTTACCTAATTACGCGTCATATGCTGCTGATCGACAAAGTTTTATTGCAATAAACTCTTAATTTAGATGATTCCATTAGAGCAAATTTTAGCCGCCAGACGCTCAGCTGAGTAATTAAACTATATTCTGCAAGCATTTTAAGATGATATCAAGCGAGAGTAGACTGAGTGTGCAAGCTTTTATTGCATCGAATTGCAATCGACTACATCAAGTGATTTTAAATCTAGCGTCTATGAATTCCAACCAGTAATTAAAACTCTTTTCTTAATTCTCTACCTTTCAACTAGTTTTCGGCGTTTTGGAATTGGCACCTCTTTGTACCTTTTTGATTTTTACTCGTCGGCTTGCATTTGGATCAATATTGCTTCCACTGTTGTCATTGACGACAGTATCAGTCGTGTTCTTGTTGATTGTTGAATGAATCTCTTACGGTCTTACCCCAGTCTTTGAATTTCTTATAAAAAAAGGACAACCTTACAAGAACTAATTTATGACCCAACGTGTATACCCCCTATGCCCTACTTAGAATTTTCTTTCCAAACACCAATCTAAGACTGTAAATCATTATACTGTAAGTTATAACCAACGTTATCATGCCGCTAAGATAGTTTCTACAATTTATACTTCTTTGCATTGGCCTACTTTGAAACACTAAAACATTTGCATAGTATCAATTCACATTGTCATAGAACTCTGCGCTTTGTTCATTGCCACATCACACTTTATAATGAAACATTTTTATGATAAATCAGCAGTGACTTAGTCTATTCAATGAAGTCGTATGACAGGTGAGATATTACTATATGATTACCTTGTAATTTTAACTAAACAAAATATTAATTGATTTCTGAAGCTGCATAAAGTATGTTGAATTTGTGCATTTTAAAATCTATTATTACTATGAGAATGGTCCAGGTTGAGAAGATTTGCTTTAAAAACTCTGCGCGTTGCTGAGACGATACGAAGAGATAAAGCACTGTATGAGGAAAAAGATATTATACTAGTCCGATACGTCTGCGAGATATCAATAGAAGAAGAATATTGAACTCTTACGAAACATTGTCTCTCAATAGTAGCCCTGCTAACTTGAACTAAATAAAATTTATAAATCACATTTGTGATTTAGGAAAGGCCTTTTACTAAATCACATTTGTGCACGTGGTAAAGAATAAGAGTTCAACTTTTTTTTATCTAGGCCTATTATTAGATATGACTACTGTATATTGTTCCATCTGATGATGCTAAATGATGATGATTATTACTTATTATTAATTACTATTGATTATTTACTCAATTTCATTAAATTAATGACTGTAAGACCGGTTTAATCGGTCGAGCCCTGCTAAAGTGCCGTGCAAGTATACTGCTTCTGAGACGAGTATGTCACCCACTATGCTATTCAGCATTTAACATGAGCGCATGAGTAGATTGTATTTAGAAATCTTAGCCTTAAGCCTACCCACTGGTAGAGCAACGACTGAAGATATTTCTACTACGGTTTGTAACCGGATCTTCTGTATATACACTTGTTTCCATTGATGCACTTGAGATATCCCAGAGTTCCCTGGGTCATTCCTCCGCAGTGGAACTGCATGCAGAGTCCAGAAAGATCCGAGAATCCGCCTCTCTTGCTGATTCCAGATTCAATGGAATGACGACCGGAAGTTTCTTTCCAGTCTAATTCCTCGTCGTCAATTCGGGAATCAAATATTGGAATCTCATAATCCTTTCTCCTCTCCTTCTTGATCAATGATTTATTGATGTCCCAGATTCCCATTTTCTCACCACTTTCAGCAGCTACTGGCAACGCTGTGGACTTTAAAATCAATGATTTCCAATCAATTTCCATTTTCTTGACTTCTGAGGCATTTTCCCCGTCCTTCAACTTAAACTGATCTTTCGATTTAAGACTATCAGTAGGACTTAGATAGCCTAAGAAGAACTGATCTCCTGTTTCAGGTGTTCCTTCCCCAGCAGTGGCATGAATCTTTCTTGGATATGCTTTTCCAGCCACCGTCTGCTTGATAAGGTTATCTCCGTAGAAATCTATCCGGGAATGTTTCTGAAATTTATCACGAGGAAGATTTAATACCTCCGTAAAAGTTTCCCTCCTTTTTTCATCAATTTTTGGAGTGGATGGTTTGGAAGCTGGATATTTTCTAAAATAGGCGCCAGAGGGCGGGATGTTGAACATTGAAGTGAGTATTCCCAGACTTTCTTGCCTCGTTAGTTTCTCTCTGCTATCACCATTGCTGTGACCTTTATGACCTTTAATGGACACAAAACCGTTGATATCGAATCTTGTATTTTCATTTTCTGCACAGTTCTTACTCCGACCTGATGAATCTTTCTGAGTTCGACTTATTTTTGACGACTTAGAAAGACAGTTGGATTGAATGCAACCGATCCACTGCTTTCCGTACAGCTCAGGTGGAAAGCATTTCGCTCTAATGCATGAGTTCATTAAATCTGAAATATCTCGATTGTTATCTACAAGTTCATTAGACTCTTGATTGGAATTTTCTCTTTGATCTTTCACTAGATTTGATTTCTTGCAATTAGGCAGATGTTCTTTCAGTTTGCTGAAATCTTGAATTCGCCATTCGTCATCTTCATTAGTGAATTCTCTAAAATGCGCAATACAACAGTATTTATCTGCCATTCTCGAGATATATAAATCTATAGCTTACGTTGTTGTACAAATATATATATATATATATATATATATATATATATATCTATATAATATATATATATATATATATATTATATTATATAGGCCTATATGTAACACACACACACACACACACACACACACACACATATATATATATACAGTATATATATATATATATATATATATATATATATATATATATACACTGTGAGTCATAAAAAACATGTGCGCAGTATTTCATCCACAACTTTGACATTTGTGAACCGATTTTGAAAATTGTTTCAGAATTATAAAGTAGAAGAAAAGTATCAATCTTAAATCTAGTTTTTGTGACAATTCCGGTATATTTTAAACAATAACAGACGATTTTACAAACATAGTCTGTCTTTGTTTAAATTTTAAAATGTTGTTTACTAAAGCAGATTAAGAGTTCACAAAAACTTGTACCTCTTAAAGGGTTGTGGCTCACATTGGTTGATTGCCGAATTTTCAACAAAAAGCTGGATTCTGGGAGGGCCAGATATTAAAGAAATTACACCGAAAAGAAGAAAATAAATAACGTGGGCGAGTTGAAGCAACGCATGGTGGACGTTTGGCAAGACATGAAGCAATCTGTCATTGATAAAGCAATAGATGAGTGGCGCAAGCGTCTCCGAGCTTGTATTCCAGCTAAAGGAGGGCACTTTGAGCATAATTCAGCTTTGACAGTTGACAGTAGCAGTATAATACTGCTTGTTTCGTTTTTTGTTAAGCCACGGATTTGTAAACATTCTGTAGCGATTGATTTACTTAAACTGAATATTTTAAGTCGCGCATATTTTCAAGCACTGCTTCAACGCAAAAATAATAATTAGCAGAGTCACTTAACGTTATTTTATAGCAAATGTGTTCCTGATTATACCTATGCAAAAATTTAAAAAATCGGTTCACTAATACCAAAGTTATGGGCGAAAGACTGCGCACATGTTTTTTTTTACTCACAGTGTATATATATAATGTTAAGGCTTAATTAATGCTATAAGACATTAATCATAATGCCACAGCGAAAAATGTCCAATGCAGAAATTTGCATAGTCTACTTCAAAGTAGGAACTCTCTATTACACCTGAGGACCGTTTCTGGCGGCATTATTAATGCCGTTCAATCATAAAGATTTTGAAAATAATTATGGATTGTATTCTTTTATATAATTTAACAGCTGCTCAATTGCGAGATAGCTAACTTTTAATCAATTTCTAATATTTCACAACTTAACAGTGTCAACTGCACATGGGCCTATTTAGTGTACAATGAAACTTTAGTAAAATGTACGACTTAAAATGTTAACCGTTGCAAAAGCGTAAACTGCATATTTAATGTAACCTTTCAATTTTTTCATGTAATAGTAAACAACAAATAGGCCCTACAGCATACTTAACTAGAAACTAAACAAATAATCAAGAAGAGGGTTACCATTAAAGAGCCTACGCTCTGTGAGGTAATACAATCAGTAGCAATTACTAATATAAGAGTAACAAATATGTATACTAATTGTCTTCTCTGCTACAGAATACTGTAGAACCTATGACAACCATGCACATTAATTACTGACCACAAAAGAAGGTCAATATGGGAAACATCGTTATATAAATTTACAGCAAAACATTTTTTACTTAAACTTTAGTCTTAAGACAACAAAAATCAAGTGAACTAAATCAATATTGAAGTAATATCAAACAAAAGATAGTTGACTTAGAGGTCGGAAAGAGATATACATGTAGTTATGTGTAGTGTCGGGTCAATTGTTCCATAGCTTAGGACCACGTACATTCAAGCTTTTCATGCGTTTATTATTACGTTGCAAGGGAGTTAAAAATTCATTTATTGATCTAAAATAATACGGACTATCAACTATAAATTTATTAACTGGTAAGAATTGACATAAGAACCGACTAAATGGCAGCTGAGGCTATCAGTATGAAAGTACTTTCAAAGAAGTAGACAACTGCCAAATTTAAATGTCAATTTAATTATTCCTCAATGATTGGCATCTCGCAGTTTGCTGAAAGATTGTTATATGAAATGAAAGTAGCTGTAAGCAGAATACGAATGAGAATATATATTTGGACCTGCCGTTGGCAAAAACGACGCAGAGGACTAGCATGAAATCGAATGTATTATTTTGTAATCTAGAAAAATATAAAAACAGTGAATTTCTAAAGCAAATCTTTCTGCAAAGCTCCTACTCGTGCGCATGCGCAAAATCTTCTAAACATGGCATTGTAATGTGCTTTTCTTAATTAATTAAATGCTAATTTACACTGCAAAGCAAATGACAATTTCTTTAATTAAAATAATTTTCGTCACGCTTCTGGATATAACTACACGGTGTGTGCTAGAAATCGCGCCAATCTAATGCCATGGACGCCTGCAGTCATTTTTTGTGAAAGATTATGTGGAAATCAGATTTAATTGTGATTTTCTAGAAATTAAGAGGCTCATATCTACAATTTAGAATTCTTCATTCAAATGTGGACTGCTAACAACTATAACCGACAATGGGAATCGAAATGAAAACTTCAAAAGAACTACAATGAACTGTCTAATGCTTTCACGAAAATATAATTGCACGAAACTGGAATTTGTTAATTTAAAGCGCTCGTAAATAAATCAATAATTTTAACAATAACGACTAATCAGTTCATTTAGGCAAATATGAATTATTCAATTCAAAAAATAACCGGTTTCATCTTCTTGAATTTTACTAGATGGTTATTTTTAAAATAGGCCGATATTTTTAGATTTTATATTTAACTCTTCAATTCAGACTTAAATTCACTCTTTATTTAGTAACATATTATAGCGGCAGGCCTATATATACAGTATATTAAGGTACAACACCTATGTATGACACAATACTTAGACTAGATTTCTAATCAGTAATTATATAATTTAGCCAATTTTAAATGTAATATGACAATTTCCAATATAGGATCCAATCATATGTATCACAAGATAATGAAAATAGAATTACGTAGGCCTATAGACAAGAGATTTAGGTTTTCGTACTTATATACGCTCAAGTAAAATATCAATGCAAAACTGAGCTAAATTATTGATCGTTACTAATAACTAATAATAAGGATATTGAATGAAAAAAATGCTCATCGGAAGATGAAAAAAGCTTTTTATATCAAGAGTAGCTACGTAGCAAATATTTGCTATCAACCTTTAAGGATAAAATTAGCTCTAAGCTTTTACTTGAAAATGTACAGCCTAAGTGATAGTTACTAGTAACACTAACTAAAAATAGTAACTGGTTTTATTGTGATATTCTTAATCAAGTTTTTGTCAATAGATTGCTAAACTAAAGAATGTAATTGTATCTCTAAGTAAGTTTAAGAAATTTAAACAAGTTTAATTACCTAACAAATTTATCCTTAAACATTTTCAATACTGTAGTTAATAAATCTTTGCAGTTAATAAATTACGTCAGTAGTAATGCTCACCTTAATCCATCTTTCCATGAGCCTTTTCTTCTCGCTGAAGACTCAAGTGAATCTTTTCTTATACCTTCTCTTCCGTTTCCTGAAACTTCTACAACAGATTTGTTTAACTCAATATATTAATCAATTTAATATTTTATGACATTTTTATATTATTATTATTTGATGCAGATATGATCAAAAACAGCTAAAGGTTAAATGCAGGTATTATAAACAAATAATAGTAAAGGTACAACTGATCCATTTCCGCATACAAGGATGATGTTAGAGACATCATATAGGCCTATAGATGTACAATCAGAAGATATTGACGCAGAAGAATATTTACTACATGTTACTCAAGTTACTTATAGCATCGTCGAACATTGATGTAGGAGATAAATCCTTATTGCATTGTATTGTTTGGTGTTGTACTGTATTATTTTGTACTATATAGCATTACATTGTATCATGTTGTACTGTATTATATTGCATGATACAGTATTATATTGTACTGTATCATGTTGTATTGTACTGTATTGTATTGTAGTATATTGCATGATACTGTATTGTGTTGTATTGTGTTGTCTTCAATCGTGTTGTACTGTATTGTATTCTGTTGCGTTGGGTTGTGCTGTATTGCATTGTATTGTGTTGTACTGTATTTTATTGTATTGCTATGTATTGCTAAAAGAATTAATCTCTTGACAATTCTTGCCGATGCCTAATATTAATGCAGTTATGGATAGTTTATTGTCTACTTAAGAATGCAACAATTTATATATGTTATTTAGATTTCATTCATTTCACATAAATTACAGAATATTTCCAATTATAAAACTGTAATGTGGAAAAAGGACGCAAAATTTATTAAAATTAAAATTAGAGGAATTAACAAAGTTAATTCCTTTCAGTATCGTAACTAATGTGCCATTCTGAAAATGTAACGAACATTTTTAATTATTGATTAAAAGTCTACAAATATAAGCTTTTGACACTTTCGAACTATAACTAGCCTACGCCATATCCGTACTTATCATCGTAATATTCATTAGCAGTCAATAGGACATCGGTTTCATTAAAATTGATTTATTTAATTGGTTTTTTATAGTTAATTTTATAGATATTAATTAAATGACTCGTATAATATGCCGAAGAGTCTGTTTGTTATTTATTTGTAATTAACTTATTTATCACCGATTTATACTGAAATAAAATCAAGTTAAAATTTAATCGCCTATTCAAGACCAATACCAATATTGATGGAACGAGGTCAGTATGTTATTATTTATTTAATATTGTTATTGTTTATTATTATTAAATTTTTTATAATTTTGATTTATTATTATTATTATTTATCATTATTTTATTTTATTTTTATTAGCAGAGTTTCAATGGGTACTTTTATGGTAGTATGGGTAGAGTTTGCAGAATTTCTTTGCCTCGATTCCTTTCATATCTTTATTCTCAACTTTTTATTGATTAATTTCAGTGCAATTATTCTCATGTCTTGATTATTTCAATAGTTGTGATAGGCACTGAGGAAATTTTTAGCCAGGGCGTATTTAAAAACCTAGAATTTATGCTTCTCTGCGTACACGTAATCTAGAATTTGAATCATTTCAACCTATGATCTTCTTATGCTATGTCCTGGCCGCTAAATAGTAATCGAACGGCAAACTGCATGTGTTCGAAGGGGAGATTGAGCAAGAACTGAGAAAGGCAAAGGAAAATACTTCAAAGTCACATATTTTTTAAAACTAAAAATATTCAGTATAAGAGAATGAATAAGACAAAGCCTTTTGTAAAAGATTATCTTTTGTATCTATGGTTAACGTCAGTTTCTTCACTCGAAAGCGATGTCAATGAAGGGCGAGCCCAGGATTTGAACCCGCACATACTGATCCGCGATCGAATATCTTACTGACTTCACTACTGGCACAAGCCACTCCAGAGTGATACTTATGGGGCGTTTGAGCAGATTGTGAGCTGAATATGTACCTTGTATCCGGCAGAACACCAGATAGAGAGAGAGAGAGAGAGAGAGAGAAAGAAAGAGAGAGACAGACAGAGAGAGAGAGAGAGAGAGAGAGAGAGAGAAAGAAAGAACGAGAGTCAGAGATTCTAAGGTAATGCTCTAAATTCCACCCAATTGTGGGCCTCTACAATATGATAACTTAAATATGTCTTAAACTGCGTAGCCTTTTGAACTTCGTTGATCTTAACAAACTCAATTCTCCAGTTCTCGGCCCCCTGAAGTGTTGAGCTCTAAATCTGTGCTTTATTAAGCGAATAATAGGTGCCCAGTTTAAATGATGGAGCTCTACAAATTGGTGTTGTCGTGCCAGCTGTTAATAAAACTTAAGCAGTAGCATCCGGTAGACCGATGACCTTTTAGATTTAAATTTCATACATCTTTTGTTTATTTGTGCTATTCACTTACGGTGAGAATGAGTGACATACCTTCTGTGCCTACGTTTGTACTACATCAATCAACCAGTAAGTACGCTTTCAAATTACAGATTGCTGATATGAAAGTATTCCACTGTTATGCTGAAAATGACCTATAGAGGCCTAACAGTGGCCTGGGTCAGCATTGAACACATCCCTGTGACAGTTTTCTGGACTACCATGTTCACAACTTCATAATAATTACAAAGATGTCTTCTACTATTACAAATCATTGCTAACAGCTTTTCCTCTTGTTATCACGTTATTTGAGTAAGTTAAAGTAATGCATAATGTAAGTTTAACTTAGGTTATTTCCTTGTCAAAAGAAGACTGTAAGAGAGAGAGAGAGAGAGAGAGAGAGAGAGAGAGAGAAAGAGAGATAGAGAGAGAGAGAAAGAGAGATAGAGAGAGATAGAAAGAGATAGATAGATAGAGAAAGAGAGAAAGAGAGACAGAGAGATATTGATAAAAAGAGATAGATAGATAGAGAGAGATAGAGAGAGAGAGAGAGAGAGAGAGATAGAGAGAGAGCTCAGCTGAGATTAGAAGAAAAGCCTCCTGCTTATCAAAGGTCAATCAGTACAAGTAGGCCTACCAGTCCCAAGCATTAAAGTCTTAAGGTATTTAAATGTGGGTATGATCTAAAATATATAACTAACTGAATCAGGTAGAGAACAGTTTTAAACTAGTGTCTTCGCCAAAATCTAAACTCAAAAGAAGTCGAAGAAACTAGCATCGGCTTTACAAGCCTGGGTGACCCCGTCATTCATGACTGGCTTATGTGAGCCGTGATTGGAAACAATGTATCGGTAAAAGCTCTCATTAGTCATTGGCGAGACATTAGTCATTAGCGAGTCACTAGTCAGTCATTAGAATGTCATTAGTCATTAACCTGTCATTAGTCATTAACCTGTCATTAGTCATTAGAGAGTCATTAGTCATTAGAGAGTCATTAGTCATTAGAGAGTCATTAGTCATTAGCGAGTCAAGAGTCATTAGTGAGTCATTAGTCATTAGCGAGTCATTAATCATTAACGAGTCATTAGTCATTAGCATGTCATTAGTCATCAGCAAGTCCTTAGTCATTAGCAAGTCATTAGTCATCCTATTGCAATTTCTCAGCTTAAATAAAAAGTTTACGTTTAAGACATTTGTAGTTAGTTATTTATTTAGAAATTTCCTCATGAAATCAAAAGCTTAGGCTTAAGATGTTTATAATTAGGTATTTATTCTGAAATATCTTCAATAATTTTCATTTTCAATCTTTAATTATTCTCGTCGCTGTCGTAAGCACTGGAAAAGCGCAGAAACACGATAAATCTCCCGTTCCCGCTTTAAAAAGCTCGCTTATTACGGGTGATATGGGCACTATATTTTACTAATTTTGGATTTGAATCCAAACCACTTTTATTACGGCTTATAAAAGAAAGCTTAAACATTACTGCCTGCACAATTTTATTCATTGTGAAAAATAGATTTCTGTGACATCGCTTCCTTTATTAGGCTCTGCTGTATTCCATGGTTTGTTAATCTCAATTAGTTGGAGATTAGAGTAATTAAGATAATGAAGAGCAAACATATCGCTGCCACGTCAACCTGCTGCGGTAATTACAGATTAATGTATTATGCTTTTATCGTTTAAGCGCTAGCGAAGATGTTCAAATGTTATTAAACAAATTCAGGGAAAGTTTGATTCATTCAATCGTTAGAATTCTCGAATGACCGACGATATATTAAGAACTACTACTAAGTACTAGCTTTATTAAGAACTCTAAGTATCATGACTATCATGGTAGTCAGCTAGATAATATACGCTGAATCTTATCTAGCACAACCGATTTTTCTCTCGTTAGATGTAGGAATTGCTGCTTATGCATTTGGTGTCTTTTTGCTGAAGTTAAGTTCTTCATTCAGTTTTGATTTCTAGCGAGAATATCCTGCGAGTTTATTTGCTATTTTTATTCTTTATGGTACCTTCACGTATATAATGCACACACATGCTTGCACGGTTTCTTCTTGTGTACTTTCCATTATTTGTTTCCCAATCAATTCATCAATCATTATCGTTTCCATAGATAGCGCGGCCTATTGCAACAAGTGTGGACTAAAGAACAATCCAACGACACACCGAACTTTGCTAATTGATTGCCGCGGGTCAACTAACCTGATATTTGAACACAGGCCTCACAGCTCTGAGGCGCATGCTTTACGTTCTGCTTTAATACTTGGTCATGTTCCATCGATGAAAATGTGATTTACACGGTTTGAAATTATGAGAATATTTCAGTTACAGCGAGAAGTCTATATCGTATGGGATGGTGTATCCTTAACCCCTTTGAGAATTAAGAAAATCCCATACTTCGAAATACTTTGAAGGCATCTGGCTACGGCCAATACGTAAATATTGCAGAAATAGTTTTATGTTCGTTAATTGATAGACACTGCAATATACTTACTCCGATGTTCAGAAAGACATTAAAGACACTACCGATTAATCAGCTGATTATATGCAAAATGATATGCTACAAATTCATTAGTGTAGCCTCTGAAAGAATGTTTTTTTTTTTTCGATGTTAAAATTTAATGCTTACTCGTCTTCTCTCTCTCTCTCCTCTCTCTCTCTCTCTCTCTCTCTCTCTCTCTCTCTGTGACTTTTCTGAACATTAAAGCACTGATCAATAGTACCTTGAACTTAAAAGTAACGATGGTAACTAGCGCAAATCTGTGATTAGCCATCTTACATGTATGTAAATTACAATTTCCAGCTGGAAGAAGAAAATATGTTTTATTACACAAAGTTTCACAAAATTCACAGAGTAATCACAACAATGGACGTGTGACAAATAAAATTAAATAAGCGTTATCAGAACCTTAGTCATAAGTGCAATACGTCCTGTAAGTGCAAAATAAAACCTAAAAAATGTGCATAAGAATTAAAAAACTAGGCCATCAAAGAGGACGCAAGGCGTCCTATCCGTTTGAACATCCAGTTTTCACTTCAGTATAGTTTTTCGGCAAAGGACTCTGAGAGAGCCCAAATCATTTACAAGTAATTATACACAACCATTTTTATAGATTAATAAAATTTAAAATATCTACATTAAGCTTTCTAAATCATCATAAAATGTACAAGAGTTTGGTTGGAAATGGAAGACTACAAGTTATTAAGTAAGTAATGATTGCATTTATGACAGAATTTAGAGAGAGTTGACGTTTCTAATAGAGGTTGAAATTTCGTGTAAGCATCATTGACATATGATTTATAAAAATTGGCAGAAGACTTCTTATAAAGATAGCTGGATCCGTATAGTCTTGTGGGGTAGTTAGATATCATACAATTGTAGAGGTTTATTAGCTGGTAGTATTGGAGAGGTTTCTGAATGAAGCTCTTGCTGAGAGCTAAACAGTTTGGTTGCAACATACAACCCACCTACGAAAAACTGAGCCGAATTCTAATTGATGTTTCTGTTTGCAACGATTGCATGAATCGATTACATGAATTGCATGATTGCATGAATTGCCAATGTATTTTACATATATTATTATATTATACATAATGATTATTAATATTATTGCTATTATTTTTATTTTTATTATTATTTATTTTTTTATATATATATCCCGGTGTAAAGAACCTGCGGTTTGATAAAAACGATTCAAGCAATACATGCTGAATCGCCGCCCGGCTACTCGAGGTCATCAATCGGCTTAAAAGAATTGTTGAAGAAGACTGCATGAAATCTTCGCAAAGTCATGGAAAGCCTTTGCCAAAGAAAAGATGTCTCTCGTATATCGCCGGTTTGCTCTGTAATAAGTCTGCCTATGCCATTAATAAAGTCAACTCCTTCGGGATTCATCGGGCCCATGGTTTCAATGGCCACCGGAACAACTTCATATCCTGAGGACAGATCACGGTATTCATCCAACTTCCTAGAGGCGGCATGAACAGCAGCTCCACCGGCTGTGACTGAAGTCGTATTGAGGTAGGAGTTTGCCATAGTGTCAATGACCGTGACGTCCCATACGGCACATTTACCGTTGCACCAGGGCACTATAGTCATGTCGTCCGGACGCTTGCCGTCTGATCTGGACAACCCACTTGGTTCCTTAGAGGAAGGGATGCCTGCTCTTGAAAGTGCTCGCCATATTAAGTCATTTAAATTGTGATGGCGTGACAATCTACCTGAGCTTCATTTGCAGGAGAGGCCGTGGAGACCTAAAGCGTCGACTTCATAACCGCAGGGGCACATGTGAGGCTCGCAAGTTTTCGCCCCTAAACGGAAACTAACGGCTACTCGAATCGCCTCATTGTCTAAAAAACCCACAAGAAGCAACAGGGAGAGCGTGAAGCCAGTCGCTGCTTCTTTTGGTTGATACAGCTAGGAGTCGTGCTCTGTCTACTGCATTGGATTGGGATTCTAACAGACTGTTATAAATCCGATCAACTATAGGACGGTCCCATGATTTCTGGTTACTGACTGAGGTAGAAGGTGGAGCACTGGAGGTGAGGCTTTTGGACCAAACTGACAACGCAACGTCAATGGATCTATTGGCAGAAAGGGCGCACTTATGAAGGATGGCGTCTTGCAACTGCCTCGTACCCATCTCTGATGCCAAGAAGTCTGAAGGCGCGATGTGGGAAACAAGACGAATTCCAAGACCACCCTTGCTCACCGGAAATTTATTATTATTATTAGTATTACGATTATTATGATGCTGTTTATTGTTTCCCCGTGTTGTGTCCGCGTTGTTTGAAGAATTTATCAACCGGTGACTGCACGAGTTGTAGAAGGCGACTAAAGCACTAAGATATATATATATATATATATATATATAATATTGAGTGTTTCTCTTTACAACATTTTCAACAGGCCTATGTATATATATATACATATATATATATATATATATATATATATATATATATATAATATACATAGGCCGAAGCCTATAGACAATTACACAGGCGCATATAGTCACGGCAATGCTTTTAAAACTCACTAAATGTTATTGCTACTATAAGAAAACTATATACGAAATTACGAAATTAAGTTACGAAATTTTCAAAATTAAGTTTTTAAATTTTCGCTATACTAAAGGAACAATGCAAGTTATGAATACAAAGGAAAACAATGTATAATACTCACCGACAGGTTTTAATCCGGAAATTAAGAGAATGCAAATTAAGAAACGGTTACAGTCCAATTCCATGCAAATTCTTTCCATTACAGTAATTAATGCGATCTCCAGCTGATCACAAGACTCTTGATAGAGAAAGTAGGTTTTCTCTCATTGAGCATTTTACCTTTTAGGAAAAGAATTTAACCGAAGCGGTGTGTGTCTGCTACCTGGAGTAACAACTAACTGGAGGTACTGATGAATATTAATTATAGCCATACTCGCAGACAAAGAGATTTTGGGTGCATGCACTATGTTTTCTGAATCTTCAGTAGAATACCATTCTAAGTTACTGCTGCTATTATTAATTATATTGTAATTAACTATCGCACAACTTCTGCATAAATTCCGTGCTCTAAGCAATTAAATTGAAGAACAGAAAAAGATATTCTCTTAATCTTTGTATGAAGAGGTGGCATATCGGATTAATAGCATATTCAATGTGTTGTAGGCAGCATTATACACCTTGATTGCTCTAGAGATGAATTAAGTGGACCTTTCTTTAGATTTAGGCGTTTATCTAATAAGAATGCTGTGTGTAGCTGATTGAATACTTGCTGGAAGCGGGAAATATACTGTTGTATTAAGGTTAATTATAACTATGTAGCCTATATCGACTAATTGAGACAAACGTAAGTATCACTATGAGAGTAGAGAGTAGGAGAATGTGATTGGCCTAGTGATGAGAGAGGCTTATTTTAGAGAATTATCTTAAATGTAATTTAAGAGCATTGATCCTGACGGAGGGTAAGGGTGATGAACTGCATTGATCTCTCAGAAGGAATGTTCGCATCTTTTCATAGTCTGTGTCTAATTCATCTTAGGGCAGCACTCACTATGGACCCATTCAGATGGGGGGGGGGGGGGGGATGACACCTCTTGCATGGGAGGCAAGTGAAGTACAAGGTGTTTTATCCCTTCACCGGAAATTCCTGGATCTGTCACTGGAACTCATCCATTTTCTTCGGATTCATTGAAATGAACACTATGTTCCTTTTTGACAACTAACAGATCATCGGGATCGTTTGTGAAAAATTCTTCTACTCGCTATCGGTTCAGAATACCTCAGTGAGTTATGCGCGTGTAGCAGGGTTCCATAGCGAAATTATTTTAGCCCAATAACGTGTTTGTATAGAAATTAAATATAGAACAAACGATAGTGTAGGTGTCGTCAAGTGCGTAGTTATCTCTATAATAAGATGACGGCTGCTTTATAGCCGCTACTCTTAGCGAAATTATTAATCTGATTACAACTAAAAAAATAGAAGAAAGAAGATTATCTGTGCCGTGCTACCGCTTCCCGCACTGGATGTCTTAATAGCTTAGGGGTAACGTTATGAAATTTTAAATGACAGATCCTGAGGTGAATTGAACCCTCGTGGGTTCGAATCCCGGCAGCGCCGATCTGAGAGTAAAATTTCGGACATTAACTGGACTGGCTATACGGAAAATGGACTAATTTGCCTAACGGTTTAAACATGTGGCATTAAAAAGTGATAGATATCGACACAGTTGATCATTTCACTATAATGCGTGTTTATTAGTGGTTAGGGCGTGGCAGAATTTTCTTCCCTTCAACCCTACTCTTCACTCTCGATCATTCTTAGTTTTTTTATTAATTATAATTTATATTAGTGATAAGTAATAGTCGTCATATTCAACATTTTCCCTTGAATCTCAGTTTAACTAGGGCAGGTATCGGAAAATTTTGTAGCAATTTCTAGCGCCTAGGCGCTCACAGACCGAAATACCCTTTCTGACGTTGATAAGAATCTTAGTGCTTTGTCGTCTGTTACAACACATGCAGTCCGCGGTTGGTATATTCATCAATAACCCAGACATAACACGAGTAAATTAATTAATAATGATAAATTAAATAATTATAGATAATTCCCAAAAATTTAATAATAGCTAAAGTTAAAAATAATTTGCAGCAATAGTTAGCTAGTGATGGAGGCAGCGCTGCCGATGACAGCCCACAAACGTCATCGTTCAGTCCTATTATATATACATCTTTATTTCACCAAAAATACGGTAGCATAAGTACAATAAGTACACAATATAAAGCACAAAGTGACATCATGTTCAGCGAAATAGAACAAAGAGATAAAGTGTTCGAAACGAAAAGAACATGAAACATCACACGTAGGTACTCGAAAAGCCTGCAATAAACAAATAAATAATTTAAATTAGAGAAAATTTTAGTCCTTTTCTTTTCAGTTATCGCGCATTAATTTTATGATTTATTTAATTTATTATTTTCAAAGTATAGACTATTGACCTCCACAGATGACCTGATTCATCGTGACGTCATCGTTCAGTCCTCCATTGACCTCCACAGATGACCTGATTCATCGTGACGTCATCGTTCAGTCCTATTGACCTCCACAGATGACCTGATTCATCGCGACCTCTCGTCGCCTAGCCCTCTGATAATACATATGATAATACATATTAATACATACGAGTATGCAGTCGAAATTCACATTCTCCGAAACTTAAGCTGTACTAGTTGTATGGCCGTAAGGATAGCACATTTTCCTGAGAAGCAGGATGCCGTAAATTGAGATACTAACCAGACAGCCACTGACAGGTAGCATCCACTGTAAAACGTAAACAGACGTTAAACCTAGCCTTACAGCTTTTAGGCAATTTTAATATAATTTTTAACTCGTCTTTCGCTATATTTTAAAGATATGTACATAGTATCGCAAATTATCATTCATTTTAAATTACTAAAATGTTAAATGGTAAAATGCTAAAACGTTACGTGATCAATCGCCTTAAAAGCTACACCTTTAAACCGTTAAGAGCTTATAGTGAGAAGCCTAACTACCAGTCTTATGAACGTCTGAGATTTTACTCTCAAGATATGACACAGCTCGACCAGGAGTTGTTCGAACGCCCTCGAGGACAAACATTTGACACTTTATGATTTCGTCTGATTCAATTTCAATAATTTCAATAAAAGTATTTTCAACCATTCAGTCAGTCCACCCAAGTCAGCCGAAAATCTGTAGGAAGGCAGGCCCCTGGTGCAGGCCCCTGGTGCAGTACACTGGTGCAGTACACTGGTGCAGTACACTGGTGCTGTACACTGGTGCAGGACCATTGTGCACTGAAGCTGTGATAATGTCTCGTGTCATGAACACTTTCGCTGATGTGAGTGTATATAGGCCTACATTATTTACTAACTAATAAACAAATAAAATCATTTAAACGCATAAATAAACATATACAGATGTAAATATCAAATAATCTCTGTCTCTCTCTCTATCGCTCTCTCTCTCTCTCTCTCTCAATATATATATATATATATATATATATATATATATATATATAGGCCTATATATATATATATATATATATATATACATGTATATATATATATATATATATATATATATATATACAAATATATATAAATATGCATGCATATATATATATATATATATATATATATATATATATATATACTGATACATAGTGAAGAAGTCAGAAATGAAGACATTGATGTAGGCTAGTAGTTTACGAATGTCTCAATGGCGCAGTCGTTAGAGGCGTAAGGTAACGTCATGAAGTTTTAAATGACAGGTCCTGGGACGAATTAAACTCTCGTGGGTTTGATTCCCGGTTGCGGTGATCTGAGATCAGTTTCGGATATTCACTAGGCTGATTATACGGAAAATGGTCTAAATTGCCTAACGGTTTAAACATGCGGTATAATAATGATGATGATGATGATGATGATGATGATGACGACGTTGATGATGATGTGAATAAGTTCACAATGCCTCAAGAGATGGCGGCAGCTGCCTGTGAGTTGGAAGATCTAAAAGATTGTATTTAAGAATTCTGCCTCTTTAAATCAATTATTTTATGTAATTTATAAAGAATAATAATACGTAATGACTAAAAACAAATTAATGCAGAAATTTGAGCTATTTAGTAGAGTGCTAGATTGTATTAATACAACAACTAATATTATGACTAATATTAGACTAACATTATGTGGACTAAATCCTACTCTGACTGTAATTCAAGGTGCCTGTAGAATTACAGTATTGATAGAAAAAATAATTTAACCAAAATTTCATGATTGTAATTTAAAAAGAAAATTGTAGTTTCTGCATTAAAGTGCCCAAATGTATCGTTTTGAAAGTAGCATTCGATACGTCTTGGGAATTAAAGTAAATTGCAAAATAACAGATAAGAATTTAAATATTAATAATTAGTGAATAAAGGTAGGGTATACTCTGAAAATCGATATTATTGTATTTATGGTACAATCGAATGCATAATATTGAAAATTTATCAACAAATGAACTGTTGAGGTCTCATCTGAAATGGAAAGTGATATCTAAGAAAGTCTCACGTGTAATTAATCTGAGAGATAAAATACAAGCAAAATTGCAAAGCAATCAATATAATTAATTATATCAACAAATAAATCAAGGAAGGAAAAATAGATATATCTGATTTGTTGAAACATTTCACAGCCGATAAAGAATCAAAGAGGCGCATCTAGGGTGTTAAGTGGTTCTTGTTATTAGTTCTTGTTGCAATATGTTTAGTTCGTCAAGAAATTTCATACTTTAAGAGATCTCTTCTGAAGTAATTGAGCAGCATTTTATTATTAAAAAAACGTAAGCTAACATAAATTACATAAAATGAAATAGATAACAGTATTAGGTCAGAAAGCACTTACATGCTCATTCAAAGGCCCCTTTTGATTGCTTTACAAATTAAAATTTACTAATTAATTGTTCAAAGGCCAAAATACTAAATTGTTAAAATGCTAAATCTGAATTTAACGGTAGATCATTATTCAAAAGGATATAGCGACGAAAGATCAGGATTTGAACCCCGCACATACTGGTCCGCAGTCGTAATCGATCATGACACAGGCTCAGAATTGATAATCAAGTCATTAGCGTATTTTCGTTTGATGAAGAGTGTATAAGTACAATTAAATTTTATTCGTGGTTTTGTATTATTATTAGAACATAAACAATTTTACATATCATACATGAATGCGTCTAGATATCAAACAATCAGTCAGTCAATCAATAAATGTATTAAGAAATCAGTCGGACAATCAAACAACCATCCAACCAATAAGAATATTGACAAAGTTTCGTTCTAGGCAAAATGTCACAACAGCGTATAATGAAAAATTAAAAGATGAGCAACCAAGTGTCAAAAGGTCACAACCGGTGTAGCAACTAGACCTCTGCAGGCCTGCAACCCGAGAGACCTATTAATATCTCTCTTTCTCTGTAGTACTCTACCAAGTGGCAGGTCCAAGGTGCATATTATATTTATACCCAGAGTCTGTTTCCCATCCGTCTAACGAGCACTCCATAGATTAGCAAGATAATCCCTTCTAAAAAGCTTTCCTATCCATTATTTAGATTATAGCATGAGAAAGATTACAGCTTCTTATGTGGTTTCACTTCGGTTTCCTCATTTTTCCGTTGTCGCCTCTTAAGGTACGTGCAGTTAGCGTTTGGTCTATTCTTCTGTCCCGGACACAGCGAGAGAACTATTAGTTTAAAGCATACGTACAGGTAAATAAATCCCAGAGCTGCATAAGATACTTCAAGGTAACAAAGTCTTCTCATCCCCTTATCCAAGTCACTGTCCTTTTACGAATATCTGCGATTGTCTGTAGGATCAATTCTCTACTTTTCAGAATCTAATTATTTTATATTAAAATCAATTAAAACCGAAAATTTCTACCTGTAAACGTTTTCTCAGAGCGGATGATAGAGTTGTCAGGATTGATGTCAGGGTTGTCAGGACTGATGACAGGGTTGTTAGGATTAATGTCGGGTTTGTCAGGGATGATGGCAGTGTTGAAGTCAGGGTTTCCATAGTTGGGTTAATGTCAGGATTGTCAAGGTTGATGTCAGGATTGTCAAGGTTGATGTCAGGGTTGTCAGGGTTGATGTCAGGGTTGTCAGGGTTGATATCAGGGTTGTCAGGGTTGCTGTCAGGGCTGATGGCAGGGGTATATGAAATAAACTCTACACAGTAAGAGATATTTTAAGAATATTGAAGGGTTAAAATTAGCGAAATAGGTGTTACAAAATGCATTAAACGATTTGTTTTGGTACATTTGTACTCACAGATGCACCTTATGACTGCATCTATAGTCCATCTATACTTGACCATAAGGTGATAGCATATTTGGCTCAAAGTTGGGTAATATCGAAGAAAAACCAAAGAAATTTTATCATCCTTCCGCAAATATATGATTAAAGGCATATGAAAAATTTGAACATAACTTGCGATAGGTGCATTCTATAGTGTGCAAAGATTTGTCAATCATCTTCTTTATCTAAACAATTAAAACTTTAATAATAAAGAAATTTCTGACAACATGTCCTGAACGTTAGAAATAAATTTATAGTAAATTATTTCAACTTTCCATTTAACATCTTCCTACATCTATTTAAATGTCATTGGGCAATGAAAAACGCAATTGACCTATTTTGATATTATGGGCTATAGACCAGTTTAAAAGCTTGCGCGCTATTAGTTTAGATAATGAAATGCCTACAAATATGTTTATGTAGACAATCAACCAATCAGACAAACCTTCTTAAATAAATGTCATGACACACCTCCAAGAATACTGTGAGGTACAACTGATAAAATATTAAAACATCTCATTTTTATGTAATATTTGGGGCAATAATTTTACTAAAAATTTACAATTTTGGACTTATTTTTGAACAACTTTAACTTTATTTTGACCTATCAACAAACTCATTTAAATCATGCCTACATAAGTTAATACCTACAGTGTATGAATAAATCGAGAACACTGCGCCAACTATCTTTCGTTTCAAGTTGAGGTTTTGAGAAAGTTATTCTTTATTTACCTGTGCTCTGAAATGTTGGTTAACACTTACTGCAGAAGACATAAGCTAAAAATGTCACATACAGCTATTTAAATGGTCAAAATTTATTTCACCTGGAAAACTGGTGAAATAAATTTCTGTTAGCTGGAGCCAGTGGTGAAGTCGGTAAGATACTCGACCGCGGATCATTATATGCGGGGTTCAAATCCTGGGCTCGCCCGTCACTGACATCGCTTTCGAGTGAGGAAACTGACGTTAATCTTAGCTTTACCACTTTTTTCAGCTCTGATATCAGAGATGTTTCAAATGAATTTCTTGCAGCATTACGAAGAGGTATTTAAAATTTGATCTGAAATTTTCGAACGTAAAATATATAAATTGATGGTCATCCAAATGCTTTTGAAAATATTAGCAAATTATCTTTTATAAGCAGTACATTTTCCAAATATATTTTAACGTAGGCCTACTTAGACTCAGTATATCTAAGACCACCCGCACACATTATAGCTCATGTTTATCTATGAGCGACAAAGTTAAATGTGACGCCTAAAATCTTCAACAAAAATTTATATAAATAATACGGAAATGAAAGAACTAAAAATTTTACTTTCAAATGGAACCATGTTACAAATAGAACAACAGATCGATTTTCTCATGGCGCTTTGTATCGACTGATTGTTAACACATTAGATATGTCATCGATCTCCTCCTGTCTATGGTAATACGATGCAGGTTTTCTATCAGCCTAATTAGAGCGAGTTTGAAGGCTAGCCAAATTAATAATCACTTGTCAAGCACAACATTTTGCATGTAGACTAAAATTGATATAATATATGCATTTGCATAAATTCTGCGGTAATATGTTCTAAAGAAACAGGGTTGCTTAAAATGAGTAAATTAATATCTACTTTAGTTTGGTTAATTAATTCAAACTTAGTACTGAGATTGTAACTAGATAATGTATAAGCACCTAAAGGGAAAATATCCCAATTTCGGAAAGGAAAAGGTAATTGAGAAGATCTATGTCCAAATTTAAATTAAAATCTTTTCACACACGATACATATGAAAAATTTATAAATCAACAAAGCTGGAAAACCCATTGCTAAGCCAACTTGGATTAAAATAACCTCTAAAGAAAGCAAGAAAATCTTATTGATGGGAGCGAAAGCACAAAATTAAAGCATTTGCTAATTTATCCTTTTAAATGTGTTTATAATGTCATAGTAAACAACAAATACAGCATACTTAACTAGAAATTAAACAAATAATCAGGAAGAGGGTTACCGCAAGTGAGCATTAAAGTGAAATATTTCAAACAAAAATTTCAAGTGAAATATTTCAGCTGAGCACGCCTTGAGTTATGTACGTTGAGCCAATGTTCACGCGGAGTGGGTTGCGCGTTGATTGACCTGGGCTTTGAACCCCGGCCAATTGCATCCGAGGCGAACACTCTAACCGTTATCCTGCATCTGTGTGACAAGTTTGGGCAGTTAAGCATCCAGTTAGGTCTACTGTATGCATAATATAGAAACGCCTCAAACGTTTTCAAGGAGACGTCAGCAGGGATTCTTATTGACCACTATTAAAACCTAATGTTATCGTCAGTTTCCTCACTCGAAAGCGATATCAGTGATGGGCGAGCCCTGGATTTGAACCCAGCACATACTGCGGCCGAATATCTTATCAAAGTCGCCACTGGCTCCAGCCTTAACTATTATAGGGAAACTTTGTTGCCCACTTTGTCGCCCACTTTGTCGTCCACTAGAAGAGCTTTGTCGCCCACTTTGTAGCCCACGTTAAGAACAATTGGTCTAGAATATTCAACCAGGATTTTAAGGGATTATCACCTATCAGACTAAATCAACAAAACTTACAGGATTGGATCTGAAGAATTTGCGATAACAATGAGATTAAGTGATTGTTAATCAAATTTTTGATGAAAAGATAAATTGTTTGCTAAGAGTGATCAGGGCTTTACTATTGCAAAAATGCAGGAATAAATATTGTATATCACTCTCTAGTGTTTTTCCAAGTAGCAGGTCCAAGGTACACATTCATAGTCAGAGACTGCTTCTAAGCTCCCTCCAGATCAAATACATAGATGTACTACTACTGACTGAATAGACAAATTATTAATTATGTGCTGGTCATGTTTTTGACTGAAATATTTATTCTGATATGAATTCATGCTGTATATTATTTTGGACTTTTTATAACTTGTATTTAATATTGTAGTGGCGTGTGATTCTGAAATAAACTTAAACTCTCTCTCTCTCAACTCTCTCCAGAGCACTCCATAGATCAACAAGTTAATCACTTAACGAAAGGCAATTATCCAAACCTTATGTAGCCCATATAGTTTGGGAATAATATGGCTTCTAAGGTTGTTTTAACGTTGACTTCATCAGTTCTTGATAAAAAAGTTAAAGTTAACTTCTGTTTCATCACTCAACAGCGATATCAGTGACGGGAGAGCCCAGAATTTGAACCCCGCACATCCGCGTTTGAACGTCTTACCGACATTGCCACTGACTCCAGCCAGTGGCGATCGCAATGACCTAGTCTTCTGGTATTGAGGAATATATGTATATATGCATATTATATATATATATTATAATATATATATATAATATATATATATATATATATATATATATATATATATAATCTTTCATTCATCCTTCCTTCTATCCCCTCCCTATCTCTTCCTGTTGTTATGCCAATTTTGCTGATCCAAGACAGACATTAATCTCATATTCTACTCTGTCCTAGAAAGAACACTCCGTCGATTAATGAGTTAATCCATTCACAAAATACGATGTCTTACCAACGCCTCAATGTGGCTTTTAACTTGGCAATAAAATGTTATCTGAGGTGGCTTACAGTTTCCTTCACCAGTTTTAAAATTGAATTATTTCCCTCTCAGTTGCTATTAAGACACGTGCCTCTAAATCTCAGTCGCCTCTTACGACACGTGCAGTTTGCGGTTGATCCATTTTTCAGTTTCCCGGAAAAATCACGGGGAATTGCATCGTATAGTTTGGGAAGATGTGGCCTTTTGAGGTGGCTTCCCTTTGCGTTCCTCAGTTCTTGCGTAGTCGCCTTTTACGACCTAGTGAAGTTTAATTAAATATGATATAAAATATTTAAGTTTTATTTTTCAGTGGCCCGAATATAATACATCTTCTACTTTATATACTATTAGAAATTGCCTTACTATAATACTCTATCTTCTCAACAGTCGGAAGTTAATTTAGGCTAATTTATTAATAATTTGTTAATATGAGATAATGAGACTAATTCATTGTTCTCATATTAATTTGTTGATATGAGACTAATTTATAGTCTAACACAAGGCTCTAAACTAAACAGAATGATTACACTTTTTGGAAAGGAATATCTGGTAGCCATCACGAAATAATTGCAGAAATTATACCATCTCATTGGATTGTGACATTTGTGCTCCTTCTCTTTGATCGAAGTATTTCAAAATGTCTGTCTAGCAAAACTAATTGTATCCCTTCTGTTGCAATGGTTAAAAAATTATTTATCAAATGCAACAGAATGGATATGGCTATAAGCATAAGCACGTATGACGTAAAGGAAGTCATGATGATATGGTATAGGCTATTACGTAAGTAAGTCTGTCTACAGTCCCCGATGGAGGCATCTGTTTATTAGGAATTGTAATTTTGTTTTAAAATGTAATACTCTGTAAATATTATGTATATGTAGGACATCGCTAACAAAATTATTGAGCGAAATATTACTGTGATCTGTTTTCCACAATTTACATGACTAATTAAATAAGGATATTAAAAGGATATTTGTCTCTTGGTGCAATAGACTGTAAAATATCCGCTAAAAACTTATATTCTCATGTCGTCAAAGCGTTTAAAATTTATAGTGATGTCTTCAAGCTGCGCGTAACGCATGTTTCTATATTCATTTTATAAGATCTATTATAGAGCGCCTTGCTTGAACTCAGAACGAGGTTGGTGTCGAAGGTGTCCGATACTGACAGATTTTATCATCTTTGAAAGGTATCAACTGTATTTTTTAATAACAACGCATTTAATTTCCTCTTGTAGAATCCAAAGTTGTTTGACTCTCTAGATTCTGTTTTTTATGTTAAACTTCTATTTCTTTGTGGGCATTGCAGCAGACGTTGAGACTGCATGAAAGATAGACTTGTTTTCTGTGGTTGCAAGCTGTTACAGCTAATATTAATACATCTATTAGAATGATTATATCTATTACAATTATTACATATATATATTACAGTTATTAAAGCTATTACAGTTATTGCAGTTATTATATATGATGGCATTCTGCAAGTGTTTAGAGGTTCCCTCTTAAGTCAACTAAGCAGCTGCTGATAAAGACATCGAGAAGCTTAATCAGAATATATACCTTATAGAGACAAAATTACACTTTTATTTGAAATATTAAAACTTTTAATGAGATCTATTCTTACTGCTTCACATATTGCTCTTTTGCGATCGTCATAACAGACCGTGGCTACGAATTCGAATCTTAAATCATCCATTTGGCCGAGCATTAGAGACACAAAACGCCATGGTTTCCACAACACAATACTCTACACAATATCCTCAATCGTTGGCTTTGATATAATATCCCCTACTGCTAGCACGATTTACGTAACTGATTGGAAAATTTGAGATTAGCCTATAAGTCATCAAACCATGACAACGACGGCTCGCTCGACTTACTAGTCTAAAGTTTTACCTTTCCATTATGCAATGCTTTGTGTGACCGTAATTATCTGACTGTGATTGACATCGATACTATAATTGACATCGGTCGTTCTATTTTTTCAGATAAAACACAGGGCGTTTTTCTGTGATCTGCAGTTTTGAGTTCCTATTGTGCTCCGCATGTTTGACTTAGGCAGGATTCGCCGATGCCCGGACTCGCCTTGGAGCGCTTTTATTAAGTTCGGACCAAAAACGCCCGTTGCTTTGATGTTGTTGTCAACCAAACAAAAGCCACACCATCGTATTAGTATAACAGTCACGCCTTCTTAGCGTACACCACCACGAAGCATAGGCGGGGCGCTTGTATTTTTTATACCAGAGTTTTTAACTTTAACTTTTTAGCTAATAGCTAACCCTAAATCAAACCATAAACTTTTACATAATAGCTAACCCTAAACCAAACTATAAACCTAGCCCTAAACCCAAAGAGTGACACGAGCAGTAATAGAACCTAGGACGCCAGGATCTCAAACCCGACACCCTAACCACTAGACAACGGCAGCTTTCGACTGCATGAAAGCTGTCTATATATGTAAATGTATTATATTCTCATCAATCAAAACGCTCCAAATATATACTTCTGTAGTATAAAAGAGGCAGGGGCGGGCCGAGATTAGGTATGTTAGATGATTTAAAGACCCACTCATATATGGAAATGAAAAGGAAAGCGGAAGACAGAGAAGAGTGTGAGCATGGTATGGAGGCGTTATATACCATGGGCCTGCCAGTGGGCAGTGCACTAAAAGAGAGAGAGAGAGAGAGAGAGAGAGAAAGAGAGAGAGAGAGAGAGAGTATAAAAGAAACACATAGGTCAGCATGCGTTTGGGACACGAGGTAGTTTGGACTAGGACCGCTCCTGATGTCTCTGAATGTAGCCTGTAAAGCAATCTGACTGATTAACTGACGTTAAACTTATTTTTGACTTTAGTCGCCCGTTGTCTTACTCAGTTTTTACTTCGTCGCCTATTACGATACGTGTTGATAACGGTTGGTCTATTCTTCAGTGTCCCGGACACAACACGGAAACAAAATTCGGTGGGATGCATTAGTATCGTTATTACAAATGTAAAGATTAAAATGGAAAGTAAAATATGACAAATAAAATATGACTGTATGCGAACTTTCGAATAGTCTAATGCTTTGACCCATTTAGTACAAATTGAGTCTTTTTAGTAGCATGAATACTGGGCTGCCAACCTTACTTCAACGGGACATTATTTGTCTGAAGTGCCTAATGCTTACGTTACCTAACTCAAGTAGACTGATCGCTATATTAGGCATAGAAATGTATCAATAACCACTTGTCTGTGACAATAAAGAGCATAATGACAGACTTCTGATATGATTGCGATCCATGGACCTGCCATCAAGCAAAAACAAGCTATCGATGAAGAGGGGCTGGGGAAAGAGAGAGAGAGAGAGAGAGAGAGAGAGAGAGAGAAAGAGAGAAGGAGAAAGAGATCGAGAAAGAGAGGGAGAAAGAGAGGGAGAAATGGAGGGGTATGAGAGGGAAGGCTAGAGATAGTATTTATTTTCGTTATTAGGCCTAATGGGCTAGATTTATATATGTCAGCTCTATAATTTATTATTAATAATGAAATATAGTTTAAATTAATTTACAATTCATTTCCATAGAGACTTTTTATTTATTGTCGAATTTATAGTATACACGAGCATAAGTGTTCCGCTAAGCACTAATAGTTCCTGTGAGTAATGAAACAGACGGCAAATCTACTTTATCCATTGTAATCTATTAAGGTAATCATTAATAACATTCAGGTAATCATTGTGAGGTATGCAAGCTGTATTTGCTATTTATGGACCTGCATAAAAAGGTCATGGACATGATAAAGAAATAAAAAGGTTGAAGGTAAAAATAGCGTATGAGCTAAATTGATCAAGTAAAGGTAGGTAAACTCTTATACAAATAAAACACGCCCCAGTCGTGTGGAACATCCATGCGTATGTCACCATAGAATACGCGTAACGTGAGAGCCGGGTGTGAGACAGACCCACAGTTCTAGGTCACTTTCATGATCTACTAAAGTTTCCCATGACTGAAATAGTTGAATGAATTGTCGAGTGGGCTCACTTCCTGTAGAACTCAAACCTGATTGCTCAGGTATTCGTAATTTACAATGGATGCTATATGAGCCGGAGTGAATCTGATCCGTCCATGGTTTTTACGTTTGTTAGCGTATCATTATATTCTTCTGTGTCGAGCTATTTCTGTTTTGTACTTTTGTCATTTTGATTAATGCATAAACTACTGTAAGTTCTGCAGGCAGATATGTTTGTGCTTTGTACAGTCGATGCATTATCAGAATCTCTCAAATGAATTACGTGAAGCCAATATTTTACTCACTCAATCTGTAAAAGCAAATTCAATATTTAACTTTTCTTTGTTGACGATATTAAGGACACACCTTCTTTGTACTTTTGGAAATCAATTTTGGTAACGTCCTTAAATATGTAATTTTTAATTACCAAAATGAATTTTGAATTGTGTTTAAATCGTACTTATTGGTTAATTTCAATTATTTCTGCACATCAATAAGAACAACTAATCAAAACCATTGATTTATTTTTAGCAGAGGAATATGCAAATCAATAGCAAATTATTCGTTATAAGGCTAATGAAACTACAGGACACTGAACAAACTGTGGCAAACAATATACCTGACTTCAAATGTGGCTAAGTAATGTATTCTAGTAAATAAATACTCTGTAACAGTACAATGCAGTAGTCTAATATTGGAGACACTGCCCTATGCGTAATCTGCCGCACAAGATCTGGGGAATTGTACAGAATTTTAGCGGCGAATTTCCTTTAGTACAAATAATAATTAAAATTTTTACAAGCATATCCCCTTCCTATTTTATAGCTGATTAATTGTCTTAACAGAGAGTATATAAGGTCTCGCCGTACGGCATAAAGGTAAGTGAAACCATACCAATCTAAGTGATTAGAAACTCAAATGCCAGAATATCGGCAATTAAATTGAGAAATCTACGAAACAGAAGTTTTAACGCAAACTTAAGAAACACTTGTAACTTAAAAATCAGGAATCGACTAAACTTAATTTAAAAGTGCTACGGAGTACAGTTACTAATATTAAACAAATATTTTCGAGATTATTACCAAAACCTTAATTTATTTTTCGATAGCATAAATCAAGTTAAACATTAACTTAATTAGAACAACCATTATGTCTAGAATCAGTTCACAGCTATTTCCTACAAGTGTTGTTCGACTAATGGTTTTGACTTGTTGTATATACATGACTGCTGGCGCATCGTTGAAGAAAAATGATAAGAAGGAGGAGGAGCTACTGAAGGAAACTGATCTACGGAAGGAGTATGACCCATTCCTGGAGGACGTTCCAGTCGGTAATGGTAAAATTGAGTTAGATCATTCGTCCGAGAATGACCTGGAAAGAGAACAAGAAGAAAGTCCTACACAGGTTTGCTTTTGTAATTGCTTGAAGTTTGAGTAAATACTTAAAGAATTTACAGCTATATATATATATATATATATATATATATATATATATATATATATATATAATATATATATATATATTTATACGTATGTGGTGCACTATACAGTATACTATATATATATACATATATATATATATATATATATATGTATATATATATATATATATGTAAATATATATAAAAATGTATATATAAAATTATGTACATATATATATATATATATATATATATATATATATATATATATACATGTATGTTTATAAATATAAGCATATATAACCGTACATGTGTATGTATATTCTATTATATACTCTGATATGCATAGATTTTACCAATAAATATACAAATAAAATTTCGTAGTATTGGAACGGACAGTCTCTATTTACCCAGAAATATTTCATGAAATTACAATCAGATTACTGTTTAATTGTAAACACAAACGGGATTTCAATTTAAATCAGCAGGATATATGAATATGACATGAATCTAGGCCTAACGGCAATGTGATCCAATCTTATGACATATAAATCCTAGAGTATTTTACATTATTCCAAGCACTTATACAGTTATACATTTTAAAGAGGTTTAGTGTATTGACAAAGAGATCGTATAAATTTATATGAGTTAATAAGTATCGTTGATATCATTGCCTTATTTAAGATAACGAAAGTGTATTTAGAACTAAAGTGATCTCTGTTATATATTACTCAACTTCAATGAGAGAGTTTTATCGCCTTGATTAAGATTCAAGGTTGACTTACAGTTTATTGTCCTTGACGCTAATTTAACTTCTTAGGTAGATTTATTGGTTTTTATTTCGACTTTTACTTTTGTATCCGGTACAAAATTCTAAATTAATTCAGAGACATTCGCAATTGTTAGTTAGTTACAACTAACACAGTTTCTAGAAAAGCATTTTGATGAATTGAAAACAATTGTGGTAAAATATATGCACAGGCATATGTTTTACTGAAAATTGGCATGGTTTAAAATCAATTTTGAATTATTTCAAGAACATCCTTTTGGTCTTGCTATAGGTATATTTTTATCATTGAAGAGCAAACTTGCTTTTCAACGATAGTAGGTACTTTAAGCATATGTTTGGGCTTTAAAATTGACGATTAAAACATGCTGAAGTTGTATTTATTTCTCTTAACATTATATATATATTATATATATATGTATATTATATATTATATATACATTATATATATGTATATTAAATTAACGTTTTTCAGATGTCCGAGCACACCCTCAGAACTCAATATGTCAAAACGTCGGTGCAATTCCACCAGAATACCGTTCACAGTCGCTCACTCTGTCCATGGCAAGTCAAAGTGGACACGAATCTAAATCGAGTACCTGTTCATCTTCCTTACGTAGAGTGCACTCAGAAGACTCCAACAGGTTTAGACTCTTATAAAACCGCCTGCGAACCTGTCTACGTGTCCTTCATCGTACGTCTAAAAGAAAGAATTTACCTTCACGGATCAAAACGAGAGTCATTTAAAAAATGGAAAACCGTACCACTACCCGTTTCTTGCGCCGTGGTTATTAAAGAGACCATTAAAGCCGATGAAACGCAGATTAGCTCAAAATTCGGAGATCTAGATATCACAACTGAGTAGAATTGCATTTTTCTCTAATTTTGGCTTGTACTGTTTACGTGTATACTATCTACTGCTTTGGTGTTTAGCATTAGCGTTGTTACGAAGGCTTGTCAAGTATTCAACTAGTCTTTCCCTTTATCAGATTGCTTTCAAGTTTTTACGAAGTATTCGCATTTTTATCAACGATAGGCAAGAAGATATTATGTTGCGCTAACTTTTCGGAAAATCTCGTAGCAATTGAGTTCGGGTAAATGTATAATCCGTGTTAACGTGTTCAGGGAAGAGACGTAGAAGTTAGAAGAGATGGCTGAAGATAATCTAACATATTACTAGATTGTGTTAGATTGATCTCGTGTATGTTCCATGTAAAATGTCATCGTCATTACTAAAAAGACTGTATTTATTTATTTGTATCTAAAATATAAACTTTTATTTATTTCATTTATTTAATTGTTACTTCAGAAAGTAAAGTTTAACTTCAGTTTCTGTTGTCTAGAAATAGAGCCAGAAACAGTCTGATTGATATTCTAACCACTGGCCTCCTTTTTATGAGACGAGCGTTTTATCCAACAGACCGTCTAACCTTTATAGTTTAGTGTTGCACCGTATTATCCAATGCTGTAATATGTATTTTACGTTGTATTGAATTTCAGATAGCTTTAACTATTTATGTTACTAACTATTTATTTACGTATTTATTTAATTATTTATGTGGTCTTGATGTTTAGTCAAATGTACCTAACGTTTGTGTGTGAGTCACTTACGATTTGAAATTGTAGGTAACGAAAAAATACGATCTAAGATGAGTCAAATGTTTCAGTATTTTTATACGAATTGAAACGTTACGTAAATGAAAATACTGTTTCGAGACTGGCCGAGTTCCATAACTATAGAAAATGCATGATGTAAGAGGTATATATGTAAGAGGCTAAAAGTCGACAAAGACAATTCTCACTAAATCCGCTTAGAATCTGAGAATCCGAATCTGAAGATACCGTGAAGTCTGTAAGAATGTTTGAAACGAAAATGACGTCATCATTGGATAGCTACTGACAGCTACTGTTAATCGATTATGTTAATATAATTAATTGTATATATACTGTATAGGCTACGTGTATAAAATATACATGTAGCCTTTGATAAGCAATTATATGTTGTGAACTATATTAGCATCAGTGCTATTGTTTTAATTAAAAAGAATATTGTTCTGACTGTACTATTGATATATAATTTTTTTGTACGTTTGTACATATATTTAGAATGTCTTTATAGCGTAGGGGTAACGTCATGAAGTTTTAAATGACAGATCCTGAGATGAATTGAACCCTCATGGGTTCAAATCCCAGCCGTGCTGATCTGAGAGTAATATCTCGGACATTCACTGGACTGGTTATATGGAAGATGTTCTAAATTTTCAAACGAGCTATATATACGTGATGATACGAGTTATATATGTGATACTAAAAGTGATAGATGTCAAAACAGTTGATCATTTCACTATAATGCGTGCTTACTGTTTACTTTTTCTACTTCCTAGCTTTAAGGCTATTTATTTATCTAAGACTCAAAACTTGAGCAGCCTATTGGCATAGACTAAGTTACTTCTGTTTCATGCTAAATTATTGTTGTCTTACCCTAAAATTGCATATAAGCTTAACTTAAATTCTGCTTCTTTACGAGCGCCGTCTTAAGTTTTAATTGTTTTTTTGGTTGGTGTAAATATTGAACTCATTACAGCAGCAATTTAGCTGAACATTTAAAAGTATTTTATGTTAAATAATTTATCACATATTTATGTATGATTAGCAAAAGTCGATATAGCTTGTTTGTATTTTATGCTGAATGATCGATGTATAGTTTTATACTACGCAGATATACATGTATTTTGTCATTGCCAGTATTTATTTGATGTACAAGATAATTAAATGAAGCAGAGTTTTACTGCGAAGCCAGTCGATGTTGAAGTATGAAGTATATGCTATATATACACTGTGTATATATATATATATATATATATATATATATATATATATATATATATATACATACATACATGTATATATATATATGTGTGTGTGTTTGTGTGTGTGTGTGTGTGCGTGTCAGTGTTCTGCCGGTTAGAATGTCTCGGTGGCTCAGTGTGTAAGGGACTTAGGTAATGGCATGAAATTTCAAATTGCTGTTCCTGAGGTCCTGAGATAAATTCCCGGTAGAGCTGATCTGAGAGTAAAATCTCGGACATACAACATTCAGGTTACTCCGGTGCACTTGCGTCTTAAAGAGCAGCCATTCAAGCTTCTGACCTTGACGTTAAACCCACAAAAATTTTGCCAGTTAGAATTAGGGTCAATATTCGTACAGTCTGCTTTCAGGCTCAGTATGCGTATTTAATTGTTCGAAAAATTGATCCATTCACAAAGGCTGGGCCTTAACTAAAATGTACTAGTGCAGTATCGGCACTATTTATATTAAATACATGTATAGGCCTACATGTATGGGCACGGTGATTAAATTTCAAATATTCTGTTGTGGGATGACTGGGATCTCTAAAACTCTCCTATACTAAGCTTTACTCCGGGCCCCGAATAGTAGAAAAAATGAGACTTTAAAAGTTGTTCTGGGATCGCTATTGATAAAATCGGAGGGCCCAGGATGACAGAACTCACGGGATTCCACTTACTTTAACCACTCTATAATCAAATACACATCATCGAAAGAGCTAATAGTTATATAAGCTTTTGTAGGCCTACATGTAAATGCATTTCCAAAATTTTGCCCAGTTTTATGTAAGTGCTTTCCTAGTAACGTTAACTGTGCAATTAAGATACTGTAGTAAAACATCATTTCTATATTTATATAGTCATCATCAATATTTTACAAGTGGTTAAAGGATATTGTTATTAAATGAGATTTGTAACCTGCGGCAGAAATGGGAAAACCAGATAAACATTAGAATGGTGTCATCTGGCGAAACAGCTACTTCATGGTATACTAGTTACAGTCATTTTAATTAATTGCATTGAAGTAGTTTACGCTTTATAATTCTTATGTACCCTAACTGTAGTTCAATACTGGTGTGAATTAGACACGACCATAATTTAGGCCTTCTTAAAATTCTTTTCAACTCATATTACCAGCAGTGTTTACGCAAACAAGTTTGGACTGAATGAAACAGGGTTTTAAATCCTTACTGATTTGTCTATTTATTGATTTATCTAGTCAGACAAAAATATACTCGGTTTCTTCGGTCTTCAGTGCACTACCAAGTGGCAGGTCCAAGGTACATATTCATACTCAAAGCCTACATTCTCGCTCCATAAGAGCACTCCTTAGATCAACAAGTTAATCCCTTCACAACGTCTATGCCTTATCCATACGTTATGTAGCCTATAGCTTAGAAAAGTATGGCTTCTGAGGTGGTTTCCCGTTGCCTTTCTCAGTTAGATAGATTAATTACGATTTATTCCTGAGGAAACTATTTCATGGTGAGGTGGGTCCTCTCTTGCCATCCTCAGCTCCTGCCTTAGTGCCTCTTACGATCACACAGCAGGTTGTTAGCTGTTGCCCTATTCTGCAGTGGTCCGACCACACCCGAGCACAACACGGGGATCAAAGTCAGACAAACATATACTCGATTTAATTAGTTTTATTAGGCATACACTAAATGTCATCATAAAGTTTAATCAATCATTAGAAGTCAAGCACTTATCAGTAAAATAGAAATATCTTTCGATATTTCCTAAATTTGACACCTTATGGAGTTATAAACGTTTTTTTAACTTTTTTCAATCCAAAGGGCACTTTACCTTGTCGTGAAAATATATCTTACAATTAGACAAAAATATCTTACACTTAGTAAATTTAATTTAAATTAAAAAATTTTCAATTAATACAGCTTTTAAAAAGTTCTACACAGTGATAAATTCAAGGTATATATTTCTACTAACATGATGTTTTCGCACTTCATAATGATCACTCTATCGCGTACTGAGTTAATCCCTTCACAAAAAGCAACCTCTTATCATATCTTAAATGGGCCAACTGCTTGGGAATAATCTGGCTTCTGCAATAGTTTTCCTTTTCCTCAATTCTTGGCAACTCTTTGCTCAGTCGCCTCCCATGTTACGGGCAGGTTACGTTTCGTCTATTTTTCATTTTCCCGGTAACAACACGGGTAACATAGAGATTAATAATATTATCAATTAACATAGCTTGCAGGACGATATCGACAAGTTGACCATGAAGTTGGTAAGTTTGAGACTGGAAGATAAGCTAACTGTGGCTATGAGGAGAGGCTACTGATCATGGAGATTACTTTGTAGTCTACGTTAGATTTGTCGCTAGAGCGAATGCTGAGAGAGATGACTATGTATTAGTTGTCAAAAATTATTTAATGGCTCTCTCTCTCACTCAGTCAAGCGGTTTCAGTGGCAATCAAACACATCATGTATGTATAATAATACTTCTTTATTGCAAGTGTGCCCGTGTTTTGTCCGGGCCTACTAATAATAGCCCAACCGTAAGCTGCACTGGTCGTAAGAGGCGACTAAGCAAGACTGACGGAGGGTCTAAAGATACATTTAAGTATTTTTAAGTCATAGTCTTCTGTGACGTAATTAACTTTTTGATGAAAAAATGCTCTTATCAATACGCTGAAGCAAACTGTGAGTGGAAGTATGTGCTGTTAATCTGTCAGCTGAGAAACAAGAGATAGAGATGAGATAGAAAGATAGATAGATAGATAGATAGATAGATAGATAGATAGATAGATAGATAGATAGATAGATAGAGGGAGAGAGAGAGAAAAAAAAAGATAGATAGACAGACAGACAGATAGATAGATAGAGAGAGAGAGAGAGAAAGACAGAAATAGGTTTTTGATGTTGGGAAGTTTGCTTTAAAATATATGTCTCTTCTATTCCGCCAAGGAATTTCATCATATGACTAGGATTCACTTATCAAACGAGCAAAACCCGTTAATCATCCGACCCATGGACGTGTAAACACTTAGAAGGGTTCAGTAACTCTTCATTAGAAATTGAGTCAGTTTTGAGTGAGAAGCAGCGATATACTATCATCACTGCAAATCTTCATTCGACACTTCATCAATCACGGCTTTGTGTTCTCGGCATGTCTCATTCTGCAGGGAAATGATAGATTCATTCTCACATCGATAATAACTCGTCGTTGAATAATAATAAAGATGTCGACAGATGGCTCAGTGCTCGATAGTCCATTTCCTGGACGAACCGTTGCGCGATGACCTTCAAATGTAGCAGACAATTCAAACAAAACATTAAAAATCGCTAAGACTCCCTTTCAGTTTATCAAAAGCAAATGATGTGTTTGTTTATTTCCACATCCATGAGACTCTTAAGTTTGACGACTGAACTTGCTTTTTAGTGTCTATAAGAGGAGATAAGAGCATTGAACTGATATGTAGTTTTACTAAGAACACAGTATACTTCGCTCACATACATGCACATGTATAGCTTGAATGCAGGAAATTCAGAGTGCTTGTTAGATTGTTTGTGATCACCAATGGCAATTAAGACTACTTTAGTCTATTTATCATTAAAATAAAATCTATTTATCATTAATCTTCCATCCTTTCAAGAAAATTCAAGCTATTCGTAAGTTTTCAGCATAGAATTGGAAAATTGCAAAAACTCCTGTGGGCAAGTACATATATTATACTAGACTGCACAATTTGTTTAAATAGCCTAGCCTACTTCAATATTCTCTAAGCCAAAGATATCTGTAGATTTAGCACTTTGAGCATATTTAAAATATTCGTACAATGAACTTAACAAAAAACTTTGGCATGTGTGCATATGTGGCTGGAGCCTCTAAGTCGGTAAGACACTCGACCGCGGATCAGTAGGTGCGGGGTTCAAATCCTGGGCTCACCCGTCACTGACATCTCTATCGAGTGA
Organism: Enchytraeus crypticus; assembly: GCA_905160935.1. Taxonomy (NCBI): domain Eukaryota; kingdom Metazoa; phylum Annelida; class Clitellata; order Enchytraeida; family Enchytraeidae; genus Enchytraeus; species Enchytraeus crypticus. Next base: position 1,788,291 of record CAJHZI010000481.1, on the reverse strand, counting down.
GCAAACTGACGTTAACCGTAGCTTTAGCTTTACTTTACGTAGTTAAGCTTAAGATTGTGCGAGACATTTTTAAATATCAGCCTTCAGCCTCAGATTTAGTGGGCTGCGGGCTTAATGATAATGATTGTAGTCTTTGTTCAGTTCATGGCAACATTTTATAGTATACAATATACGAATACATAAGCGAATCATTGCGAATCATTTTAATCCACAATCAGCAGTGTCCACGCCTCACGAGCGGAGGGAAAAGTCCCTAGGGTTCGGTTCAGCACTATTCTATTGCTTAAAATATGACAAAGGACACAATTAAAGTTGAATGATTTCTCATCATAATTAATATACTTTAGTTTCCATTCTTCAGAAATCGCTCGACGAGTAAGCTAGTGTTTATATACTGTGCTTGATGGTCGTAAAGTCATGACACTCTCGTTAAGAACTTGGCTGCTCGTGACACAATTCCATTTGTGATATACGATATTCAATATAGCAAATGAAAAATACTGATCGAGCAACTATTCGCTGATGAACATGTATATTTTGAAGGTGAAATTTTAAATCTGTGTAATTATTATAACTTAATAATTACAATTATTAATTCTAATGACTTATAATTGGAATGTCTTATTAGCATAGGGGTATGGTCATGAAATTTTAAATGACAGATCCTAAGGTGAATTGAACCCTCGTGGGTTCGAATCCCAGCCGTGCTGATCTGACAGTAAAATCTCGGACATTCACTGGACTGGTTATACGGAAAATGGTCTAAATTGCCTAACTGTTTATACATGTATTATTAAAAAGTGATAGATATCAACATAGTGGATCATTCCACTATAACTTTTTTACTTCAATTAGCAAAACGATGCAGAGAGTTCTGCTGTAAGTTGCTACTTTGTAGCTGGTAGCGTTAACTCTTCAAAACCACCAGAAGCAACGTTGTTTTGGGAGCGATTCAGCTTCATGTAAAGCTCTGTTATTAGCTAAGTGCATTTAGCGTGAAAATTTCTGTGAATCAGTAGACTCTGAATTGCTCAAACTGAGCGATAGAAAGCCTCCGTTTTAGTTTTACGACCTTCACCAGCCTTCCAGGATTTAATGGTCTCTTCTGTATTCTAAGTAGGCAATCGCGACTATTCTACAGTAATTTGTAGTATTCCAGAATACTTGGGAGCTTCCAAGCACATTTCTTGCGACTTTTTCTTCATGGTATTTTATTGAATTAACACGGAGAGAAATGCAATTTTATTTAGACAATTATTTGCAAGAAACAAGTTTATAAATAATAGATAATGCCCTTCCTAATCAATCAATCAATATAACAGACTTAGCCATTCCTCAATCAAATTCAATCGACTGATTATAACGATATATTCTAACCAGTCGTAATTGTCTTAAATAGTATATTTTTATACTGCATCGCATATATGACCTATATTTGCGTATTTATTAGTTAAATCTACTTTTGCAATACTATTTTATGTAGTTTCAACCTCTACTTAAGATATCGATGAAAAATATTGTAGATTTAGCCGATCGCCATCAAAGTTCGATATTTTTTCCACGCTTATTAGTCACTAACATATATTCATCACTATAAAATTATCTCATGAATTTTGTTGAAAGAAAATATGAAATATAGCTATAAGCCTATTTTGTGTAATATAGAAATAAACTACTTAAAACTTGCACAGGCACTATTTATCGGTGCTTTTAAATAGAATTATGAAATTATTAGTTAATTGAGTCTGTTATTATTCCGGTATTGTTAAAACCGGAATTAAATAAATTACAATTATTCGTATTAGTGCCATTGTCTAGCAACTCAGATAATTACAATTGAGATGAATAAGTTTAGTAAGGAACCAGAACTTCAACTGCTTTCTTGAACAATTGAAGTAGGCTACTTTCGTATCTGATTCAATAAAAAGTAAGTATTTAATTTAAATATTCTAACAAAATCCTATAAGTATAATTTCCATCTCGTTTAGAAAGGTTTATGGATAGAACAAAACTTTCTGATAATTAGGAAGTAGGGGAAAATGGCACATATAATATATATATATATATATATATATAAATATATACATGTATATATATATTATATATATATATATATATATATATATATATATATATATATATATATGTGTGTGTGTGTGTGTGTGTGTGTTTGTGTGTGTATGTGTTGTGTTTGTGAGTATGTGTATCACCGAAGAGACAAAAAAGTTGTAGTCCTACCTGCTTTAACTTTATATTTTTGTTTTGACGACACAGGAGGGGGGGGGGGTTTCGGATGGGGAGACAGAAGTTTACCAGGCAGCCAAGGCTAACTGCCCCCATGACTCCTTAGTAAATCTGCCATAGTAATCCTGTCCTGCCGTTGCTAGATGAAACATTTTCTGTTTGAACAAATGTCTATGATGTAAGCTTTGTCATTGTATAAGGAATAGGAGAATAAATTACCTTAGTTGTCGGCTACAATAAGAGAAATGATATTATTGGATGATATGATTGTCTTCATGTACATGTAGCTTTGATAAATGAGAATAATCCAAGTGGTATTGTTGTTTATCGTTTCATACGATGAGATTAAGTTTTAAGCCAGCTAATAAAGACCAACAGCAACAAAAAGCAAGTAATTAAAAACAGCTGACAAACAATAATTTCGAATCCAATTTCTCGCTGTTACTACTACATGTATTTCTTACCTGTGAGTAAAGTTAAGAGCAATAGTAACTAGATAATTAAATGACTTATTCAGAATTTTCCTCAAACTTTTAAAAGTTGAAATCGTAATAATTGGAGTAAACTATTGAATCGCTTTAAAATACACGATCATTACGTTAAACATGTTTTTATTGGATTCACGCTTTAAATTATTAGAGCAAATTTGAAAAAAATTATGAATTTGCTTCTGACTTGATAGTCGGTTGCTTGTGTCAAGGTAACATTAGTTTCGCCGTTTGAATTTCGATAGAAAGATTTCAAAATCTGAATGAAGCTAAATCTATTTACGCTGCAACTTTGCATGCATTCAATTTCAATATTGAAATTCTAAAAATTCTTCAGTGTTTCGAACATTACAAGAGACCAAACAGCAGCTGTGAAAGCAGCAAGAGACCAAACAGTAGCTGTGACAGAAGTTAGATCAAACAGCAGCTATGACAGCAGCGAGAGACCAAAACAGCAGCTGTGACAGCAGCGAGAGACCAAACAGCAGCAGTGACAGCAGCTAGGGACCAAACAGCAGCAGTGGCAGCAGCTGGAGACCAAACAGCAGCTGTGAAAGCAGTTAGAGACCAAACAGCAGCTGTGACAGCAGCTAGAGACCAACAACATCTGTGACAGCAGCTAGAGACCAAGCAGCAGCTGTGACAGCAGCTAGAGACCAAGCAACAGCTACGACAGCAGCTAGGGACCAAAAGGTAGCAGTGACATCAGCTAGGGACCAAACAGCGGCTGTGACAGCAGCTAGAGACCAAACAGCAGCTGCATGAGCTGGACAGTGTGATAATCTCTATCATTTAATCCTAGGATTTTTGAGAGGAGAGAGAGAGAAAGTGAACGGGCGATAAATAGAGACAGAGAGAGAGAGAGAGAGAGAAAGAGTGAGAGAGAAAGAGAGAGAGAGGGAGAGAGAGAGATTTGAATGCGAGAGTTAGAGAGTTAATTTATATATATATATATATATATATATATATATATATATATATATATATATCAATTTTTATTTCATCAAAATGCAGCAAATTAAAAATACCAATGGAAAATTTAACATGCATTTTTGCGTACAAGAAATAAAAACAATAAACCGTTAAACAAATTCGTGTGAGAACTCATTTCAATTAGTTAAATTATGCAATTACAATTATTTAATGTCTCTAAAAATTGATATAAACTGCATACATGATGTCTCTAACTGCATACTATGCCGTTAGAAATATTGAGAGAGAGAACATAAATGTATATACAGTAGAGAGAGAGAGAGAGAGAGAGAGAGAGAGAGAGAGAGAGAAGAGATTGTCTATAAAAGAGTTTAATATCACTCCTTTATTGTACTGAGTGTAGTTTCACAGTAAAAGTTTAATCATATCATTAATTTTGTTATATGAATTTTCATATATTAATATTAAATTGCTGAATAATAAACTTCCATAATTCTTTGCTTATCCAACGGACTGCATTCTGAGAAATAAGTTCTGACTTACCTTTTAACTTCTAATAATTATTCATTATATCTAAACACGTATAAAACTTAACAATTTAGTAAAACTCATACTCTATTTATAATTTTAGTTTCCTATAAAATATATTAAAGGATCATGCGCTTTAGTTCATTTTAAGCACACAATATCATATAGTAAACTTGATTAAAAGCGTAAAAGCATATTTAAAATGTTCCATTTTGAATACTCTAGCTTGAACGTTACCATGACGTTCCACGGGTTTACACGCCTGCTGAAATTAACCTCGTTTACGACGAATCTGTTGCCATATGAGACAATTCCCCATAAAAGTGTGACGAGTAATTGTCAAGGTTGAACGATATAGCCAATAGGAAATAAGTAAATAAGCACTATAAGGTGAAGGTCGGACGCAGTTTGTGGGTAAACAAACGGTGCTTTTGCCTTGTCGATCTTGCAGATTGATTTTAAATGCACAAATTAACCGTTTTCAAGGTGTTTATTTCTTATTAGTAGATATGAAATTGTAAAATGCTTTACAGCTGGATGTAATCATCAGCTTCAATGGGGTAAATGCCGATATAAATGTCAATTAAAGGAACACTTTTTAATTTTTTCGTGCAATTATCATTACATTCAATTCATTGATTGTCAACAAACGACTGGCGGGCTATGACTTAATTACTTTTGGGCAGGATTACCCATGGAACTATAAGTAAATTCTTTTATATCTATGCAATATCAATATAATCCAGCCATCCATACACCTGCCTGATTCATCAACACATCGTTCGGTACAGAATTGTTGTACCAGTCGGATACCACGCTTCCTAAGTAGGAATTTAAAGGTTCGAATCCCCTTCCCGAATCTTCTCTGAGAGTATTCCTTGTGATACAGCAGAAACAAACGTTGAATTTAGTTGAATAATTAGCTTTACAGAATAAATATTGTGTTAATAGAATTTAGAGTGAAGAACTTAGACAGACTGCTAGATGTAACTGATGTATTGCATGATTTATAACATTTTCATTTAGACTAGCGTAAAGTGAATATTTTTACCGATATTTGAAATTTATTTCAAATTTACAAACTCTAATATAGCGCTCATCTATGACAATATAGATTACTTTAAGTATCACAGGTTTAGCGTAAGCCGATAGGCAGCTTACGTGCATCAATCACATTTGAACTATAAATTTCAACTTCTCTTATGCAGCACCCACGATCTGGAACTCTTTGCCTACTAATCTTCCCTCTTGTCCTTGCAGAAACGGACGTTAATCGTTTAATATTATTTCTTATTATTTCCTCAAGGGTATCACTAAGATTTTATATTTGTTGAAGAAACTCACAAGAAAATGCACCGTTAGTCTAGTATTATAGAAATTACTGGATTGAAAGAGAAAATTTCAAAGCGACTCTTTCGCTTTGTTCTTGTTAATTTAAATTTATATCAATTATTTTCTATTAGTATAAATTTTAAATATCCATTTGTGGTTGCTAAGTCTTGTATTTATAGATGAGGCATATTAAGTCTCTATTCCGAGAAAGAGATATTTGAAGAGTTCGTTTCATTTCTTGGTTGCTAAATTATTAATGAACTTTGAGACTTTTCTCGGTTGAGATGTTATGCTGGAATATTCTCATGTCCTGGTTAATAGACTAAATTGTCTAAGGGATTCTTCTTGGATGAATATTTGACTGTATATTCAGTTTCTGCTTTTTGTGTTCTAATGTTTGTTTTTACGTAATTTTAAATATACAAGTGAACCTACATCAACCCAGCTGTCTGTAATAGAGTAAACCATTGTAATACGCCAGCCATACGTTCATATTTATACACCTTCAGAAGATTCAAAATTGCATTTATATTTCTTATAAGGCAACCAGAACTTTCCGAGTAACTTCTGCAAAGATTGGGTAGAGAGAGGCAATGAGATGAGAGGCAATTTATTTTGTAACAAGAATACACAAAGTCTAACGCATGGAATCAACTACATAAAGAACAAAGGCATTAATTATCCATCATTATCTATCTCTATTCTACTTTCTGGCGGCAGACCCAAGACTATATCCCCTTTAAATTCCACAATTTCTCCCTTAGTTCTATAGTCAATCAGAGCAATGGTCTCACGAAGTCCATAAATGCAACCATTCTATTGCAACAAGGTCCAGCTTTCAACTTAGTTTCAATCTAACAATGCATTTGGCCTAATGTTGCATGAAAAATTTATGAAAAGAGGTTTAATGCAGTATCAGCTGGCAACAGCAGTAGAAGTGACAGCTGCTGGAGCTGTTGTGTTTTGTTATGTCACGTTAGTTGTAGTTTGTCTTAATTAGCAGCTTGTAACAGAGATAGTTTATATATAACTGCAGTGCTGCCTTGTGTGTTGCTTATATCTGCAACAGCAGTATATTGTTTTGCTCTGCAGCAGCTGCAGCAATGGTTATTTTTAATCTCTTTAGCAGCAGCTGTAGCAGCCGTCGCCGCAGACTCAATTTGTTTACTTCTACTACAGCAGCTATAGCAGCTGTTGATTCGAATTGCTTACTTGTGCTACAGCAGCTGTAACAGCAACAGTTGAAACTTTTTATATCTGCTACAGAAGCTGTAATATCTACAGATTCGATTTGTTTATTTGTGCTACAGCAGCAGCTTAAACTACAACAGATTCGATTTGTTTATTTGTGCTACAGCAGCAGCTATAACACAGCAGATTCGATTTGTTTATTTGTGCTACAGCAGCAGCTATAACACAGCAGATTCGATTTGTTTATTTGAGCTACAGCAGCAGCTATAACACAGCAGATTCGATTTGTTTATTTGAGCTACAGCAGCTAGATTTCAGCTCTCAGCTGTCGTGTTGTGAGGAGTAGGCAGAACCTGCCAATGAATGAACAACGTTATCAGGATTTACTTCAGTCTAATGCAGCTTGTCGCATTAGCCTCAGTTACTACAGACTGAATCGTTAAATACACGTGAAACTGCGTGCATGTGAGACTAGACTAGACTCTAATTCTTTATTCAAAAACTCTGAAGGTTAACGATACAATTTAGCCAGATTAAGTTTCTAGGATTCGCTGGTTTAATTGAGCCGATTACTGATGCTTTCTAAAGTTATCAGTTTATCGATATTACGGCTATAAATCTCGACCAGTAACTTGAAGATTACTAAGTGTGTTAATTTTTAATTTTAGAATGAAAGGAATTAATTGACTTAGTCAATTTCTGTTTAAGAAATACGCAAGTGAAGAGAAAAGTTACGCCAAACTTTCCTGCTACTTTGCACCGGACTTGCAATATCACTCATTACTTGACTTGCGTGCTAGCTGCTTTCCTTATAATTGTTCGGATATCGCAGGTGTTTTCGTCGCAGCAACAACAACCGCAACATAATTAGAGTGTTACTTTTGTCTATAAAATAAATTTAGCACTATGGAACCAAATCTAACCCATGAACACAGTGTGGTATCAATAAACGATGCGAGCCAGAATCCATGACTTCAGTCCAAGGAAGATTACTTGGCAAATGGATGTTTATGTGTTGGTCTCGGTTCATGAACATTGGGTGGATATGAAAGACAAAAAAGAGAAAAGCTTTTAGCAGCCTATGAAACTGTTCGTAAAGAAGACAAGTATGATCTGGGAATGTGAAGGGATTAGCAAAGTGTACGCAAAATGGAAGGGAGAGAATTCTAGTTCTGTGGAGCGGTAAGACACTCGACCGCGGATCAGTATGTGCGGGGTTTAAATCCTGGGCTCGCCAGCCACTGACATCGCTTCGAGTGAGGAAACTGACGTTAACCTTAGCTTTACCAGCTATATGCTGGAATGAGAGCTTGTACAACTTGCTGCTAGAGTAAATGCCAGAGATCTCGTTCACTCAGTGCACATAGATTTTTTGTACTTAATACATGTAATAATCAATAGTGCTCGATGTTGTCATTTATGACTGTAGCACTCTAATTGTTGTTACGTTATGTATATATAGCCTATAGACTCCTTTAGACTTCTATTTCATCAAATCTATTAACCCAATACTCTGTGTTGTTAAATGGTTGCACTTAGTTTCATAATAACAAGAGAAAAATAATTCTATTGTTTTAAGGAAATAAGAATTTAAAGTTCCTTAAATATATTTCAGCAAAATCGATAATAATTTCAGATTCTAGCCTATAACAATAGATTGAGTATATGCATAGAATAAAGAATTATATTCTCTATCTTTGGGTATACGTGTAGAACAGTAGGAGCAATTCGCAGTTTTCTTTAGTACAACAAAGTAGGAATAGAACTCAGCTGACAAAAAAACCCAAGTCGATCTAAATCTGTGTGAATATCATACAGCAGTTAGGCTTAGATTTAGTAACTTATGAATATCTGGAGTCCAAGATTACTCTAAGGATTTTGACCATACTGAGCCGTGAACAAGTCTACCACACCGCTTCAGCAAGTAAGTATTATATTAACGTTTAAAGTTCATAAAGATAAACTGAGTTTTTTCTAAACCCGAAATTTGGAATTTCTACTTGCGATCATTATTTTCGATCATTCGCGCTAACGCCTGTGTATTCCCAAGTGGCAGATCCAAGGTACATATTCCTACCCGTAGTAAATTCTGAAGATCATTAGAAGAGCTGTTGTGACCAACAAGCTGATCCCAGCACAAGGGCTAAGTCTTTACCAAATCCCAATGTAGGCTTTATCCTTGGAAAATATCACTTCTGACGTAGTTTTCCATTGCTTTCCTCAGTTCTTCTATTGACGATTTCTACCTATCGTACAATCTACCTACTTAGTCTGCGGTCGTGGTCAACAAAGAGTACTTCATCAAGCAACAAATTAATATCTTCAAAAAACGATATTATTTATCCCCACATTTATGTAGCCTATAACTTGAAATACATAAGTAGGAAAATATATAGGCTTCATAATATATAATATACAGGAATTCATAGGCTACATAAGGAATGGATATGGCATAGACTTTGTGAAGGGATTAGCTTGTTGATCTAAGGAGTGCTCTTATGGAGCGAGAAAACAGACTTTGAGTATGAATATGTACCTTGAACCTGCTACTTGTCAGTGCACTGAAGAATACAAATTGGAAAAAGGTGGTTCCCGAGGTGGTTTTTATTTGTCTTACTCAATTTTGCTATGCCATTCAGTATCCTGCATTACTTGAGGTAGCCGGTATCATGACTGTGCTCTTAATAATTGTTTAGATTTCAATTAAGGTCTCTACGATCTACAACATGTGAATTATATTTTATGACGAGTTTTGTAGAGATAACGTATCAATTTTTCACTTAAACTGCATTAGTATATCGGATGTAACTTGTCGTAACTTATATGTGTTAATGACACACTGTCCCTGGCTCTCTCTTCTGATGTTTCAGTAACACCGGTTTCTTCTGTGAAGAATCTTGGTGTAGTCCTTGACCGCCACCTCTCATTCCACGAACATATCACTAAAACGTCACAGGCATGTTTCTTTCATATTCGCGATCTTCGTCGAATAAGACCATTTCTTTCTCTCGAGACTGCCACTACAATTTGCGCTGCTCTCGTGCAATCGAAACTGGATTACTGCAACTCCCTATTTCTAAATCTTCCCAGTTGCGAGATTGATAGGTTGCAGTTCATCCAGAATTCCCTTGCACGTGCAGTCTTTCGTAGCTCCAAATATTCTCATGTTACTCCAATCCTCAAGTCCTTACACTGGCTCAAAGTTAGAGAACGCATTTTATACAAGACAGTTTCTCTAACTTATAAGTCTATTACCACTCCTGGTAATAGTTACATGTCCCACTTACTACAAGTGGGACAACCTACCTCCAGGCCCACCAGGTCCTCTAAGTTAGTTACTCTTGAGAGACCAAGCCTTCCTTCAGGTAGCAAGCTGTCTAGGCGCTCCTTCCAGCATGCTGCCCCGCAGATCTGGAATTCTCTTCCTTCCACTCCGCGCACCCCTTCATCTATTCCTGATCAGCCTTTCCTACTCCACGAACAGCTTCATAGGTGATTGAAATCTTTTCTCTTCGACTTTTCATATCCACCAAGCGTCCACGAACTGAGACCAACACGTACACCTCCATTCCGCTAGTACCCTTCCTTGGACTGACCACCCGGATTTTGGCTCGCACCGTTTATGCACCCCTCACTCTGCTCATCGGCTTTGATTTGGTATCACAGTGCTCAATGTCCTACTGTTTGTCATGGACAAACAGTAGCACTCTAATCGTATTGTTGTTGTTGTTGTTGTTTCAATGCAGTGTCAATGTAGTGTTTCAATGCAATGTCTTTATATGTGAAACATTCATTGAACAACGGCTAAACGTGTTTATAAGCGAAAACTTTCCAATTTAATATATTTTATGCAATAATATAACATGACATAACAACAATTAGAGTGCCACTGTTATCCATGACACCATCGAGCACTGTAGATATAAATTTAAGTCGTAGAGCAAATAAGAAGATCCAAGCAGTGCAAATTTCAAAATACAGAAAATCATTGCAAAGTTCCTCAGTATCATCCTACAGTAATATACTATTAAGAAAACGCCACATTTTTTTTGCATTGTGTAATCTAGGGGCCTCACTAACTTTTACATGGTGCAATCTAGGGGCCTCACTAACTTTTACATGGTGTAATCTAGGGGCCTCACTAACTTTTATATGGTGTAATCTAGGGGCCTCACTAACTTTTACATGGTGTAACCTAGGGGCCTCACTAACTTTTACATGGTGTAATCTAGGGGCCTCACTAACTTTTACATGATATAATCTAGGGGCCTATAGACAGTCGTTAACTTTTACAAGGTGTAATCTAGGGGCCTCACTAACTTTTACATGGTGTAATCTGGGGGCCTATATGCAGTCTCACTAATTATAATAGTTTCGGGAGGGGATTTAGCGCACTCTGTTAAGCTGCGCATTAGTTGAACGAAGTAAGGCCACTTTGCGCGCGGTTAGTACTTTGTAGGCGACCATTTTGGAAGGCCGAGTGTCGACAGCTTTGAATCTTTATAATCCCAAGGGTGTTGAAGGTTATTCTTAAATCCGCGCCGGCTGCTATTGGAGCGCCAATAAAAGGTAACGATTACGAAAAATCATGGAGGAAAAAATGAGGAAATAATGGAAACTACAAACATCAACCAAAAGCAACGAAACTCCACTGCAAATTCGTATGACATGTGTGTAACTATACCGAATAAATAAATAATAGCTAAATTAAACAACTAAGAATAAATATTCGGAGAAGCCTAATCATTATAATTCCTTTCAATCAATTCCGGCAGAGATCAAGGCCATATGAATTACCAAGTAGCACACGTTTCTGCAGGTTCGAATGGAAGGCTATTCAGCTGATTGAGCTGATTTAAGAATCGTTTTAGTAACTATGCTGGTCATATAGAGTAATGTAGTACTGAGATCTATTTTCTATAGCTTTTAAAACAAATGAAGCTGAACATGCAGAAGTTGACTGTATATTTGTCGGCGAAAGTATTTTTGTTAATAATCTTACCTTTTAGCATTCGATAAGGGTCTATTATATCTATGCATAGCCTATTAGATACGATAAGGAAATTACAGGAATAAATTATGAACATTTATATAGATGTGAAGGATTTTCATGCATTTTCATGATTTTCTCTTCTTTTCTAAGTTTATAGAATTGCTAGAAGGTTGGATAGTTTAGTAGCAACACATGTATCGGATAATAAAGTGGAATTTGATTATATCGGTTAATGAATTATTAAAAATCTCCATCCGGAGCTTTCTGATATTTGCTTGTGACACAAAAACCGATCTCCAAACTGACACTACGAAATTTAAAAAAAAAAGTTACTTTCAAGGTTACAATTTAAACAACCAGCTGTAGCTAATTTGTCTGAACATAGGATTTTTAAAATCTGCTTGCCCTCATCATGCTGCACCTTACTTAGCTCTGTTACATGTGGACATAAAAAAGAACTGCTTCTAGGAAGCAACCTGGATACTAATGGGTTTGAAGGAATTTCGTTTTACTTATCGACGCTCTAATTAAATACTCTAGGAATGATGTATGTATTTGTAAGAGACTGATAATCCTTTCAGTTGAATGAGGTGATTTATGAAAAACATTGATAGGATGGTTTTAGTTTAGAAAGTATTCCCTTTAAAATGTTCATGTATCTATCAGGTGCAGGTTCAAGGTGTATATTACTACATATGGTGTACATTTTATGGTCGTGCATATGGGCCTACATATGGTCTACATTTTCGCTCAGACGCATTCCACGAACCGCCCTTGATTTCAATACAAATTCAGTATCTAGGTTGGAGGGCGATTACGAAGCACGTTCAGCACGTTCAGTTTTTGACAAGTTCTAGGTTTAAAATGGTTTCTAACGTAAAATTTAAATTTTAAAGGTATCTTTTTACAAAAAATTTCAAAATTCCCTTTTGGCCAAATAAGATGTATACAGAATTGGTAACGTATCGTAACTATGCTAGCACCTTGTATCATTATTGTTAGTAATAATAATATTATTATTATTCCAATTATTATTATTATTATTTTTATTATTGCCTTTTAACTGTTATTGTTATTGTTGTTATTTTTACCTCGATTGTAAAGAACCCGAGGTTTGAAAAAAAAATGATTCAAGCAATATGTTCTGAATCGCTACCCGGCTACTCGAGGTCATCCAGTTGCTTTAAAGAATTGCTGAAGCATCCTGCGTTAAATCCTTGTAAAGTCATAGAAAGCCTTTATAGAAGAAAAGAGGTCATTGCCTATGTTATTATTTATTGTTCTTATTTTAAGCATACTACTATTAACAACATGAGTAATGACAATTTATTGTTAGTATAAATAATAATGTCACGTGTCGTAAAAGGCTCGAATCATTAAGATCCAACTCAAAGTCAGAAAAGGAATTCGATGGGTGAACGCCTAGACTCCTGAAATGCTAAAAAATTTCAATAACGAATGGAAAAGGAAGTCTATTCGTATCCGACCCTAATAAAATAGCGATTCAAGGGAAGTTGAAGATGACGTTGATTATCATTATCATTAATACTTTGTTATTTTGCTAGTACAATAAATTATAAAATTCCGTTTTCTTCGCACAATGGGTAAAATAATAGTAGTTATTATTAATTTGGCTGAAGCCAGTGGCGAAGTCGTCAAGATACTCGACCTCGGATCAGTGTGTTGCTGGGTTCCAATCCAGGGCTCGCTCGTCACTGACATCGCTTTCGAGGGAGGAAACTGACGTTAACCCTAGATTTACTTTTAGCTTTACTTTTATTTATATTACTTTTAATTCTAATATATTTCAGGAGCCTAGAAGCTCCGCAGTGCGCTCCAGAGCATGAGCCGCTCCTGCTCCTCTGCGCACGGCTCAGCGCGCTCAGGTCGCTACTACGACCAGATGAGCGTCGACTCGCAGTTCACCGACGAGCCGGACGAGGACCTGACGTTCCTCGAGGCGTGCGTCGACTGCGACGACGACGCTCTCTACGAGATCATTCAGAATGGCGTCACGTGGGACCAGGTGAACGAGAAAGACAAGTCCGGCAGGGTAAGTATTATTGTGTAGAGTAGAGAAAAGAAAAAGTTGTTAAGAAATTCGGTTAGCTAGTGAGTGAAGGAAGCATTTGAATAGAACGATCTCGTTTACAATTCAATTTCTTGTCCCAGTCGACGAGAGTAGGTGGGGTTTGCAGCCTTCGGCTGGTTTGATGTTGCGTTCAGGTAAGCGATTGTAGGCTATACAGGTTCTATTTGGGATTTTCATTCGTAATGCTCTTAGTATCTTCTAATGTCATATGTTGAAATCGTGTAGTGTGCATATCAATTTTATCACATGTTTCTTCGTCGTTTTATTCTCTGATCAGTTGGTCATATTTTAATATGCATGTAAAATAATTTAGATGCATATTAAAATATGAATTAATTCAAATGATTTTATATCGTTACACAATATTTATGAGTTTTGTACTGCAGGCTTTGGTCTATTTAATTAAGTTTTAATATATAATGCATATTGCTGTTGCAAATTGTAAGACACTATGAACCTTTTCTAGTAAGGTGTCTTTGAAAATCTACTCCGCTCTTAAAATCTCTACTTAAGCTTTGATAGAAGCTTGAAGTTAGCTTCTCAGTAAATGACAATAAACAGTACATCTCTGAATGGATGAATGAATGAATGAATAACTGGATAAGAATTCCCAGGAGGTCTAACACTCAGAAATGAACTTCCTCTAGTTCTGTGGTTCCTGTAATAAAAGTCCTTCACTTCTTTCCTCTTTAATTTCAAATTGAATCCTGTAGCACAGCCACAAAGGTAGCATATGGCGTGTCAGTCTCAAACTTTCAACTCTTTCTTTCAGTTTAGATTTTACATTTGACGCCACGATGACGTCATTCTGTCAAATTTGGGGATGGCATATCCCCAAATGTATCTTTACGTCTCTACACTGGACGAGAGGAGCACATATATGTTGAATTGATGATGCAAGATGCAACTTATTTTGTAAAACACTTTCACTGAATAATCTCAGACTTTATACGCCAGTTAAGGACTAGTAAAACAAATCTATTCATGAATAAGCTACCAAGACTTTTTGACAACTAATCGAAAATTAGTCATGGAACCCGAATCCATGTGAATATCTTAGTTCAGTGAATCAACTTTTCGCCGTTAGTCACTCAGTCCATCAGAGGAATTCACTTTTGAGACCAGAAAGGACGAAAGGCTAAAGCAATTCTACTCGAATGTTATGTTTTCTAAGTTCGTCGGGGACTTGAAAACCAGCCAGTGGTCGCCAACAAAGTACTAACCGCGCGCAACGTGGCTTAGTTTAATTGACGCCCAGATTAAGCGAGTGCGCTTTTAATTCTTATTCCAGTAAGACTTGTCAACTCACCTGGCTACGCTCTAGAAATGTAAGAGCTTGCTGCTATTTTGCGTCATCAACAGCAAAGGTAAGTCGTGGAAAAGATTCATTGAAGACGTGTCTCTATCATGCGACTATCTAGAAAAGAAAAGGAAAGACGCGCAAAAGTTTCGAATCTTATATAAGGAAAAATTGCTACCGTACGTAACTGACCTCAATCTTCGTGACTGCTACAACAGTGGCGATATAGTCAATGCAAAATGCTCTTAAAGCCAAACAAAGAATTGAGCTGGAGGCTGTGCTGGAAGTAATCTTGGACACTTGCCCAAGAGGATCGCCAGGATCATTTCCACTTAAGACGACTCGAGGTTAATACTAGTCCAGAACAGTCTGAGCAAAGAATCAGTCAGTCATAGAGGAGCAAATGAAGATATGGGGTCAGTTGCTGAAATGGTTTGTATCTTAAGTAGAGCTTTCAGAGTTTAAATTGTATCTTACCGTTTTTTTGATGGCTTAATTAGCAACATTTTACAGCTACGAAGTTCAAAACTCACACAGGTTAATAAGAAATGTGTACTTCACAACTGCAACTAATCGTACACTAGACTCAATTTCTGAAAGAGTCTGAATTAGAACAAGGTTAAAAAAATTCTTCATTATAAACCGTCGTCGGAGCTTGTTAAGAATTTAGTATCATTTATTTAAACTAAGATTGCATCCATCAAAATGCTAAACCAATATACAAAACATTGAATTCGTTTAATGAATACCGAATGAGGCACCAATTAGATATAGATCTATTGTACAAACATCCTATTGTTCACATTTAAAGCATTCTTTATTTTATTTTCCTTTAATTTAGTTTCCTGGACAGCATTTTAAATTGAAAGACAATTCATTATTTCTATTTTTATTCAACGGCGGCTTTGATCTAAAATTAATTTACGCTATACGCGAATCTACTTCATGAACAGCAATTGAGCGCATTTGTTCTAAGTTAATAATTTATTCCTCTAATTCTGTTTGAGTTATACCTTTCCCACTTCAGTGCATTATTAAACTTACTACTGGAATTGCTCATTACAAACGTGAAGAGATAATATAAATCAGTGATTTTTACTGTAAAAAGGGAACTAAGTTAAGCGATGGATAGGACTAACTGTAATAGTGTATCTTTTCAAGTAAAATTTGATGGATTTATCGCAAATTATATAAATTACCAGACACGTGAATTTGAAATATCTTAAATATCTATTGTAAATGGGATTCTAGACAACAATTGGAGCAGGGAGAGTTGATGACACTGGATAAGTTTGCCAATTTTAAATTAATTATTGAATACCAATTAATTATTAACAATTATTTTTAATAATGATTTAATTTCTATCAATATAGGATATTCGGTGTTCGTTTTGTTTTACTATAGCTGTTTAGTACAGTAGCCATTTTTGTTTTCAGCGCTATTAGCAAAACCTGGGACGAATGTTAAAACAGTCGGTATGTACTGTTCTACCGAATTATACACCACTTTAACTAGTACAGAATTGAAAAAAGTAAGGTAAAATCTTTTATTTGAACTTTGACTCTAAACGTGAAATTAACAAATCATAATTACAATTACGGTCAATTATAAACAGTAAACAATACAGTACAAATCAGTACAATAAAATACAATAAAATAAATAAAAATTTTATACGAGCAATTACGAACATAAAACAAGTAAGAACTCGAATAGTTTGCAAAAATATTTGAGCTCGTAACTGTAATGCTACATTTTATTTAGCGTGAGAAGTGCGTTATGGTGTTTATCGGCATTATCTGTTTTCAGATTTACCAAGGTTACTAATTTGGAAGAGTCTTTACTGATGAAATTTAGAAACAAAAGTGCTAGATCATCTCTATTGCCAGCATATAAGTATATTCAGTTCAATGTTAAGTACATGAAGTTGTGATAATAATCTTATTTTAATTTAATTATAGAAAAGGGCCCAAAGGTCAGTTATACTGTCTTACGTTATCACAACTCCTGCATGTTCAAGATATTATCCTACGTTTCTAGTTTCGCCTCCAAATTTAAATTCTTTTGCTTACTACACCATCTTCTTTACGTTTTCTGATTTGCTGCCAATAGATCTTTTCGGTAATAGCTATAAATAGAATATCGTGAACACCAAATATAAACAGTGGACTAGAAAAAGTAAACACTGCATAGAATACTATTGAAATGTATTAGTTCCTCATAAAATTTCTAATACAAGTTTTCTTTAGAAATGTTATTTACTTTACAACCTACTATACGTATATTAATTAAAGAATAACTTAACACTTATAGTTTAACTCTTCCACCCATTATAACGGTATGCATGCATTATAACGAAGTTATAATATAGACCCATTACATTTACATGTAAATTTATGTATCAGAAGTTAACATAAACAAACCAGTGTTACCATACAACAAAATATATTTTCAATTACCGAACTGATCTATTAGGTCATGTCTTAAAATGCCGGTACACTAAATTACAATTATATTTGAGAAAGCTAATAACATCTCTGGATTTAGACAAACGGCCTTTAATTTCAGTTCACGATATCTTCAGTATATTTCTGCATTAAAAGCACTTCCTCTAATAAACTGCAAAATGATTGTGCAATAAATACAGAATAATTTTACCAGAATGAATCTTGACGGTCAATGCATTACGCAGATTGCTGTTCGCTATATTGCTGTGGATGTAATATTGATGTGGATGTATGGCACTTTAGGTGTCAAATCGTATCAGTGCGAAAAAATAAAAATAAAATAAGATATTCCCAGTTCATTGACACCATTATCTATGCGGTGTCCGGGCAAATGAAAGGTTCAAAGTATAAATTCCTACGCCCTATCTCAAAGGCACTCATGGGTGAGCATCGATCAACAAAGCTCATCTCTTTGTAAGAACTGTGCACGGAGTGCATATTTATAATACTATTTTATCTTATATTCATTCTACAATTGAACATTGTTTTATTATGCAATTTTTCATCGCTTTCTCAAAATCAGCGTTTGTCATCTTTGAAAATAAATGCATAGTCGAATATTCAAGCCTTTTTCCATCTAATCAAGAAATTGACTTATTAGTCTAGTTGAGAAATTCTATATTGACGCTGTTTCAGTCAATTATATTATAGCTCATGCAATATTTATAAATATAAATACCTTTATAGCTCAATGTCTAAATGTTTGGTTCATTCTAAATGAAGATTCTGAGGTCATGGGATCAATTTTGGGTATGGCTGATCATAGTAAAATATCGGACATTCACAGGACTGCTAGCATGGATAATTTACAAAACTGTCCTATGGCTAAAACATGTGGCATTAAATTAGATGGAGTCACTTCAGATGATCATTACGCGAAATTGTTTATTTTTATTTCTTACTGAACTTAGTGGAACATATAGGCCAACTGCAGATACGAGATTGTGTGACAAAATGCAATGTGATTTTATTGATTTTAAACGGCCAAAAATTGTATTAAATTACTAATCTAATTGAAATGTAAAAGTTTCGTTTTAGAACACATATACACGCACATTATTCTTTGCAGCCATTTTCTGGTTTTAGTATAACCCAAAGCGAAGCTAGATCATTTTTATAAGACTTTTATCACTATTTAGTAAACTTGGCAGAAAATAAAGTCAACAAATATTGTGCAATGATAATTATTTGTACTAACTTTGAACGGATTTATACTATTTTTTCGAATTATTGTATAATGTGATATTATGATACTTTATATTGACCTATATAACGCTTATATGTGTTTGTCTATTTTACATTGCTTTTAAAATAATTCGATCTAAGATTTTTCGTATCTAAACAACAACAGTTGCTGCTTCATTAATGCTTTCGTAACCAGAAAAAATATAAAATCACTTAATTTTTATCTTATCATACCAATGAACTAAACAGAGAGAACAAAAAAGTTTATATTAAGATATTGTTTAACTGACTTAGTTGTGATGTTCTTGAAATTTAAATAAAAGCATCAGTTCAGATTCTGAGTAAATCGCTCAAAGAGTAAAAACTTAGATGCTGAGTACAATAAACACTAGAAGATCTAAGAGATAAACCAACTATAGAGTCTAAATGGTTTTGTTCCTAATGCTCATTTTAAACAGCAAAAATCTCTCGTTATATAAACAAATATAGCAATATTTTAAAATATTTAATAAAAAACTACTACTATTAATTATAGTTATTTCAATCAATAAGAATTTAACGTCCGGTTTTCGCTATAAGGCAATGTCAGGGACGTCGATTTACGAAATAGGTAATCAATTCTGTGCAAACAATACAGGGCAAAGTATTTTTTCCTGATTTCGGTATACATTCTGTGTAATGGCTGGAGCCAGTGGCGATGTCGGTAGGATATTCGACCGCGGATCAGTATGTGCGGGGTTCAAATCCTGGTCTCGCCAGTGACTGACATCGCTCTCGAGTGAGAAAACTGACGTTAACTTTAGCTTTTTTAGCTTCTTATTGTTTCGCGTACTGATAAGCTTAAGCTAAATCGGTCGTCATAAATCCATCTGAGACGCTGCACTAGTTTTCCATTGTTTTGTCAGATACAATGCCTATATAGAAAAGAAAATTTATCTGTTCATAAGCTATAGAAATATTTCTAATGCTACACAAGAATAAAAGGAATAGCTCACACTACGTTATTATCTTATTTCTTATTGATGCATGCCTAAGATTGCGAAAGGTTCTTTTTACACTGAATTGCCTGCAATCAATTTTCAACCTTTATGCACGCAATGAACGAAATATCGTATGAGGCAAGACCGCTCGCTAGAGATGACATTAAATGCTTTCATTGTTTAAAATTAATCACTAACGAACGAGCAAGTGCCAACCGGTACTTTAGTATTATCAGAAGTACTAAATTGCAACGAAAAGCATTGTACCGTTTCTCTATGCTAAACGATTTTAGTATTGATGTGAA
Organism: Enchytraeus crypticus; assembly: GCA_905160935.1. Taxonomy (NCBI): domain Eukaryota; kingdom Metazoa; phylum Annelida; class Clitellata; order Enchytraeida; family Enchytraeidae; genus Enchytraeus; species Enchytraeus crypticus. The sequence continues at coordinate 1,768,214 of CAJHZI010000481.1, read as the reverse complement.
TTCTTACGAGTGCATATAATATACGCAACATTTGTGCATGAAAAAATCTCTGTAGATGCTTCTAAATTAAAATTTCTCTAAAAAATAATATATATTCATGCATATATATAGGCCTATATATATATATATATATATATATATATATATATATATGCGTGTGTGTATGTGTGTGTACTGTATATACTGTATGTACTGTATATATATATATATATATATATATATATATATATATATTTAATACTAATTTTGTTTGGTAGTCTTGCCGTTACAATAAGCCATTGTTCGTTTACTCAAATGGTTGCTCATGGTCCATGACAATCCATGGACTAAAGTCACGAAGAATATCTCATCAATTTTAAAGTCATTATTGACGATCAGTAAAAAGCTTCTGAAGACAAACCTAATACTAATGAATCTAATTCTGCGCATAAACCTCCTTTTCTTTAATTCCCTTTACTTTGGACTGATTTTTTGGATTTTGGAATTTGCACCGTTTTTGGACCTTCTTTTTGCTCGCCGGCTTGATTTTGTCTCAATAGTGCTCGATGTTGTAATTGATGACTGTAGCATTCTCATTGTTGTTATTTTTATTATTAGTAATACAATTCTATGACAATCTGGAATTTTTTTGTTTTTACCCATTGCAACTGAAATCAGTTGTCCATAATAATTGGAGTATCTGATACATACTGTACCACCCCCTGAGTCTCCAGCGAGATCTTGAACAAGAGCAGAGATCGGCTGGTCTCTCTTCATCAGTCTTCGATCTAGTTCTCGTCTAGGTAGGTAGGCTGTAGTGTGGTTAGCGTCAAGGTTCAGAAGTACAAGGTTTCTCTTCAAGACGATTCGACACACTCGAGCTACCGTCACAAAATTTAATTTATCAGTAAGTTACTGATAGGTAAACTGGTAATTTCACAGTTCCTTCATAACTTCATAGTATTTTGTTGTTGGTTGTTCATGGTCCTCTCTTCTAGCTTGACAATGGAATCTTTTATAGGATGGCTTGCTTTATACGTCACCGCATTGCGTCACTAGTTCCTTCTCGTTTATTACAAACAACAAACGGATTTTACCTGTATTACAGCTTCATACGTGTACTAGTCAATTATCTGTTATTGTCAAATATCAAATATCTGTATTTCTCTTGCTTCGCCAATAAAGATGGCCCGAGGCTATTGTCTACTTGGTTCAATACAAGTGGAGGCATGCCTGCATTAATGAAGCTCTATCAATTCTACTCTTTCAGCAGTTAGTGGAAGCGTAATACTATATTAATGAACCTCGCTTTTTACACTAACATTGCGGACGGCATAACAACCATTTTCACTATCACGATCTAGATTTATTAGCTATGGTCTTTAATATCCTTAGGATATTAAGAAAGTTAATCGCCGAAAATGCTGGTGTTTTTAAGATACTCTCAAGAGCCTAAACTGTTGAGAATTGACGATATGTTAGCAGAAAGTAAAAGTAAACCTTTAAAGCAAAAGTTTAGCGTCTGTTTAAACAGTAGGAGTATACTGAGATATACAGTTTGGCTGGGTTTGAAATCATGGTTTTGAAATCAATCTACTTATCATGCAAATGTAATGTAAATTTGATTGTAAAGTTTTCGGCAAAGTAAAATGTAGTCATTAATCCTTAGTTAGTTGGAACACAACTATTAGCGTTGAAGTAAGTGATACATGTACATATAACAACAATCGTGGAATATTGTGACGGAATAATAAGACTTATTATTCTATTTATTTATTTATTAGGCTTTTATTAATTTGATGAAGTCAAACAAATGGACATACAAATTATGCGATAAGAAGGAATTAAAAGATAAAGTAAGACATAAACTAGTAAATAAATCTTTTCTAATGCATTGTTATCTGCATCAATCAATCAAGTAATTGCTAGTAAATTTTAATATTTATATAGTTGACTGATAAAGCTCAGAACGGATACGATATGGCTAAGCTTATGTCACGGGTACAAACAGTGACGGCAGATAAATATTGAATCACTTGTGATATCTCCCCGACTTTTAAGCTGTTTGCACAACTCTCTACTTTCCAAATTGATCAAGGTCTCTATAGCATAACTAAAATCGTATAATTCCGTATGAAAATATGAAAATCTGGATAAAATAAATTTATTTCTCATAAATCATATTTTCGATGTAATTATATGAAAAATACGTCCAAATTGAAGTTATTACTTTTAAGTACTATTTTTCACTCTCTCAGATCTCTCTGTTTCCCTATCTCTCTCTGTCTCTCTACTCTCTTTCTCTCTACTCTCTCTTTTATCACCTCTCTCTCTCTCTTTCTTATCTACTCTCTTTCTATCCCTCACCCTTTCTCTTTCTTTCTCCTCTTTATTTATCTGCTATCTTTTACTCTCTCTTTCTCTCTCTACTTTCTCTCTCTTTTCCTTTCTCCCTCCCTCTCTCCGTACACACACACACACTCTCTCTCTCTCTCTGTCTGTCTCTCTTTCTCTACTCTCTCTAGTGGCCAATTTTGGAAAATGATGAAGGTCCAAGCTAAAATGTAGTTATACGCACTACTTTATTTATATATACTTAGGAATATTTCTTGATTGCCTAAATATAGTGATTGAGAATGCAGACCACGTTAGCCTACTCTAAAGTCTACGTTAAACGGCAGGCTAATTTAATTAAAGCTACTATATCAATGGCGGATCAAGGGGGGCCCAGAGGACCCGGCCTCCCCCCTTATGTCCGCCGATAAAAAAATTAAACAATAATTTCATTGTTTCTAATGTAATTTTGATGTGTAAATATGTTAGTAATTGCAGTGGTTAGGGGGGCCGGAGTGGAGGGTATGACAGGGTATAGTTTCATTGTTTTGAAGGCAATTTCGATGTGTAAATATGTTAGTAATGGCAGTGGTTAAGGGGGGGCCCGGGGTGGAGGGTATGACAGGGTATAATTCATTGTTTCTAAGGCAATTTCGATGTGTAAATATGTTAGTAATGGCAGTGGTTAGGGGAGCGGGGGGGGGGGTGGTACGACAGGGAACTCATTTCCAATAGCTGGATTTTTTCTATTATATATTAGGAGCCCTGTACAATGGAGGGAGGTCCAAAAAATGATGACCGTTTCACTAGCTCTCAATTTTCACTTGAACCTATGCTTTGGAGGAAAAAAGGGTGTAAGTAAAAAATGTGAACTCTATCCCGTAGCAGTGGTGCAAACAGCCTTGGATGGGAGGGGTTAAGCCCACCACCACCACCAAAACTAGGTCACTTTTGCAATTCGTCGAGATCTTCAGAGTTTCTTCAGAGGTGACAAAATTAACCTACTTTTTCCAAAACAAAGGTAGGATTTTAGGTATTCCCCTGACTTTAGCACGGGTGTAAGCGGGGGGGGGGGTAAGTTACGGGGATACACTCACTTTATGAGCCTAATTCAGTAGTGAATAAATTTTGAGCCCCCCCCACAGAAATATGTCTGGTTGCGACACATGTCCCGAAGAAGGCGGGGCGTAAGCAAAAAATGTACTCTAAAAAAACTTTCAGGCCCCCCCTTAAAAAATTCCTGGATTTTGCCACTGTACTATAAAATCTTTACGTTAAAATATGTGCCTTGTGCCTGATATTTTGCAGAACACCATAGAGATACTGTATTACACATTTGATGTGGATGACATGAAAAGGATTTCAGGCTGAATGTAAACAGCCGTGGAGCCGAGAACCCATGAAGGATTACGTAGATCTTTAGTGACAGTCCGCTCAACCAAGTCTTTCTCCATGTCATAGTTTCTATTAATACGTCGTAGCAACTGCTGTAATGCATTTTATGCCTCGACACGTTACTGCTTGCAGATGGAAACGCCGACGCATTTCTGAGGTAGTCTATTTGCTTCGATATCTTCTCTTGGCAAGTTCATTTCCTGTCTTAGTTTCAAAAAACTTTACGAAATCGATCGACTAAAAACTGCATGTTTCGCTACAGTCAAATAATGCCAAAATTGAGAACATTACATGAGATACCTTATTTGAAAAGTTATTTGCTTTATTTTGCTTGTTGAAATAGTCTATATGACTTTATCTTTACCCCAGGGTTTGATCGATGAAGTGTTTCTAGCAGACTCCCTAGTATTTTACCAAATAGCAGATCCATGGTACATATTCATACTCTGCATTCACGCTCCATCTAGAGCACTCCATAGATCAACTAGGTTATCTCCTCACAGCAGGCTAAAAGGCTATGCCTTACCCATACCTTATGTAACCTAAAGACTATGACTAAATATGTACATTGGGTATGATGTTTTGTTGAAAGGCGTAGGTAATGATATTCTTTAGTGTAAAATTAAAACTACTTGGTTGTCGTTCATCAATTCGTTACATTTGTCCTCAAAGCTTTACATCCTTTCATTCCCAGCAATCATCTTCTCTATATAACAATATTTCAATTATTTTTAAATAGAGTTAATTAGACTGTTACACTTGCGTGATTTCTAAGAATATAAATATGAAGTCTATATTATTTCAACTCTTGATTCTTGTAATAGAGTTGATAATCGAGATGATCAATGGTGTGCTCCATTATGAATGAAATTAGCGCCTCAAACAAAAATTCTTTAATTGGATTATAATTAATTATCAATGTAATTTCAGTTGCTTTAGATTAGTATTTATCAAAGTCTAATTTATTAGTTTTAAAGGTTGAATTAGGAAGATCTTTTGATCAAACATCAGTAGTGCGTAGAAAGTTTCAGAATTTAAAAATTAGACTGAAAGTTTAAATATTTAAGATTAAATGTGCGGTGATATAAATTTACTTCGTTTACACAATCATAAAAGTAAATTATCTAAAAGTATTCTGTTATTTACCGATATAATTTCAACTGCTTTATGAAATATTTAGTTTGAAGATCCGCTCATTCATGACTATACGACCATATTGCCTATAAGCAGTTTTAATTAATTTTTATTAAGGATAAAATAATTAGTTTATTGGAAGAATATAACTTAATTAGAAATAGTCAGCATGGTTTTATTAGTGGGCGTTCTTGTTTAACTAATTTGCTAGATTTTTAGAATAAATTACAAAGGAAGTAGATAATAAAAGTAGATAATAAAAATAGCATTGATATCTTATATCTAGACTTTGCTAAAGCGTTTGATAAAGTTCCACATAAAAGATTACTTAGTAAGTTGGAAGCACATGGAAAAACAGGCAAACTTTTAAAGTGGATAGGTAATTGGTTAAGCAATGGAAAACAAAGGGTGTGTGTTGAGGACGAGTTCTCGGAATGGGCAGCAGTGGAGAGCGGTGTGCCACAGGGCTCTGTTTTAGGACCTCTAATATTTTTAGTTTACATCAATGACATTGACATAGATATTGTATCTAAAGTTAGTAAATTTTCAGATGATTCTAAATTAGCAAAGATAGCAAACAACATTGAAGATGCTGCGATTTTAAAGTATGATATAAAAATATTACAGAGCTGGTCTAGGGATTGGCTAATGGATTTTAATGCTGAGAAATGTAGAGTTATGCATATAGGGAATAATAATTTAGAAATTGAGTATACATTGAACAATGTAAAACCAAAATCCACAAACAGGGAGAGGGATTTAGGTGTCCTTGTGGATAGCTCTTTTAAATTTTGTGAAAATTGTAATAATGTTGCAAATAGTGCTAATTGTGTATTAAGAATGATTAAAAGAACAATTGCATGTAGAAATAAAAATTTTGTGGTAGGGCTATATAAGGCTCTTGTACGGCCCAAACTTGAATACTGCGTTTAGGCTTGGTGCCCATATCTTAAGAAAGATATCGATAAATTAGAAAGGGTACGAGCCAGAGCAACAAGGCTGGTATTTGACTGTCGAAAACTTAGTTATGAGAATAGATTAAAATTCGTAGGGTTAACCTCTTTAAGTGAGAGAAGAACTAGAGGAGATTTAATAGAAGTTTTTAAGATACTCAAAGGCTTCAGCAAAGTTAACCATAGTATTTGGTTTAATTTATCAAACAACAGAAACACTAGGGGTAATATTTATAAACTTAGTAAATGTAGAAGTAGACTAGATTTAAGGAAATTTTTCTTTAGTCAGAGAGTTATAAATGCTTGGAATAGTTTGCCAAGCAAAGTTGTGGAAGCAGAATTAGTGAATGCTTTTAAAAATAAATATGATAAACATAAGTACATGCATATTAGAAGCTAATTGCATGTTCAGTGTTATACATAGGCTATGTATAAATTTGACATGTTGACATGAAGTTTTGCATGATTTGATTTATTTTATTTTTTTTAAGTAGGACTAATTAAATATTTTATGATGTACAGATAGGTGAAATTAGACCTAAATAGAAATATATATTTGAAATTTCATATTATAGGCCTAGTTGGTCACTGGCTCTCTTTGGTAAATGTACTTGTGTAATGTAGTTTTCAGTTTTATATTCAACTATGGGTTATTAATATTAATTGGTTTTTAGTTAAGAGCCTGATGAGTCTTAAACAAGCATGTAATTGCTTCCTGACTCTGTAATGTTATGTTATGTTATGTTAAAATGTCAAAACTAGACTGAAATGTTGAATGTTTGGGACAAACTTCTGTGATGAAATCAGAAATGAACTTCTATGATGAACCAAAGTAACTTCATGCTTGTAATTTGGATTCTAATGCAACCTCATGCTCCTCTTTCGAAACGATTCCGGGTGTGTCATTGCCTTACAGCTCGCGTGACACTGAAAATGGATGCAGGACTCTCACGATAATATGATATCGATCTAAACCACGCCAAACATCGCTGCTACTTCGAACTGACCAGACCCTGTAATACGTCAACTATGTCAACTCATAGTTAGAGTGAACATGGAGGTATCGACGTGTCATCTCGTACTCTGATAATTGGTCGTGTGCACGTATGCAACTGAATCAAACACAATTTCTGAGATTTTTCGTCGCAGATGTTCCTTCGGGCTATCTAGATCTAATGCTTGTATCGTTTGAAGTTCGCTACTGAGCTGTTCAGTATAAAGAACTCATTTTTTTGCAAAAACTGAAACTTCAAATTTAAAAGGTTGACACCAACTTTCATGCGGAAGGTTGAAACTACTCCGAGCGTCGTCCACTGAAAAGCTGATAAAGCTAATGTTGACGTCAGTTTCCTCACTCGAAATTGATGTCAGAGACGGGCGAGCCTAGGATTTACAACCAGAGCATCTACAAACACTACTGCTGTAAAGCAATATTACTTGCCAACTACTATTTTTTGCAGATGTAATGCAATATTACTTGCCAATTTGCCATCCGGTTTACTAGGCATATTGTTTATTGTACTTGGTTATTGTTCTTTGTGTTGTGGTTTGAAATAAAATCTTTAAAAATAAAGTGTAGACTATCGTTCATACATATTTATCTTTTATAGCTGAGAATAAAATATAGGCTAGAGAGTATAGAGAATAAAATGTAGCGAAAATAATATTATAAAGAATAAACTATAAAGAAAATATAGTTAATTGGTTTGATATTTGAAATCTCAACCTTGTACATGTACTTGTCTAATTTTACTCAAGGGCCCTCCATTGAAATTCCTTGATGCAAGATGTTAACATTTATCTTCTATTGCTCTGTTGGAAAGTTAAACTTTTTCAAATCACAAGTTCGCAACAAAAATCGAGCAAAATAACAGATTTTGTTCTGAATATTAATGAATAGTTTTTGTGTAGTAGAAAATTTTATTCACACAAATTGTATGACAGTTGGAGTTATGTAAAGGTGAAGCAATTACGTTCATTGTTTTCCCTATTGATTTATGACAAAAGGAAGACATAATAGTAAATGCAAGGTTTTGTTCTATTTAAAAATAACAGAAGTCAAAATTTAATTTTCGCTAATTGTTTCGATTTAATTGAAATAGTGAGATGTGGGATAAGTGAAGTGAAAAGTCAAAAGTGAGATAAGTGAAGTGAAATGATAAGTGAGATGTGAGACAAATGAAGTAAGTGATAAGTGAGAAGTGAGATAAGTGAAGTGAATTGACAAATGAAAATGTTACATTGAAACTATCCAATGACAAGCAGATTTTTGATAATTCCACGATGGCTTCGTAGAAATTTAAAATAAATCGTATATAATAAAAATTAAGGCTACAAAGCACTATAATAAATTATACCATTCTAAATAACATTCAAGTGTAGAATATAACATTCTGGATAATGGTTATAATCATGTCAATATAATATCCCAGATAATGATTCATGACATACATTAGCACTTGTAGCATACATGTAGCGGCGACCCTTTAGGCCTTCCAAATCCATTAGTGAAATGAACCTGTTTTACCGGCATCATATTAGTGTAACTTGTAACCAACCTGGATATATTTATACTGATTTTATGTAAAATACTGCCAGCAAATAACCAGGGTCAATTTATGTTCCTTAATGCAAATGAAATTTTTTGTTCTATAGCTGCACATAGTGCAACATAATCTTGGTTTTTAGGCTGCCATTATGAGCTATAGTGTCAAAATCATTTGACACTACATGTATAACTATTTATTTTGGGTGAATCGATTTGTAGTGACATGTGATGGGGGGACGTCCCAGACATCATCCTTGTATGAGGAAACGGACGTTAAACCTTTATTATTATTATTATTATAATTATTGAAATGAATTCTGAGTTAGTATACTGTATATATAACTCGTATCTGAACAGAGTTTTCGATAGTACAGTAGTTTGGGTTGATCCATGAAGGTTTTTCTCTTTATACGTTTTATGTCCAAATTAGTGTGGAATAGATCAGCAGTGGATTAGTGTGGAATAGATCAGCAATATACCACGCTTGTCACAAAAGAGTCTACTGAACAATAATAGAACAAAGCATTGAGAAACTACTTCAAAAACTATTTTGATCCTAAGATATTGGACTTGAAATGACTTGTAATGATGAGATCAATGGGTTGCCGATGGATTTCTCTTGAAGATCCAAAAAGCACACATTATTTAGAAATATGCACCTTGGACTTGTCATCTGGTAAAGCTAATGCTAACGTCAGTTTTCTCACTCGAAAGCGATGTCAGTGACGGGCCAGCACAGGATTTGAACCCCGCATATCTGATCCGCGGTCAATTATCTTACCGACATCGCCACAAGCTCCAGCCATATAATCTAGAAGAAACACTTGATATAGAGTGATTTTACTGCTAGTTGGAGCATATTGAGCTCATTTTATGCGATACAATTGCATGGTTGGCTGAGTTTTGAGGTGTTAGAGATTTGCCTAACTCTCCATTGATGATAACTAAAAGGAAGCGGATTTACCTGATTCAGATTCGTGCAAGCATCTGATCAGATTCTACGAATTCTCTGCTATTTCTTCATCTGCATAAAGAATATAAACGTATATAATAAATTATATACGTTTATATTCTCTATTTGATTATGTAATTTTATCATTGCGCATTTATTTCTTACTGAACTCCCTGCCCTATAGACTGGGTAACCTCGACCTAGATCTAGCTGGAGCGAAGCGGATTGATTGTCGTAGTGGAATCCCCGGGGAAATAAGGACTCTGTTTGAGGGAATATATATTACAATTTCAGACAAAGTCGATATGATGTCGTACTTTGTGTTTTCCCTAATTAATATTAGTTAATTTAAGGCTACTAAAATGCCGATAGGCATATCAATTTGTAGTTAGTGCAAACTGAAAGTATTTTACGATTCTTCTATTGTTTGGAACTCTCTGCCTGCTAATCTTCGCTCATGTTGTACTAGTTCCACTTTCGGTAGTAGACTGAAAACACATCTCTTCTCTATAGACTTATGTAATCTTGCCTGACTGATTTTTGATCGCGGACCGGCAACGTTTAGGATCTCTTTTCTTTCTCTTCAGCACAATTTTTCAGGTTGTTTGAGTGAATCGATTTGTAGTGACATGTGATGGAGGGACGTCCCTGACATCACATTCGCAAGAGGAAACAGACGTTAAACATTATTTTTACTAATATTTAATTTTGTTTAATTGTTCATCTTCTTTAACAATTACGATCTTATCATTTCTAAATTGTCATGGTATCTACAGTAAATAAGACTAAGTGATTAAGATTTTTACATAATTAATCACTTAAAATGACACAATTCATCTGAAATTAATTATATATTTATTTTTTAAAAGCCGCCCCCAATACCCTACTATCGACAAGTGCTGAAACTGAGTAAGACAGCGAAAGATTACTTGATAATAATCCAGAAATATTTTATCAAATAATTAAGCATTTTTGCCCAGACATATAAATAATTTTGAGAAGAAAATGAGTACATCACCTATTATCAGTAATACGCAATACGTGAAGTAAACACAAAAACTGAACGAAAATCAGATAGCATCGATATTTCTCATTGATAATAAAATAGTAAATAAGAAACCGTGATAAGAAATTAACTATTCAGAATATTGAGAAAAATTGCGCATGCCTCAGACAAGAGAGCCTGCGAGAATGGAGCCCATTGTGAGACTGGAGCCCATTGTGAGACTGGAGTCCATTGTGAGAATGGAGCCCATTGTGAGACTGGAGCCTATTGTGAGACTGGAGCCTCTTGTAAGACTGGAGCCCATTGTGAGACTGGAGCCCATTGTGAGACTATAGCCCATTGTGAGACTTTAGCCTATTGTGCGGCAAAGATTAAATATATTGTTGCATACAATGACTTGAAAGTCGATGTTTCGCAGATAACAAGAAACGAAATGAAGAATCGATGGTGAAGAAGACAAAGAAAAAATGAATAAATTGTTGGCCAATAAAATTTAAGTGAAAAGAATTATCAATTTATAATATTGCAAATAAAATAGTAAACGTTCAGCATGCTGAATGACTTTTCTAGGAAAAAAGCGTAAAGAATAATAAAATAAGCAGAGAAGCGTACACTTGGCCTCAGTAACAATGTAATAAAATGAGAATCTCGCTGTCTGTTATCCATTTTACCGCATGAGAAGCTCAAGAAGCAAATATTTATTATAGTTCAGGCTACTATATATATCGAGGTCTCGATATATATAGTATATCTATATATATAGAGAAAATAATTATATATGTTAATTAAGTATTAATATAGATATATATATCATACTTAATTCAGTAAGTATGCTCTATATATATGGAGAAAATCATTATGTTTTCTTTATTGCCAGACTTAATATATATATATATATATATATATATATATATATATATATATATATATATATATATAATCCGTGCTGTGTTCGGGATGCGGAGGAAGAGAACAACCATAAATCGTAAGTGGCGTAAGAAGCGATGCAACAAGTACTCATGAAGATAACGGGCGAACCTAGGATTTGAACTCACACATACTGATCCACGGTCGGACATCTTACCGACTGCGGATCAATACTTACCTCAAGCTTCGGCATAAATCACATGATCCATGAGGCTTATTCGAAGAGATTAACTTGTTGATCGATGGAGTGCTCTTGCTGAAGCTAGAAGGAAAATGTAAAAGAAATATTCTTCTTGAATCTAATGGTTTGCAGAACACTGGAGATGAATAATGTGTCCATATACAAACTTACCAAGAAGCAATGTTGTCGTAGTCTAACAGCGAAAAAGCTCAAAGATTAGCAGGAACTTGTTCCTACTAATCTTTTAAGTCTTTGATAAGTCAACAAAATAATATTAAAAAATACTCTCAGGTAATCGTAGACGCTTTACACGTTTTCTTTGTGATACGGAAGCGGCGTAAGCTTAGTTTTGTTGTTTTAGTTTTATGATAGAAAACAAGATACAAAACACTATATTTTGGTTGATCACTAACATAGCGATTTCACAAGGCACGATGATGGGTTTTAAAAGTATTTTGCTACCGTAAATTATTTATTGGCAGTACTAAGTTCTTTGTAATAATTAACCCTAAAAGAATATATATATATATATACATATATATATATATATATATATATATATATATATATATATATATATAGAGAGAGAGAGAGAGAGAGAGAGAGAGAGAATTTGTAACTGTTTATGTTATAAACGTAAACTGAAATCACTCACAGGTTTTGTCACATTTCTAATTCGCACGATAAAATCTACACTTTTGATGAATGGCTTTGCTCTTTTGTATTGTCCAAGTAATGATATTTCTACAGAGTTTTCATTTTGTTTTATTTTATTTTGTTAGTCGTGTAGTTCTGTATATTGATTAAGTTCAACTGTGTTTGTATTATAGTTTTTTATGGCGGTCCGCATGATAAGATACTCTGTATCTTGCCAGACGATCGATATTTCTCGCTTAAACTAAAGCTATTGCTATTTATTCATTTAATGTTGAATTTACGTTTGTTGCATAGATATTTTTTGCCTATACATTTAGTTGCGGAAATAAACATATTATATATTGTATTCTAATTGTAAGACTCAAATAATTTCAAGATGGAAATTTAGAAATGAAATGTTTCAGGCTTAGCTCCCAGATCGTGACCACATGATGTATGGTTCTATAACCATTTTTCATTACTTTCCTTAAAAGATTCTTAAAAGTTTCAGCACGAAGTTACTAGTATCATTTTTGAGAGTGCAAATGGCCAATTGGTTCAAATATCTTTAATGATAGGATGCATGCATTTTATGCTGTTGATTCTTATATCATATGACAAAGTAGTTATTCAGAAATCAGCTTCCTTCCTATGTCCCTTCCTCACAAACATGTAGGCAAACATTTCTGTAACCACTATTCTTAGATTTTTTCAAAATCTACTGGCGGTTTTGGATTTACTAATGATGGACGTGGATTAGATATGTGCAGTAAATGACGAAATATTCTACTGCATAAACAATTCAATGCTCATTAAAGATAATGGGATTATTGTCTCTTTTGCTGAATGCCTACGAAGATTTTTATTTTTTAAATAAAATACAGTTCTCTCTCTCTCTCTCTCTCTCTCTCTCTCTTTCTTTTAAATTGAGAAAATATTTGGTAAATTTATTCCGATGAAGAAAGTAAAAATCAAAATATGTTGTTTCCCTAGTGATGATATACAAACGCTAAGAAAGCTTGCGACAATTCTGCTGACAACTTTATGAGCCTTGGACCTCTATTGGGAGAGGCGTGAACAATAAATGAGTCACTGGAGACATAAAAACATCAGAGGATTGTTTGACAAAAAGTCGCGTGGTCGGTTGTAGAAATATCAAAGTTATATTTGATACTGAATACTACGTGGACACTTTGTACGGGCGGTAATTTTAGCAGGACACGGATATTACAGGAATAGTTTATAGATTGATTCCGAATAGAGTTGTACAAAAGAGGTGTCCAACAGAAGTCCACATCATCTGGAGATCAAAATTGTCAATAGCAAATTAACATCAAAAATTTTTCTCTGCGTTCTCATGTCTTGTTGCTTCTTGTTTCTTCTTTTGTAATTCTCTATTGTATTTGTCGACGAGAAAACGTATGCTGTTGATTATAATTTGAATTGTATAAAGGTAACATAGTTGCAAGATAGTCTTTCATGCAGTTTAGTAGAGTTGGTGAAGTAATATTTAATAAAAATATTAATAAATAAATTAAAATAGCAGATAAAAGGTATAAGTCTATATGGCAAAAGTATCAAATCGAATCTATTTATAAAGATTTAGAAATTGTTGATAATAACAGTAAGCAAAGAATCTTTGCACAAGAAATATGTTTGTTACTTGTTGTAACATTTTTTGTCGTGTGTGTAGAGCATAGCTCTGTGTTCGCCCTTTTAGGTCTGAATACAGTGTCAAATATGAACTCAAGTACTGCTTATATTGTTATTAGGTTATATTTAAGCCATTCGACCAGCACTTCACTTTCTATTTTCTTGATTTATTTAAATTATAATTAAGGAAATTACAAGAGATTTCAGTATAAAAGCATTGGAGAAACAACTGTTCTGAAAATTAATAATGAATCAATCAGTAAGAATTTAACGTCCGGTTCCTCGCCATAAGGCAGTGTCAGGGACGTCAACAGTAACAATATTATTATTTATCAACTGCTCTAAAAATTTAATAATTAAACTGCATTTACTAATTCTAACGATAGAACTGTGTTAAGATATCGAAAGCAGTTTCAAATATCAAATTCCAAAATATTCAGTAGTTGAACGGGGTCGATGCACAAAACAACGGTTCAATGTTTGTCAGGACTTGCCTCATGAGATACTTGCATGAGCTTATAAATCCAATTAGTACGATAGTTTTGTGTGAAAGATGTAAAAGTCAAACTCATTATCAATTAACGGCTTAACGTCTACTTTATCCGACATGAGTATAAGGAAATCTTCTATAGGTTATAATAATAGGTTAGACCGTCTAATAGTATTAAACAGTAGCAAGAACATCATATGCTGGTAGCAGGAAAGTGCCTTAGAGATAGCAATTTTTTCTTCAGGATTTAATTCTTTGGACGATATTGTATAAAATAATAGAAATGCCAGAATTTTGTTGATTTAAGCTTAAACAGTCTTAGTTTATTTAAAAACACTTCATGACCGTGACTAAACAGTCGCATAGTATTAAGGTATAGTCCATTCATCATTGACAAAATGGCGACATCTAAATGTCATTTGAGATTATTTTTTGAGAGACATGGGCGTATCCCCATAGCCCATGTGAATAGAAATTACTGTCCACGTTTAAATGTGTCTTCATCCGTCAAGATACTGCCTTCAGTGAAGAACGCGCAGTAAATATCTCTCGCATACTATTGACTTTCTGAACCCCCTGTGCCGTGGCGCCCTCTGTATCTCGCTACTCCGTTGTTGAGTAATCCACTGAATACGATATGAGTGTTACAGGGTATCAGTGTGACAATGTGACACTGTGACAGTGTAACAATATGACAGTGTGACAGTATAACAGCGTGACAATGTAACAGTGTGCCAGTATGGCATTGTGAGATTTTACGATTGTGAAAGAGTGACAGTGTAACTATGACAAAGTAAGAGTGAGATTACAGTCAGTGCCTCAATGAGCATGACAGTTAGCAGGATAAATAGTGCAACAGTCAGTACGACAATCTGTACATCTGTCATAATGGCTGTCAGTGATGCAACGTGAAAATCAGTGGGCTAGTCAGCATGAAGTAATTGACTCAACACTGATTGTCTTATACATTATATCAACATTGATTAATTGTCATTAATTCCAGTGATTGCGATATTGTGTCACTGACTGTCATTCTGACTTACGAATAAATTGTCGAACTGAATATTGCACTACATATCTAGCTAACTGCTATACTTAATGTGGCATTGACGATTTGTATAACAGTTCAAAATATATAATCTGTATAATATTCAACATAATAATCAGTGCGACAGTCAGCGCGACAGTCAGCGCGACAGTCAGCGCGACAGTCAGCGCGACAGTCAGCGTGACAGTCAGCGCGACAGTCAGCGCGACAGTCAGCGTGACAGTCAGCGTGACAGTCAGCGTGACAGTCAGCGTGACAGTCAGCGTGACAGTCAGCGTGACAGTCAGCGTGACAGTCAACGTGACAGTCAGCGTGACAGTCAGCGCGACAGTCAACGTGACAGTCAGCGTGACAGTCAGCGTGACAGTCAGCGTGACAGTCAGCGTGACAATTCTGTTTACAAGAATATTTTAAACTGGTTACAGCACTATGTTTGCAAATACATTTATAAAATTCCCCGAAAAATACTAGATCATAAGTAAACACTTGCACAATTACACGTACGAATGGATATTTACTTATTTAGTGTAATCAATACTTAATTGCGAATCTATTTAATTAAAATATACGTCAGCAGCAATTTCGTTCTTTGATAAATCAGTTTCCATTAGGAGATATGGCTTCTAAAAGGCTCACCCATTCCGTGCGAGTATTTAGCTTGCGTATATCGATTGTAAGCTAGTGACTTCGCACATCATCGTCGGGCTACAGTTAAAATATAATCGTCTAATTATTCTATTTGTTACAAATACTTATTATTGTTTGAAAGCATGAAGAATATTATAAATCATTAACTAAAGATATGTACTTACTAGAATAATGATATATCAAAAGGAATGTTATAGATGATTTAAAGATTCACTCGTATGTGGTCGTGAAGAGAAAACGGAAGGTAGAGATGAATAGAGGCTTTATGTACCATGGACCTGCCAGTAGGCAGTGCACTAGAGAGATGTACTTACAAGTGAGTCAGCATACAGTGATCGTGAGTGACTCATTGCTAATCAACCTCTTTATTTAGTGCAGGACTTTATGTAGAAATCATCCACGTACACTGAGCCTCTTAATGAAGCATTCCTAATTTCAAGAAGTTCATTGTCCTTACGGTCAATAGTCTTATTAACCTTCTTCTGATCAAGCGACTGAGTGGCTTTTATACAGCATTCATTCGGAGAATCTCTTTTAACCTACTTTCTGTTTTGCCAATTTGTTATAAGCTTTACGATCTCAAACGATATTTTATCAATAGGAATCTGCAAATATTAATATCGCTGCTAATGTTAATGAAGCCCTGATGAAGCGAATAGACTTTCACTACTCTTGTTTTTCTCATCTTTGTATTCATTTGATAGTCAGATGAGTTGTTATGTTGATGATGTGGTACTTCATAAATATATAGTTTAAGATATAGTATAATAATATAATGTGTTGTTAGATATATAACATATAAAGATGTACTACATTACATATACATGAATATATATATATATATATATATATATATATATATATACACATGTATATACAAGCATTGCTATATACATTTGCGTATACACGCATGCTAGAGGCATTGGAATTGTGGATATGTAGAGAGATTGAGAAGAATGAAAAATATTAGCTAGATTCATAAGGTTACAACTGAGGAAGTTCTGGAAAGAGTTGGTACAGATAGGCAGTTGATAAATGTCTTAAGTAACAGATAGAAGAGTTGGATAGGCCAAATTATATGGGGGAAGGTCTAATATAAGAGGTCAAAGAAGGCAGAATGGAAGGAAATGGAGGCAGAGGCATGTCGAGATTAGGTATGTTAGATGATTTAAAGATCTACTCATATGTGGACATGAAGAGGAAAGTGGAAGACAGAGAAGCGTAGAGGCGTTGTACACCATGGACCTGCCAGTAGGAAGTGTACTAAAAGAGAGAGAGATACATGCATAATTTAACATGTATATAATATATATATAAATATGTATGTATAATATACATAGTACATACGTCATCATAATCATCATACTCTATTGAATCCCAGCCTAACCAGGGTCGGGATACAAATAGACTGTCTCAAATCCTCTCTGTCTTACACCACAACACAAGCCAATCCCCAATATGAGACTTTTCCCTTCGTAATATACATACAGTATATACATATATAATAGTAACAATAATAACAATAATAATAATTATTATTATTAACTATTATTAATTTCTAGAAGTACTTGCACTGTGATGCAAAAATTTTTGACTTTTTGTGTCTGAAAATTTTATCAGAGTCATTGACAACAGGAATGTATAAGTTCTTCCAGGTTAAACTCCTCCGCTACGTTAAGCTATTCCGCTTAAGGCTTAACAAAAGCACACGCACAGCATATCTGTCTTGATTAACCCAGCTTAAATCCATTCCAATTCCCTAGGCGTGCTGTTATAGTTGATCTTCAAGAGTTATTAAACGACCAGTAGGGCCTATGTTTAGATTAGCTAGGAATATGTGAATCAGGCAATATTGCTATCGGTGGCATTGCTCTTAGATTTTATTTTATAAGACTTAAGTCACCATATTTCTTCTGTTCTTACTTCTCCTCAGCACATTTCTTTAGCAGATTGGTTTGTAACAATAAATTCTTTTTTTCATTAAATTTTTTGCAACAATAAATTCCTTTTGTGTACGAAATGTTAGTTCGTATTCTGTGTCGAATTTCTCACGTTGTTTGGATGGCATTAGAAATGAAAATAAAATTGCGATCATGTGCTGCCAAAATACTTCAGAAGAGAAGGCCTATGCGATTTCATGAAATTTAGATATTATTTCTTAGATTCTTGACCAATCTACTCTCCGCCCTTGTAGAGTTTTTCTCTCGTGAAAAATATGTAAATTACTAGTTCTACTCCAAAAACGTCTGAAAAAGTCAAATTAAAAAATTAAAAACTCGCACTATCAAATGACAATTATGGGTTAACTCAAGAATATAAAAGAATTTTCCAGCTACTAGTATTTAAGAAAAATTCGTAAGCCAGTCTACTATTCATATACACCGTTCATGTTTTCCATTATGTGAAGTATTTGACGCCTCATGCTCGTATTTAATCCTATCAGAGATGGACTCTTGGGGAGGAAGGAATCCGAGGGGAGGGGGATGATCTTGTATGCTGAGTGGGAGGGGTTCTGGAGGGAAGGGCTACACACTAGAAATACTAAAAATAGTAATTTCAAAAATAGGTAGTTGTCAAAAATTCTATCGAAACGTCAACTAAGGGAAACCTTACGACGTCGCCACTGGCTGGAGCCAATGGCGATGTCGGTAAGATACTCGACCGCGGATCAGTATGTGCGGGGTTCAAATCCCGTCACTGACATCGAGTTATAGTGAGGAAACTGACGTTAACATTAGCTTTATCAACCTGAACAAAATCTTTAGGAAGAATATATTAAAATGGCATTAGAGCTTTCAGTGGAGGGTGACATCTCGCCAGTCTCACAGAAATTCGCAGCCTGGTTTAGATTGATGAAGAGGGAGATGAGGTGGACGAGGCAGAGGAAGAATATGCCCAGGAGCAGAGTTCTCTAATAGCTGGACAAATGGAATTGCGACGTAAAACTGCGGTGATGTTCTTCCTTCGCTGTTCACAGGGAGTGCTTAAAATCCGTGAGACAAGGATTGGCAATGTAGCGGATAGCTGGACGAGCGGATTGATGGATTGATTGGAGGTCTAAGGTGTAAATTCCTGACGAAAGTTCTGAACGAATTTGATCGGAGAAGATTTGCCTTCACTATGTCGTTAGATAATTACTGTATCAAATCAATTGCAGCCAGGGTGATTTATTTCTTTAAATGTGCTTGATCTCATCACATTACGTTTTGTCTTTTTGAATTAATTCGCATTTTGTCCAAGATAGAAACGGCAGTATAAAATTTATTAGCGAATGGATGATATTGGATTTTGGTCATAAATTGAATTTTAGCACTTTTTCTATCAAAAGGCCACCACTTCCAAAGACTGTGAGAAATTATAAGACACCTCAGCGTAACAATGAAATTTGTAATTGAATAAATAAATAAATACGAAATAAGTAAATATATACGTGTATATAACTACTTCAATAAATAAATACTCAATATAAAAGTTTACTAAATTTTTAAATACAAAATTAAATAATTATATATAAATTATAAATAATAAACTAAATAAGATGTATAAATAATTACATAAAAGAAAATAAACAAATACAAACAAGATTTAGCAAATCTATGGGCCTACATATTAAATAAATAACGCCTCTTTGGAACTTAAATTGGAATACATTGAATGGAACGCAACGAGATGCTTTCATTGTATTACTCGCAAGCATGTTATATCCTGGCCACTTTTACAGCTTAATTTATAATTAGGTTAAATTCTGAGCAATTAAGAGTAACATTATGTGAAATATTAAAGTTTCAATTAAGAATAACACATATCTCTCTCAGTGCACTGCCTACTGGCAGGTCCATGGTATATAACGTCTCCGCTCTTCTCTGTCGTCCGTTTTCCTATTCATGTTTATGTATTAGTAAAACTTTAAATCATCAAGCTCTTAACTCTCATCTTGTTGTGATATATTATTTTCTTGAGGGATTTTGCTTATGACGAGGTGGGCCTCTATGCCTTCCTCAGCTTCGACTAACATTTACTGGGCAGGGGCGTCATTTCATTAAAAAACTATCCTGTTTATCCAAGTACATATTTAGATGGAATTTAAGTAAGCACATCCATAGGACATGGCGTCATGGTATTTCTAAAGTGATATAATGTACATGTACATGTGGTAAGATTGCAAAATTATCATGGAAATAGAAATTAACAGTTTCTGTCACTTGACTCATTCCAAGTATACAATATATATATATATATATATATATATATATATATATATATATATATATATAAATGTATATAAATATATATATATATATATAAATATATATAAATATATATATATATATATATATATATATATATATATATTGACGTTCGGTTTCTCGCCATAAGGCAATGTCAGGGACGTATATATATATATACATGTATATATATATATATACGTCCCTGACATTACCTTATGGCGAGGAACCGAACGTTAAATTCTTATTGATTGATATATATATATATATAGAGTCTATATATGTATAGGCTATATATGTAAATAATTAATAATAATAAAGTTTTAACTTCCGCTTCCTCATGCAAGGATGATGTCAGGGACGTCAATATATATAAATACATAGCTATAAATACATAAAGTAACATAAAAATAAAAATATAAAAAACTCGATATGCAAAAGTGCTCTGCAAAACGTATGCCAAATAAGCGAGAAATGAACATTGTAGGGTAGCATAGTAGTAGAAATCAAAAAGTTGCCTCCAGTTTCCATCTGTAAGGCTGGAATTTAAACTATCAATTGATACCCGACTTATAAATCTTTTCTACCTAGCTACCAATCTTTAAGTTGACATTTCTTCTATACATATATGTGATCCATTACGAACAAGTGCAGTTGACGTTAAGTTTAATTTCTCTATTAAGCATAGTTTGAAAGAATTCGTCAACATTGAGAAATAGGAGATGTTTCGTAGCATGTGCGAGAAGAGAGGACTGGTTTGCTGAGCTTTGTGCTCGGTCTGGCTGTGTCAATATTGAGCCATACGAAGAACCCTTAAGGAATTGAACTTTCGGCCTAATGCATCAGCGCATCATATGCAATACAATGAGGCGAATGCTGCTACAGCTGCGGGTCAACCTATAAAGTACGAATAAATGTTCGTCTTTCATTACAACAGTAACTGTAAATAGAATTCTTTGAAAAGGTTGCAGGTATCTCGGAATTAAACGAATTTTCTCACACGAAGCTGAAGTAGAGCAATAGATAAAGTTATGGCAAAAGGTAGTAGATGAAAATGAGATTGGTCCATAGGCTACAATTTAGCATGTTGGCGAATATAATAATGTAATTGAAGCAGGCATAGCAGAACACATGGAAATTAGCTCACGAAACAAAAGATCCATGATGACTAAATGAAATACGTGAGGCTTAGAGTTGATGAGAAAACGAAATAAGTATAAGAGAAATCAACAAGACTTTAATATAAATGTAGGACTGAACTACTACTACCAAACTTCACCATTACCTGTAGGAGACAGTCAGGCTAAGTAATAAAAAGTGCTTTATACGATTATATGCAGTATGCCTTCCACGATTACATTTTTACTACGTACATTTACTACGTATTTTTACTATGTACTTTTACTACGTAATTTTGCTAAGTACTTTTTACGTAAATTTGTTAGAGATTAAGATTATAAATTTCACTAATACGAAATATGAGCGACTCTTTGGCCCAGCAAACTGAAAGCAGTGCGCATACAATGATACTTATCGTAAGTTTAGCATCTGCATTATACCGCTATTAGGAAACACTTTGTTTGATCAGTTGTCAAGTATGCTGGAGCTAGCAAATGAATATTTGTGACTATTTTATTTTAATGTCTTAATTGAAAATTATGCCTTTATATGAATGTGCGTATGAAAATGATCACAATTTATACGAATTTTGACTTGTTGTTAAGATTAGGCTAGTTATAAAAATTATAACCTACAACATTGATCTATCAACAGATTTTAAAGTTCTTAAAATAGTTAAAACGTTTGTAAAATCAACTTCACTTCACCGGAGGCGAACTTCTAAGTGGAAAGCAGCAAGACTCTTAAGATGCTGTATGAACATTGCAGTGTGTCTTAGATTTAATGATGTATTAGTATGCGCCGCTTTGTCGTTACTCTCTTATCTCTCACTCTCTCTCTCTCCCTTATTTTCTGTCTCTCCCTAGCTCTAGATTATTTTGATGGTGATACTAATAAAATACATAGAGAATGGGTATAATTAATTTAAAATTCAATAATGGCCAATCATAATGACTTCAGAAAAATTATAGTATTGGGGAAGCTAACTGCTCCGCTATGAAAAGTCCTTTAAAAGTCCATATTTACTGGAGTGATCAGTAGAATGAATGAGGCCAAGCAACAGCAGATTTGATATACTTCTCTGACCCATTCAGCAACTAATCGACTACTCAAGGGGGCCTATGTCTCTGCTCCGTTTTGAATCAACCTCAGGTGGTACTGCCACGATGTAACCGCTCAATAATTTAATAATTTCCTCCAACGGACAACAACTCGATTAGACGTTGTTTGGTTAGTTCTTACGTTATTCGCAAGAGCTGGCAAATTATTGCCGACAGTTTTTCATAAATGTTTCACCGACCATGCGCAATCTCGGTAGATTGATCGAAAGGTTTTAGGTCAGTTGCTGTTGTTGTTGTCCACTCTGTAATGTTGCTAATCAGTCTCCAATCTTATCAGTTTTCTGGTAACATTGTTGTCTGATCAGCAGGAGGGTCATGGGTTCGAATCTGTCACTGACGATTTCTTACAGGATCTTTAGTCTTAAAAAATTTAAACAAAAGATAGCGCTAAATTGAGAGGAGCTTCAACTGCTCCAAAATCAACACCCCGCACACGCAAGCACACATACGCACAAACACGCACAAACACGCACAAACACGCACAAACACGCACACACACGCACAAACAAACACGCACAATACGCACATATGCACATACACGCACAAACGCGCACAGTCATAACGATACCGTCATTCGTAACAATATCGAGTATTTTGAAGTCAAATCAAACCCACTGAAAAAGCAAAGTGTTTCCATTACACGAAGCCATTCCAAATTTTTAAAAGCACTCAAATATGAAGTACAAAGCAATGATACATCAAAAGCAGTGAAGCAGTGATAAAGCTTATCCTTAGTAGATAAGCCTCGGTAGTTTATCTTGGTTTTCTTCTCATCGATTAATGCATCTCTTTAATGGTACAACTCTATGACAGATCCAAGCGTCATCGACCTACAGTTTATCGTAATCAATCAAAATCTGAATAGATTTCTAAAATATCCCTGTCACCATAAATTCTAATGCGATTCAAAATGGAAATTGAAATACTGTTTGTTTATTTTAATTCTACTGAAATTAAGTTTAACCTTCTTGTAACTTGAATCAGGAAAGGTGAAATATGAACTAAAATATGTTTGCATTTACTGACTTCAAAGCGTTAGTTAAGTTTGGTATGTAATATTAGCTGATAGAAAACTTTCAGTCATAAACCAATTTTGCGACACATGGAAATATTGCAAAAACGTTTGAGTATAACTGAGCTGGATTAGCATTTATAAGCTTTTCCAATTTTTCTTAGTACTTTCTATTTCTCTTATTTCCTTCCTTCTTTCACTCTTTCGTTCTCTTTCTCTTCTTTCTGTCTTTATTTCTTCCTTCCATTCTTTCTTTCATTCTCTCTTTCTTTCTTTCTTTCTTTATTTCTCTCTCTCTTTCTCTCTTTCTCTCTGTTCTCTCTGTTCTCTCTCTCTCTCTCTCACTCTCTCTCTCTCTCTCTCACTCTCTCTCAAAAGGACAAAGAATTGGGAAAGAAAAGTGAAGTGAAGAGAAATTTAGTTTAATTTTTGAATCTCTCAAATGAAGAATCTAAAACTATCTGTAATTAATGTTGGTTCCATTTACGGTTGCTTTTACTTCAGCGAGCCTAAAACTAATCTTTATATCTTCTAACGGCACGAACATACCTTTTCAACTGGTGTTCTGGATATTGGAATTTGCACCGTTTAGGACCTTCTTTCTGCTTACTGGCTTGCATTTGTCTTATTAGTGCTCTATGTTTCCATGGAAGATAGTACACTCTAGTTGTTGTTGTTGTTGTTATGTTATAAAAATTGATATATAATACTTCAATTTGAGATAAAACATCACTGAAACTACTTTAGCTTGCATGGGTTAAAGCTGGTGCTGCCATTGGCAAACCGTATTTACTCTACTACTTAAAAAATTTAATTATATTAGTATTGTATGTTTTCAGTGATTTTGGTATTTAATGATATATAATAAAGAATTTAAATAAACCACGACAAGTCTCGCTTATTTACGCTCAATTTCAGCATTAAACTAGACTTTATTTAGCACCTATGCCTCGTTCGACTTCCCCTTCACTAATGGCCAACAGCTTTCATTCCAGCAAGTAAAATTACCTCAGAAAGCTACTTATAAATAATTCACCTTCGGGCTCGGTTCGTCAACCCTCTATCCAGGTTGCAGCTATTTAAATTTCCTTTTTAGAAAGGCTTTTTGCTTAATTTGGGTTTATAGGCCAGCGGCTTCTACTAACGATTTTTTATCGACAGCGAAGTTAAATGAAACAAACTGATTCAAGAACTGTATGGATAGATAGTATGGTTTTCACTGCAATAAGCGTATGATGCTGTTTTCGATTATTTCGCATTGATTTTTACACCCTCAAAATTGTTTTGTTTATTCCAGAAAAAAACAAATTTCATGTCATATCTAAATATTACTGTTTACTGTAATTAGTTTCATTTTAAATGCCATTTCTGTATGCTTAAAATTATTCCTACTTCTCATGCACTTTAGAAATGGTAATAAAATGTCGATGTCTAGCTTACGAGGTTTAGCGGTCTGGCATCGTATTTGATTTGATTTAATTTCTCTCAGAACTCTGTTATCTGTAGTTGCTGCTTAGCAGTGTTTGCTAAGCTTGATACCATTTTTGGCATTTGCACCGTTTTTGGACCTTCTTCTTGCTCGCTGGCCTGATTTTGTCTCAATAGTGCTCGATGTTGTACTTGGTGACTGTAGCACTCTAATTGCTGTTGCTATTATTATGTTATTATTACCATCCCAACATCCTCGTCTGATGACAAAATCCGACTTTAAATTTTCATTGATTAATTTCAGACCGGATTAAGTCACGCCTGCGCCAACGGTTTCATACCAATCCTGGAATTGCTGGCTGACGTTGAGGATGTGGACCCAAATCTAGCTGATAACGACGGCAACACGCCTCTTATATTCGCTTCTCAGGCAGGTTTGTACAGCATTCGCTTATTTTGCATCAAATTAAAATCTTTAAGTGTTAAAAGTGACGAGGTTTAATCGACAACGTTAGATCGATGCAGATCTAACGTTGTAAGACACCATTTTGTCAAGAATGAAATAAATTTAAATAACTTTCAACAGTTCGAAAAAATTAATTAGCAAGTTGGTCTAACTACTATAAATAATTCATATTGGCTTATATTTTAATTGTGACAATAATAATAATAATCGGAATGATTCTAATAATTAACTTTTTTATATTATAGGTTTAGGCCCAATAATAAGTTTAGACTATAGTCGCTTTGACGTAAGTAGAGTGAGCCTACTAGTTATTCTTGAAGAAACTAGCAAAGTATAATGACAGAAGGAATAAGAAAATACGGGATGATACAATCGACAGTAATTCCAACATGTTAGAAATGTAGAAAGTTTATATTTTTTATTAGTTTTATTATTCTGTATAGTCACACTCATGACAACCGCATGTGTTTACAAAGCTTCCTTTCTTGGTTGCTGTTTTGTAGTGTTCGTTATTTCCTCCCTTCCCCTCTATAGTTATTAGTAATCGTTACCTTTTGTTGGCGCATCGATTACAGCCTGCGCGGAGTTAAGAATAACCTTCCAATACCCTCGGGATTTTTTTCATTCAAAGCTGTCAACACTCGGTCTTCTAAAGTGGTCGCCCACAAAGTACTAACCGCGCGCAACGTGGATTTACTTCGTTCAATTGACGCACAACTTAACCGAGTGCGCTAAGTCCCCTCCCCAAACAGGAATGACATTGACAAACTTTATTTGGTGGATATGATAGAGACTAGCAAATGATAAAATACAGTACTAATTTCATCAAGGATAACATCAAAAATTCACATAAAAGTCTAATGGATCTTTCATCTTTTTTACTTCATTTCTGCCAAATCAGTCATCTCCGTTAATTACTCTTTCCTACTAAGGAATATTGCAATTTCATAGATATTCTCATAGCTTGGTTCTAAGTCCAGTTTCTATGTCTAAAGCTTTTTGATGTGAGTTTGAGATTTAGATAAAAAGAATTCTTCCGAGATTATGCTAAGAATGGCACGTAGGAGGTTTTATCTAAATTGTCTACCACCGGATAACCTCGAAAAATTTTGTTGTACGCAAAAAATTCTCGTTGTCGTGACAGCAGTATATACCAAGTTGTAGCTTAGTAGGCGTATATATTTTACTATATATAAATAGTGTGACCATTGAATTGATATGTTGTAAATGCTATTCTATGATACTTCAGTTGTACTTACTCTTTTATTAGTTTATTATGGCACACGTTAGAGTTTTAGGACATTTGTCTCCTGTCTTATTTCATGCTTATTGTTGTAGTGTGTGACATTTTTATAGCTGTATTGTCTGAAATGATTGAATCATGTAAATAAATTAAATAAATAGATAAGATACATACAATACATTCAAAATTTTAAAATTTTAAGTACACAATATTTTGAAATTATCGTACATGATGAAATCTAGGACGCTAAATACGACGTTTATGGCGTTAAGCTTTATGCATAATTCTTCACCAATAGTACGAACGTCAGAGGTTTTACTCTATGATCAGTTCGATTAGGTTTCGAACCTGCAACACTTTAGCGTATTATAAGGCGCAACCTGATGCCCTAAACTTTATCTATGAACAGAAATGTAATCCCTGAACCTGCCAGCTGTATAGAATCAGTCAATCAATAAGAATTTAACGTCCGGTTCCTCGCCAAATGGCAATGCCAGTGACGTCACTCTAGAGGGAGAACGCTCTAGAGCGCAATAGATAGACGTTATTTCCTAGTTATATCGGTCCATATAGTCAGAATACACTAGTCGAGAATGCTATGCTCTGAGTTGAAATTTTGCTGCAGCAGATTTTAGATTGCTCATATACGGTGTCAGCGAGAATTCAAACAGAATTATGAGTCGACTCAAGCTATTAACACTCGCACGAGTTCCTTGGAGAGAAAGCAGGGGTCGTCTGAGAATGGGTAATTCTACCCCCTCTTCCCATTTAGAAATTTCTCCCTCCAAAATTTCATCTATTAATAAAAAGGATTTGCGTAACTTTAGAATTTTTCCAATCGACTATTTAATTTATTAATTTAATTTCACCTATTCAGTGGTAGACAAATATAAAAGACAAAATTACAAAACTATATTACAAAAAACAAAACTACAAAGTTAAACTATTAGAACGAGTATGGAAAACATCTCCATTAGGATAGTTAGGAAGGCGGCTGACAAAGTCTCAAGCTGTGTGCAGGATACATTATATCAACCCATAGATTCCGGTTGGGTTCCTCTAAGTTATGGCATCTGTACTAGACCCTATTTGCTCGTAAATTACTGCGATTTCCTAACAACAAGCAAAATCCAAGTTCAAACGTCAGTTTCCTGTTCGATAGCCTGTCAGCAATGAGGAAAACACTGGATTTGTACAATGCACCTACAGATCAGTTTTCGAAAGACATGACGGAGGATTTGCGAACAAGTTTTACAAACCACTACACCTAAGCTTGAACCTGAATTAAAACTTTATGATATTAGAATTTTTTACTAGTATCTATTTCTTTAATCTTTATTCTCAGAATAAATATTGAGGGAACGCCAGGCACATCTGGACAAAGGATAGAACTAGTAGGCAGTTGTCTGAAGTTATGGAATACATTTCTGGACCAGATCCTCCTAATAGAACTCTGTAATTCAAGAGAATTCAACTACTCGATAATGACGTGGGCACGATTCATGTCGGCTGCTATTTTAACTCGGTCAGTTGAAGGATAGATCACTGGCAGCTGGAAAAGTTGATTGGTTCATTGCTCTTACATCTTGCTCTTGCGCCTTTTATTACTAATTTAATAAATATAGACTTCGCAAATAAATAAATTATTCAGCCTATTAATTATGCAGTCAAGGCCTCGTTTAGCTTCAGTTTGTTTGTTCGATAGCATGCGAGCGACACGAAGAGCACTGGAATTGAACCCTATACCTACTGATCCACTATTGAACAACATGCCAACAAGCCACGGGCTCAACCCAATCAGTCAATGATTAGTGATTAAATTAATCAAGCAATTCGGTAAGGAACAATAATTAATCATTTAATCTATCAATTAATATGTCTACGGTAAATTTTTCCATCTGTACATGTATATAAACAACTAAACATTAATGTTTAAATAACCAATCTAAACAATTGACTGATATTGTGGAAATGTTACCCGTATTGTGCCCGGATTTTTTTAAGGAAAAATAGACTAAACGTTGGTGGCACGTGTTGTAGAAGGAGACAAACCACTAAGATCCAAACCAACCAACATCAGAAAGAACATAAGGTTGGTGATCGCCTAGGCTCCAGAAATTGCTACAAAATTGTCAATTCCTGACTCTGTCACTCTATTTATACTGATATTATAACGAGTAAGAAGTATCAGATTCTGTAAGAAACCAATTAAAATTAAATGAGTGCAAAATTTGTGAGTACAGCCCATTGAGCATTTGCCTCAGAAGCGAATGATTTGGATTAAACTTTTGATGCTTTACCTGAAGTCTATCACTTCTTGCTTGAAGCAGCTTTAAACGGTTTATTTGAGAAAACACGGACAATTGGCTAACTCAGTACGTGCTCAGTAAAGCACCATTTTGTTTATATTTTGTATTTTTATATTTTTATATTTTGTAGTGCCATTGACAAACCTTGAATGAGTAGAACAGCATAAATACATTAGCTGATCGATGACTTGCTCCATTATGAGCTGCACAATTAGAATTAGCTAAAGGAAAGTTTTCTTTTCATGTAGAAAAATTCAACAAAATTTGTTTTTCGTGATATAGAAAGTTTTATTTTATACATGGAACGTTCGTGTCCAAGATCAAGAGAGTTTTCACATGGACTTCCTGAATCCGCCTACATTGGCAATGGAAATCTAGGATGTCATATTGCCCGGATGTAACAATGGGCCTTGGTGTCATAATTTGATCTTTATTTCACCGCATAATGTAGCAGAATAGACAAAATTCAATAAAAAATACAACAGAATTACAAGGTAAACATAAACTATATATTCATGTTAAGTGTTAGTCTTTTCTAAATAATAGATATACTGCATATGCAGACTATCAAATACATTTTTATGGTAATTACATTTTTATGTTAATTACATTTTCTTTACACACACTTACTTTTAAAGTCACATTCTATCCAGGATAGTAGAGAACAGAGAAAGCTACTAACAGCAATTTGTAAGTGTCGTTAGAGTTGATTAAGCTATAACTTTTGTAGAAATTCACTTCAGAAGTAGACATAATATTTTCTCAAGTTACGATTTAAAGTTTGAGTTGGTAAAGGCTTACTATTTGGGATTAGACTAATTTATTGGCAAGAGGATCGTTCAAACTCAGTTTGAAATTAGACTTCCAGCAATAATATATACCGTTTTCGCTAATTTGGATGGTTGAAGTAATGCAAGTTCTACAGAGTTATCATTTTATTTTAGTTTATTTTATTAGTCATAGAGTTCTGTATACTCATGTAGATTAAGTTCAACTTTGTTTGTATGATGGTTTTGGTGGTGGTCAGCTAGATAAGATACTTGGTATCTTCCCGACGACCGACATTCCTCGCCTTAGATATCGGTATTTGTATTTATGCATTTTTTGCTGCATATATGGCCCTTCATTTGTTGCCTCGGCGGAAATAAATATATTGTCCATCTCTGTATTTATTTACCTTGAACTTGTTGTATGACACAGCTGTTGAAAACATATATACGTCAACTAAACTAAGCTAATTGAAACAGTAATTACCCATTATTTAGTTTATTATTATTTACTCGCTTCTATAGAAGCAGATCTTCAATTTGGTGAGACAAGCTAATATATATGCCTCATAAATATTCATAATGAATATAAGGCCGATCGGTCTAGACTTGCAGAAATCTTTTAGTTGCGTACGAGCAACTAACTATCAAATTAGTCCCTCGGTAATTCCACCGCACCAGGAAGTGGCATTTCAATAATACATCAAGGAGTCACTGAAAGCGACTGAACTTTTCTTTTCTTCTTTTTAACATTACATCCAGACTAGTGGTTCGAATGGATTTGTTATGTTGACTTGTATTTGTAGCCGTTATTTCAGCCGCCCATGCACTATTCGTACTCTTAAATCCCTAAATGAGAGATTTTGAATAGCGGAGTATTTAGCGATTTCTGTTTTTCTATATTCGTAAATAAATAAAATTTTGTTTGTATAGTGTTATTTGTGGTCTAATCTTTTGTTCATAATTTTCGGAATTCGGAATATACATGTATATTATATATATATATATATATATATATACATATATATATATATATATATATATATATATATATATATATATATATAGTGTTCTGCTAACTGGCAGATCCAAGGTACATATTCCTACTCACAAGCGGCTTTCCACGCTCCATCGAAATCTACTACGACTTATCTCTTCACCAAGGTCTATGTCCTATTCACGCATTAATATAGCCCATTGCTAGGGAATTGTATGGCTCATGACGTGGTGTACCGTTGTCTTCCTCAGGTCTTTCTTAGTCGTCTCTTACGACACGTGCAGTTTGCCCCGTTTGTCTCTATGTGTATATATATAGATACATACAAATACATACATATATATATATACAGTATATATATATACATGTATATATATACACTGTATATATAATATTGTATAAATATACATATATATATATAATGCATATATACATGTATATATATATATATATATATGTATATATATATATATATATATATATGCATATTGCTTTTCACTATCTTCCTGAGGTATTGTCTCTCGGATCTACAGCATTGCGACAGGCTGCAATCACATACGCCTATCTATACTGCTTGATTTTATTTATAATTGTCATATTTAATGCATCGAAACATTTCAGAAAAATCTATGCTAGTTTTTGTATAACTAGGCCTACATGTGGTGGAAAAATCATTGTAAAATAAATCTGTAATGAATGCACTTACAAACACATCAAAAAATAAATATTGTTAATTATGTATCAATTTAACTACACAATGTAAATATTGATGTCTAATAAGATATAGCGTATATAATTGTACACATATACAAACACACACATACATACACACACAAACATACATACATACATACATACATACAAATAATTAGCCTGTATCAGATAGTAGAACTATTGTTTTACGGATTATAGTAGAACTTCTGTATTGCGAAACTCTGATTATTATTTATTTGTGTTGTGTCCGGGTTGCGGAAAAGCATAGACCAACCGTGGACTGCTTGTGTCGTAAATGGCGATAAAACACTAAAGTCCAAATCAACTTTAGAAAGTTGATTCGATTGTTGAAGATTTATGCTCCAGAGCTGCTGCAAAATTTTATAAAACAAGTGGAAAAGTTTCTATTCGTATCCCGATCCAAGTTAGACTGGGAGTCAAGGGAAGATAAAAAATTGAAATAATTATAATTTGTTATCAATGTTTTCTCAGTAATGCAACTTGTACTCGGCATACGTTGTGAAAACTCCTGGGCATACTCGGGAATTAATGTTAATATAAAACCATTATTTTTGTTACGCATTTAGCTAAATCATACCTTATTCTTCCTATTTTATAATTATCTACTTTTTAATATTTCAAACCTGTTAAATATTTTGATCGGATTGTCCGCTATGGTTGGTATGAAAAGGAAATACAGAAGAAATCATTTATCAGCATTTATTTTTAATGTTCAATATAATCATGAACAACTGTAGCGCCTATATTTTTGTTGTTTTATACAGGTCACGATGACGTAGTTAACTTCATGCTGCGTCACTTCCGGCATGTAAGAGTTGACCAGTATAATAAATTAGGATTCACTGCTCTCCTTAAGGCTGCCATTCAGGGTCGCACCAGGTGTGCCAAACTGCTTCTATTTGCCGGTATGTACAAT
This sequence comes from Enchytraeus crypticus, assembly GCA_905160935.1. Taxonomy (NCBI): domain Eukaryota; kingdom Metazoa; phylum Annelida; class Clitellata; order Enchytraeida; family Enchytraeidae; genus Enchytraeus; species Enchytraeus crypticus. Next base: position 1,735,991 of record CAJHZI010000481.1, on the reverse strand, counting down.
CTGCAGTTAATATTACTTAATTAAGAGTATTAATGAATTCGTTTTCTCGAATTTTCTAATCACAGAATACTATATCTTAGAGGATAGTTAAGCATTCTTTACTGTCAAGTTTTAAGCTTTCTTTAAAAAATTCTTATCCTGACTCCTCTTGTTCTATGGATGTATACCCGTTTTATATTAGCAGCGCTGTATGAAAGACACTTTTTCGTTAAATGTTATTAGGGCTTACCTATTAGGCATAAAGTTACCATAAATTATGCTTGAGTATACAATTTTAGATGCCATAGGCCGACGCTTAAAGGTCTAGTTTAAATAATTTCTATAAATTATTTTAGAATCATTTCATCACTTGGTAGATTATGCTGGGCATTAGTGAAGATGAATCAGTTTTTGATTTGTTATTCCGTTAGATCGAAAGTTTTACAGGAGACATAGCCTTTAGTATAAATGCCACCCAGTTATTTTATCTATAAATACCATGCGTCGTTCACCTGCAACTAGATATACATATTGAATAGCTTCAAACATGGCGGCTATGGTCGCTCCATATATGTAAACTTCTCTATTTTTGCGGCTGACATCGCAAGTGCACTGCATGATAGAAATATGGAATCTAAAAAAAGTGAATTCTCCAGGCTTACCTATGCGCAATCCTTCGAAAAATAACGTTTTGATAGTACAGATGAACTTTTCGATTTCTAAATAACAATCTCAAGTTAATCGTTTTGTCAGGTGTCCTGTGGAGAGATAGATTTCCGAAGATGGGATTTCTTTCGTCACTAATCCTCTGTCTTGTCCGTTTATCTATACAGGGATTGGGAAGAAATTGCTTTCTGTAACATCTGGATGTTCTTTAGAAAAGTTCATCTGAATAAAATTGAAAATATCCATAGAGGTCATCCAGGCCTCAGGGTTACAATATCCGACAGATTCGAAGTAGTTTACCTTTCCTGGGGCCTACCCTGGGGCCTACCCTGAGGCCTACCCTGGGGCCTACCCTGGGGCTTACCCTTGGGCCTGAGGTTCCTGATGTACAGTAGGATCCATGCACTATGCACTAGCAGAATGTAACATTTAAACTAAATGTCTCCTTTAAGATACCTAGCCTAGGCTCCAGAAATTGCTAAAAAAATTTAAACGAATGGAAAAGTCTCAAATAGGGGATTGCCTGATGGATGATATGATGTAGGACAGAGAAGATTTGAGACAGTCAATTCGTATCTCGACCCTAGGTATACTGAGATTCAAGAGAAGAAGATGATGATGATGTCTCATTTAAGATACCTTAATATACATGCCGAATAGTCTGAAGCAGCTACATCAATACGAAAACTATGGCAACTAGTACGTTTACGAAGGAAATACTAAAGATTACCTTGTTTCTAGCATTTACGCACAACAATAATATCACGACTATAATTCTTTTATATAATACAATTCAGTGTCACATGAATTAGGAATCGCGACTTTGCATTCATAAATCTAAAACTACTGTTCGTAATTTTAAACTCACTATCAGCCTTTCTGTGAAATATTTTGTAGGCAATCAACCCAGCTCCTGCATCACCAGACATTGATTTAGAAAATATCCTTCCAAACATTTTCTGATAAGAATGCAACTTCCTTAACTTTCTTTATGTTCCTGACATTTTCTCTGAATCACAGAAATACCTTTAGATCTTTATACTCAAGTTCATAACCTACTCACACTATTTGTCTCGTCATATTGCTACAGATCGAGGATCGGTCTTGTTAGAGATACTGAAATGCAGCCGAATTGCTTAGACGGAGAAATCTTTGGACAAAGGCTTTCAGTAACTTGACGGGCAGGGATTAATGAAATACAGGACGGCGGATAGAATGTCAAAACAATTGATTCAGATATTACTGAGAGCCTACAAAGAACCTCATTGCATTTCGATAAACGGGTGGCCCTGCCATTTACCCCAACAATCTTAACGGCGTGCCAATGGAGTCATTTCATAGGATGGTTTGCCACACAAAATTCCCTTAACACTAAAATTATTTACAGAGGAACAAGCTGATTCGTTTTTGATCTAGTTTATAATAAAGCAAAAATAAGGAGTTGACTCGAGTGTCTCATTCCTCAATTATTCGCATTTCACTTTTCCGGTAGTCTCGTCCAAATGAATAATATCAGTCACAAGAGGCTTTGTAAGTTTAGTCGATCAGATTTTCTAGTGCAAAGAAGCCGGGCAACGCTCGGTGGCTTAAATTAGAGCAAAGGAATATGGAGAAAAACATCGTGTCGGCAGCTTGTCATTTGTATAATATCTCAACGTCATCTTGGATGAAATGTTTTGTGGTCAGTTTGGAAGTGTCCATCCGCAAAGAAAATCTCAGCGAATACACAGTTTATATCTTTTACTTAATGAAAAACGTTGATAGGACGATTACCTGGAAAAATTTAAGACAATAAATCTATGATACAATAAATATTTTTATTAACTATTATACGTTAGGGTCAATAGAATCTGCTGATGTTTGATGCCACATAAAAAGGCGAATTTTAATCGCAAAAAGGTTTTAAATGATTTAAGAAAAAGTGGATATGCTGTGAAATTGCTTCGTGGGCCTAGCATATTTCCGTGTAAAAGATATTTACTAAATCCTAGCAGGATTCTTTATTAACTGTTATTAAATTTGCTGTTATTCATTAAAACAACTACTCCGGGACAGTTAAGTGGAGCGTAAATTAAAAGTTAGACTCTTCACTAGTTCTAAGCTTTTATTTTTTCGTAGGAAATATTTAAATAATCAACCTCGATATTCAATGTCAAAGAGAACGTAAATTTGAATGTCGAATATAAAGCAGGTAGCAAAATACTAAAATAAAAACCACTCTATAAATAATGAATTTCGTCTTTGAACGAAATAACGTTAATTTATGGAGATGCTTAATGCCTAGCTTTGCTTGAAATGACGGTATTTTGTGACAATAAATTTGCTTGTGAGCTGTGAAGTAAATCTCTGGCTTGTGGGATGTTCATAATGGAACGAGATGGTAATGTATTGAAGTGACAACGGCAGCACAGCTCTCTAACAGAACACTAGTTAGATTTACAGTACGTAGGTAGGTGATATCGCCTTGGCTCCAGAAATTGCTGCAACATTTTCTTAAAAAATGAATGAGATTTCGATACGGTGTGAGATAGAGAGGAGTGGATAGGGCCCATTCTTATCCCGACCCTAGTTAAACTTGGGATTAAAGGGAAGATGATGATGATGATGATGATGATGATGACGATCGTGATGACGATGAGGTGATATCAATCGTGTAAAGAGTGATATCTTATCTCTCAATAAATTTACTCAAATTCAAAGCTTAACTTTTTTGTCTAGACAATTACTTATCGCTGTAAAGAGCAAATGTGAAAATCCAGAGAAGATAATTTCTCATTGCTTTTTGCTATTATCTTCAATTCCTACGTGACTTGAAGAAAACTAAGAACTCTGACGATGAAAAACTTCAATAAAAGATCAAACCAGCTCACATGACTAACTCGACGGCTTGAAGAAATTTTCTATTATAATTAGAAATTCAAATTCACAGCATATTCAAATACCACATGACTATTCGTAATGCATAGAGATTCTATGGAAAATAAGACTTTCGGTTTAACGGGTGAGATAAGCCAACTGATCCGGTCTGGGTGTCGAATCAAAGACCTATTGCTCAAAAATCCAGCCAGAAACCGTAAAGAGCATACATTGAATATTTAAAATAAATACCGCATCTGTTCAATGAAACCTTTTCCTATCTTTCACGAATCATTGTAGAATGGCTCAAAGTAGCAGCTAGTACATTAATCAAACGGTAACAATTAGGCAGTAATTAATTTCATTACTAAATTAATCATTATTTACCTAATTTAGCTGACTTTAATTAATCAATTACAATTTAAATACATGACATTAATTGTTTATTTTCTATGGCTTCGTTTCATATCAGTTCAAGGTAAAAAAAAGGTTCCAAGTAAGAGAAAACATCTATTTTGTATTAGAGCAGAAAATTAATGCTATTAATTAATGTTTTCACAGAGTTCGTCTAATATTCAACAGTACCATTTAATATGATGAGATGTGCAATCTATTTGCTTATATTTTTCAAATTTATAGTTTTATTCCAGCAAGTACTGTCCATATATAATCTAAAAATTCTAATTTCTTGTTTAATTTATTGCACACACGTAGATGCAATAGATATTGTTGCAGGTGTAATGTATCAAAAATTATTAGGATATTAAATGGAGTCTTGCGAAGACGTGTTCGCGTAATTTCGTGACTGACTGAATAATTGAACGCTTTGTTGCGGGGGATATTGGAATTATGGAGCTGAGAGTATTATCATTGCTGATGATTTTTTATCTTTTATTCCATATTCCAGCTGCTTTGTTCTTCTCTTCTCACAATCGTTCGTTCTACTTTCTAATACTTGGCTTAAAGCTTCCACGTAACTTAAAATGCATATAACTGCTTTCTTCTGGCTGTATTTAGTGAGCATCCAAATAGCCTACATGTTTTGTGAAAGAAAATAACTTTAACACGTGCCCTTAATTTCTGGCTAGGCCATTGTTTATTAAAAACGCGAATGTTGCAGTAAATAAGCTTATCGTTGTCGAAAGATAAAATGAAAAACCAAATTTAACGTCAGTTTCCTGCTCGACAGTTATATTACAGTAATATTCCAGTTACGGGAAGAGTAGTGGATTTTTTAACCATACATTTATTGATACCCTGTCGCACAACTTTCCAACATGCCATTGGCTCGGCCTAATATTGGTGGGGCTTCTTGTGTTGGATTTGCTTCATTTAATGGATATTAGCAATTGACTATATTTTCTTATATCGTCCATAACATTACCGCCTAGGTAATCCAATTTATATGTTGTACTATGATCTATTTAAATATCTCTCAGAATTTGGTATTTTAGCTATAGGCACGGTAATAGTGTTTTGGTGGTGTTATGTTTGTTATTAAGTGCATTTATTGTATTATACGTATTATATAGTATATTTTTAGTATTAATGCATAATTATAATGGTAGTAAAGCGTGGAGATGCGATTGCGTAATATAAGTTTAGTTTACATCTTTATATTTATATTTATTTTGTTGCTTTTTATTATATTTATTATTTTTCAATTTTATTTAACTTTTACTATTTTTTATCTTAATTTTTGGATATACGTTTAAACTTTTCTACTTTGCATGAAATGCTTTATTAATATTATTAACAGTATATTGTAATTTATTTTCAGGGGCAAATCCGAATAGGCGTGACTGGGGGCGGGGCCTATGCGCGGAGGAATGGTCGAGATTCTGCGGGTGTCATAACACTGCTGACGCCATCTCTAAGTACATCCACAGCAAGAAATACTTCTTTAAGAAGACATTCCTACTCAGTAAAGAAAGGTATTAACAATTGAGGAATTTCTATCTCTTTCTATTTCTCTCTCTCTCTCACACACAGACACTCACTTCTCTCTTCTCTCTCAGTTCTCTCTCTCTCTCTCTTCTTTCTCTCACACTCTTTCTCCTTCTCTCACTCCTTCTCTCTCTCTCTCTCTCTCACTCTCTCTTTCTCTCAGTGTACAGATTAGTGACAGGTTTAAGGGAAATATAGCCTATTTCTCTTCCACAAATTTCACTTCCCAACTTTTATTTTCATATCCACACAAGAATTAGTTATAGAATCATCAACGTATTTTACTCAGTATCTGATAGTTTTTTTTCAGAATTCCCTTTTCACCAATTCCTATATAGGACAGCACTCCGGTATTGACAATTTTATGCCTTATTATGACGCCTTCCGGATTTGGGGAATCGAACGTAAATTTCGTGTTGATATTTTATTGTCATATATCATTTGTATGCTAAAATATGTAAATAATCAATGTGTTATTCAGATAATTTTTAAAATTTTTAAAGGCTTTAATCCTATTTTTATTCTTGAGGCCGTGTGATAAATTCTCAGTCGAACTTATAGGAGTGTGAAATCTTGGAAACACACTGGACCGGTAACATGAACTACATGCACTAGTCTTGCACATACTACGAATACTAAAAAATGCTAAAATTTTATGGAGATGCTAAAATATAAGGCAAAATATGTAAATAAACCTCTAATATAATCATCATTATCATCATCATCATCATCATCATCTTCCCTTAAATTCCAGTTTAACCAGGGTCGGGATACGAATAGCGGAGTATTTAGACCTCCCTGTCCCACACCATATGCTCAGTAAATCCCCTATTTTTCATGTCCTTTTTATTTACCGCATCCCACGTCAATTGTGGTATATCTCTCTCTAGCTTATCCAGTCGTTTAAGTTTTAAATAAAGTTTACGTTTTAAATAAACCTCTAATATAATGCTCTTACTATTTTTTATTTGGCAGGTGGAACAGTGAACCTGACCTCGCGGCCTCTCACAAGGCAGGGGGTGGCGACGGAGGGAAATCCCGGGGAGGCGGGGGTGGAAGCTGGTTTCAGAGACATCTAAGTCTAAAGAGAAAGAAATCCAACCGAGAAGGAGGCAGCACAAGGTCAAGATCAAGTCTGGAGGGATCAGTAGCGGCAACCAATCGAAGTGGCTCGGCGCCGCTTCTAATCACCATTTCACCCCCTGCTTCCCCGCCATCTACTTCCAAATCTTTTCGTCGACCTTCGTGTATCGATGGCGTCGTACCTTGCAGCATTCCACGGCTTCGAGTAACTGACCATGCTGGCAGAGGTAAGGGTCAGGCCGGGTCGGACTCCGATGGCGTTGAAGGTCAACGAAGAACTGGAGCCATTCAGGAAGAGGAAGTACAGTCCCAGCCTCCGCCTAGAATAACCGTGGAGAATGATTAGTGTGCGGGTAGTGAAATCTGTTGGAAAATTAGTAAAACTGTGTAATGCATTATATATTGTTATACTATTATAGGATACATTAAGTCCTTTGATATATTGTTGAATCCTGTGAAGATATTTAATTGTTAGTTATATTAAGAATTGTTGCTCTTGTTCGCTATTTTTATCAATCAATATATTTCTTAGTCTGTTCAAAGGTTGAACTAGTTTTAAAAGCAATTTATACATCATAAAAAGCTTTAAACGATTTGTGACGGCTAAATTTATTTTAATGCTATTCGTTATTATACAGGTACTAACAAATGGCAAATTAAATATTTATTCCTACTCCTAATCTTTCATTTTATCAGACATCTTTCCACCATAGGATAGGCCTTTAGGTAAAAAGAAGCTGGTAAAGCTAACGTTAACGTCAGTTTCCTTACTCGAAAACGATGGCAGTGACGGGCGAGCCCAGGATTTGAACACCGCACATACTGATCCGCAGTCGAATATCTTACCGAATTATCATGTAATTATCATGAAGTTTAGCGTTTGATCTAAAAAGAAGGTCTTAGATTCTGCGATGGCTTCCTTTCAATTTGCTTTATAAATTTGTGTTATATTAGTCATCAAGAACTTATAGTCTAAGCTCATATCGCTGAGGCTGATTTGTTTCTAATTTTAAATTAATTTTAACTTTTAATTTTGCTCCACTAAAAAAGTTATCTTATCTTATAGAATGTTATTGAATTATGCGCATTTCGGGCGATCCAAATTGCACCGATTGAACAACCGAGCTGATGTTTGTTCGCTGAGTAGGAGGCGATTGATTTGAATCTCAGCCTAACCGTAGCGTCATCCTTTGCGATGTTGATTTAAATTCTCCTTCAAAAAGTTGAAGTCAACTAAGCTAAATTTCACAGAGTTATTCAACCTCGGATCAGTATGTTCGGGGTTCAACCCTGGGCTCGCCCCGTCACTGACATCGCTTTCTAGTGAGGAAACTGTCGTTAACCGTAGTTGTTTAGCTTTAACACTAGCTTTTACCAGCTTTATTATTGTAGCCATTATATCAGGATAAATATCTAACTCTTAAATGTTTAAGCATTGGTCCGGTTTTAAACGTGAAGCCATAAAGAGTTCATTATTTATACTGTTACATCAGTAGTGCTTTGAATTTATAGATTTCTATGAACTATACTTGAAGTTATGCTTTTCTCTGAACTATACAATTCCGACTATTTCGTGATTTGCTACCAACAACCATCGTGTGTATTATAGACGATGCTTGTAATCCTGTAATTCTTCCAGACTTACAAATTCCATCGAGCAGCTCGTTATTTTTTAACAAGTCGTCGTGAAAACGTTACAAGTTGATAATTGAGACTGTGCTTGAAGCGACTGGCTTATACACCCGGAGTTAAGGAATTTCTCAGTCAGTACATCTAGTAAGCTTTTTAAAGAACTTATTTTAAAATTATTTTTTATAAAGCTCACCATTTTAAATTGTCAAAAATCCAACGGCTATATCGCCATTCCACATGAATATAATAATTCTGCCAAAGAGGGTTATCTAACGTCATAATCTTCTCAGCAGTCACGCACGTAGGAGTGCCAAATTAACAATTACTTTCATAGTAAGAATTAGTTAACTAAGATTTGGGAATAGGGATCGATTAGTCAATTAAATTTCAGAGATTTAAACCATTTGACTTAATTAATGAATTTAGATGTTGACATTCAGGGCGCAATGAGAAATGTATAATCAGAGTCTAGTAGTAATAGCCATAGCCGCTAGCCTACAAAGATAGGCAATTTAACCATCAAAAGATTTTCATTTTTAAAATTATACAAATTGCTTTATAAGTTATAGTTGAATGAACGTACATGTAGCAAAGTGGTCAAAAAGAAGTTCATTCATAAGTGTTCAACGTATTGACAAGTTATAGCAGGCTGTGAGTAGTGTCGGTCTAAATTACGAAGATAGTCATAGATCTGACGTAGAATGGGTCGTATAAATCAAAATCCTTGATCTCACTTGGATTTCAAATGGATTTCCTTTAATTGCCACCAGTATCAACGTCAACAGATTGGATATCAGTTTCCATGTCAGTTGCTCTATCCGACCTTTAAGTAGCTTCTTAAATTCTATTTTTTATGAGAAATTGGCTGATTTCTCAAAAAGGACGAATAAAATTAATGGTATTGGTTTTTTATTGAAAACCAGTAGTTGCAGTTATTATGCAACGTGTAAACATTTAGTGAACCTTAACGTGAATATCTTCCGAGCTTCGAAAAATACCGGTTTGAAAAATTAATAAGAATTAACTACCGGTGTGAAAAATCTGTCTAAATTAATTACCGATGTGAAAACTTAGTTTAAAGTAATGATCTGTGTGAACAATTAATCACAAGTGTGAAAAATTATCATCAAAAGCATTTTATTTGTTGCTATATACTACACTAAAGTTTACATTTATTTTACTTTGGAGAGTGAGAACAAAATTTGTAAAACTTTCCTACATTAAACATCAAAAGCGCCAAAGTTAACGTCGTTTTCTTCTCTCGTAAGTAGATCCGTGTTCACTGGAATTGAACCCCGCATATTCTGACATAATGATGGATACCTAACCGATACTACCCCTGGCTCTGCGGTTGTCTCTATCAACTGAAACCTACATGCATGTAGTAGAACAAGAAACAAAGAACATAACAGAGAGTTTTGAGCATTACTTCCTAAAACACTTGTAACAAAGGTAATTTTTTAAGTAACAATTGTCTTTTCTCCTCTGTTTGTTTTGTTATTGTGAGCTGTGTTTTCTCGTAAAGTGCTTCTCATGATTCTCATATGTATTCCGTGCGTTCGAATTTCGTACTTGGATGGATCGATGGCTGTGAAACCTACAGATGAATTTTTAGGAAAGCTGTTAATTTATTCTGTGATTATGCAAATGATTAAATTGTAACAGATAAAATCAGAGAACAGATAAGATAAAGTGGTCGTCAAATTTAACTGATATGCAAATATGATCCACGGTTATGCAATCGATTAAACAACGTGACATTTGCATGATGTATCTTTTATCTCATTCAGAATTAATATTGTCAATCATGCCCTTACTATAGGCCTTTCTCATTTATAATATATTGTAACTGTAGGTCAATCATTCCAATGCCAAAGTAGCATATTTATACCTCTGATTTTTAATGCAATGCTGTTGCTTTGATCATTATATATTAATGTATATACTTATGTTTGTACATATTTAGGCCAATATATATCGGATGACGTCCCGGACATCATCTTTAGATGAGGAAACGGACGTAAAACCTTTATATATATATATATATATATATATATATATATATATATATATACAAAAATTAATAAATTACATGCGCCTGCCTACTAAGCTATAGGTTTCTTATTTCATAATCATCGAATGAGGCTTTATTGTTATAATATAATTTATTATATATTTATTTTTAATATTAATTAGACTGTAAAATATATCTAATGCATAAAAACGTTCGTTCACCTAATGATAAAAGACAAATGCTCGATTCAGGTACTAATTACTGTATAACTGGCTTACTGAGATATTCCTTATACCTCAGCATCTTATTCATTCTTCGACTTGAATTAGGAAGCGAACTGTTGTATTGCGTTGAATAATTGTTTTATTTTGCAATTTACGTTTCACATTTCTAAATCATTCTTAATAAGCTACTTATCGACTTGTGTTTATAATAAATAGTCTAATGTATTAATATTTTGTAAAATCAAAGCATTCATAATAGCAATCATACCTTGATCATTTGCCGATGATCAAGGTATGATCGCTAGTTGCGAAGTGGGTTTACAGAAAATTGTGGATGGCCTAAACAGTGCTGGATTGAAGTCATCATCATCATCTTGCCTTAAATCCCAGTTTAACCAGGGTCGGGACACGAATAGACTTTCTCCAGTCCTCCCTTTCCCATACCATAACATCAATCATTCCCCTATTTTTCTTGTCCTTCTTAATTTCATTTAGTACGGTTGCATTGAAGTACGGTGAAAAATTAATATAAGGCAAACTAAAGTGTCGAGTGGGACTATAAATGGAGGAAGAGTCAATATAGAAATAGAATACGACATTAGAGCTGGTAAAAAGTTTTAGATATTCAGGACACACATTAACAGAAGATGGGCTATGTGGAACTGAAATAAAATGTAGAATTGCTCATGATAAAGAGACCTTCAGTTAGTTGTAAGAATTAGTTAGAAAAAGTTTGAAGTGATTGTTAAAAGTTTGTTCGTAGATTGTTAGGACTTTAATGTGGACCGCGCCACTGGTACGGTTGTGAAACATGGATGTTAATCAAAGAGGATATTAGGAAACTGGAAGCATTCGAAATGTGGCTAGGAAGACGAATGGAGAAGATCAAATGGACTGACATAATTACGAACGATAAAATGCTAAATGCTAAATGATAAATAAAAATGAATTGCTAACGGTTGGCGTAAATAGACAATTGGCAGGTATCATAATAATATAACGAATAGAAAAAGAACTGGATGTGTCATGTACTGCGAGGGAATGGTCTGCTGAAAGAGGTAATTGAGGAAAGAATAGAAGAAAAAAAGGTTATAGGAAGACCGAGACTTGGGATGTTGGATGATTTGACAGCTAATTCCTAAGTTGATATGAAGAAAAAGGCAGAGGATAGAAATATGTGGGAGTTCTATAGTAATAATAGTTAAGGTTTAACGTCCGTTTCCTTATCCAAGGATGATGTCAAGGACGTCGTATGCAACGAACCAGACAATAGGCAGAGCACTAAGAGAGCGAGAGAGAGTGAAAGAGAGAGAGAGAGCGAGAGATTTTTTTATTAAGACGCATTTTGGTAAGAGGTCTTTGCCAAAACGTCAACATAATCATCATCTTCCCTTGAATCCCAGTATAACTAGGGTCGGGATACGAATAGACTGTCAAGACGTATTTTTAGTAAAAACGTTGTGTAGAGCGGACCGAATTAAGTTAGTGAATTTAAGAAAAATCGCTGATCTCTCTAATTGTATCGCTCTAATTGTTCTTATGATAGCTGGAAGGTTCACTAGTGATCATGACTGGAACTGTGATTAAATAATGGGTAGGCTGAGTAGGTCTACTTATCTGCAAGTTACATAGTATCTAGAGCGAAAGAGAGAGAGAGAGAGATAGGGAAAGAGAGAGAGCTGGAAAAAGAATTGGAACAAGTTTAGAGCTTTTAAGGGTTTTAAATTTATGCATATGGACAATACTATCAAGTAAACTTATATGTAAGCAACTCATATCCTTGAGATTTACTGCCTAGAATAATTTCTATAAATAAATCAAAGTCAATTGAGATAACTAATTTGCACAGTTTACAATTTTAAGCTAAATTTTACATCAGGCTACAATCGCAGGTAACAGTGTGGTTGCTTATTACAATCATAAACTTGAAAATTTAGGATAACGTGGAAGTTTATTTTAAAGTCGATAATCAAACAAATATTTGATTACAAATTAATAAAATAATTACTTTTGTCAATTAAAAAGGTCAATTAAAATGAGCAGTTAGTTATTATGTTTAGATACTAGATAAAACATAGAAAACATAAATTTAACGGCCTCAAAAATCGCTAAACATATTAATAAAATCAAAGCAAACAGCTGCTTCTATACATTTTATCGTCTCAATCAAGCCCCCCGCCCCTCCCCGAACCAAATATCTCAAAAATTTGGTTTTCACAGACTACGCTTACATTTCCTTCACGTTTACACATTTACCGAGAAAATAAAATAAAATACTATTTCAAGAAGCATTTCATATAAAACAGAGAACAAGCAAAACAAACATTGCCCATTTCATAGCACCCGGCTAAATCTGATACAGTTGATACTCGAATCCAATTCAAAAGCCAATTTTTGCAACCAACAGCTACGTTAATTAGTATAAATGCCTCAATCTGAGTTGAGATCGATTGCTGGCAGATAAAGAGCTCATTAATTATTGTGCGCGACAGGAGACAGAGAAGGAATTTGAATATTAGAGCTGAATTACAGTGTGTAGGCCTACTGCTGAATTACGGTGTGTAGGCCTACTGCTGAATTGCAATGGGTAAAAACAAAAGGTTAAATTCAAATTTAACGTCGGTTTTCTGCTCGATATCATGTCAGTGATGGAGAGAGCACTGACTTTGAAACCTGCACCTACAGAACCGCTTTTAAACAACGCGCCAGCGGCTCAGCTCGACATGTGAGCATAATGGTTAGGGCTAGCATTTTCAGATCCGCCATATTCACAATACTTTCACTCTAAAATTATAGCCATAGACCAAATGATTTGTACAAAAACATACACAATATTTGATTACTAAAAAAGAGAACTCTAACATTCATTAAGTTTATAAGCAACCAACCAATCATACAAGAGTTAACAAAAGATCATTAAGCTTACAATCAATCAACCAATCATACAAGAGTCAACATAAGGTTAACGCCACAGATTTATCATGTTAGTGCTAATAATATACTTTACTTACAAGTACACAACTGACTTAGTTCAGAGATAGTAGAAATTATAAAAGATAATACTGATTTTCACCGTACTTCATTTTCAAGCTTCTCACAAAAACATCACATATTTTTATCCTTGTGGCTAATCCACATGTCATAAATTTGCCTTTATTTTTTACTTTTTATGATATAACATTCCTGTTTGATATTCACATTTTTATATTTTATATGTTGTTAAAACTAATACGTCCTTATGAAGATTTATTAATCTGAATACATTGCATTTTCTTAGTTTGATCAGGAGTCAATTAAATATTACAATTGCTACAAAATCCTAGAAGTGACACTAAGAAGCAACAGACAATTCAGTTGTTTAATGATGAAGTCAGCAGTTTGCAGTAAAAGACTCACAGTTACTATTAACACAAGCGATTAAAGCATTTGCAGCCTCAATCAGTAAAGCCTTCGGTTAAAAGCTTGATTTCAAATGCGGCTCATTTGAAACTTTTATCATTTAATCCACCTTAAAATCACACGCACAACAAAATTACAGACGAACACTGCAAAATCTCAAAAGCAAAACGAAACACTGCAGCAGATAAAAATTAGTAGACTTTGATGTATTACACAAAGACTGTAGAATCTATAGCTGTATTAGAAATCGCTTCACGGTTATGCTGGCTCTTATACCAATTTATGCGTCGATTAATTCATCCCAATTAATTCGTTTCATTAAAGATTTCGATTCTGTTGTCTTAGTATAAGCAGGATTAAGAGATCTACCCAACCACGTAAATTTTTTCTCATGTAGTTCAGGGCTTAGCATTCTGCAACAACAAATTCAAAATGGATTTGTGAAAACACTTCCTAGAATCTAAACGACACTGCAAATAGTGTCATTCACATGAAGAAAATAACTACAAAGAATAATTCAAAGTTTCACTTTCAATGGTAATTGTAATTTCAACCAATACAGAAAATGAATCACGACTTCAACAAAGTTGCTACTAGATTGAGCCTAAAACCCTACTGGAGATAAATACTGATACAGGCCTGGAAAAGCCACCCATTTTTCTGTAGACAATGCCCAATGCCTAAAGCAAATCTACAAACACCAAAACATCTGAAAGAATGTCAGCATCCTTTCAGCCGACATTCTGTTCGAGCAACAACAACTTAAAGAAACTAAGACCTGCAGGTAAATTTTCTCTAAATTGATCTCAGTTATAGGATTGCTGTAGACGCTGTATGGCAGCATCCTAGCTGACATCCAGGGCGAGCAGCAACAAAATGAGGAGGACCCCGGGACGCTCAGTTGAGCAGACAGGACTCGTAGGTGGGCACCATGTACTTGATGTTGATGAAGGCGTCCTCGCCTCCGTGTCTCTCCAGAGCCTCCAGTGTCTCGTTGATCAAATCACCCAGGTTCTCCCTCTTACGCTGACTGTAGTCTATCCCATCTCCCGAGTTAACTGCATGTGTGACATTATATGTTTATATGACACATATAACATATATTACATGACATATATGCATTATATATATATATATGTATACATGTATATATATATATATATATATATATATATATATATATATATATATATTCTTTATATATATATATTCTTTATATATATATTATGTATAGAATATATATTATACACTGTATATATTTATATATTATATATAGAAGAATATATACAGACTGCGTCAAAAAAACTTGACCCCCTACAGAAAATTTTCTATAACTTTGGTATCTGATGTCTCTTTATCATGCAAATTTTAGCGATAATACATGATCCAATTCTACACAAATACTGAAAAATTCATGGAAATATATGTACCACAATTCGAGTTACAAATCTTTCTGCACATGCCCCTACCTCTTATAGGTTCTCTAAGCAATTTGTCACCGAATACTCCTGATTAGAGCCCTTCATTGATTCTTTGATTTGGTAGTAGCAATCATGCGAACTGATGCGGCAGACACCTCTAGTACTTGAGATATCTGACGTGTATTACGACTTGTTCCAGGCTCTCCTTCCTGAGAACCAATTAGTTCCTCAGCAGCAGCAATATTAGCATGAATTCTGGCACTTCGGGGCCAGCCACTGCCCTCCTTTCTATCAGTTGCTGACCCTCTCTCTGCAATCTTCTGACAAATACTCTTAACAGTTGACAAGGACCATCCTTTCAGCGGATAGGCTTGCTTTATTCTTTTCGCCCCGTAACCCTGCTCATGGAGTGTTTGTATTCGCAACCTATGGTGACTTATAGTGATAAACTGCTTAGAGAACCTATAAGAGGTAGGGCCATGGCGCAAATTGATCTGTAACTCGAAATGTGGTGCATATATTTCCATAAAGTTTTCAGCATACATGTAACATTGGACCATGAATAATCGCTTCGATTTATGTGATAAGGAGACATCAGATACCAAAATTACAGAAAATTTTATGTAGGAAATCTATAAAAAAGTTGGGGCATGCCGCAAAAAGATCTGTAATTCGAAATGTGGTGCATATATTTCCATCAATTTTTCAGCCTATGTGTACAATTGGACCACGAATAATTGCTTAAATTTACATGAAGAAGAGACATAAGATACAAAAGTTATAGAAAATTGTCTGTAGGGGTCAGTTTTTTTTGACGCAGTCTGTATATATATATATATATATATATATATATATATATATATATATATATATATATATGTATATATATCTATAAATCTATATATCTATATATCTATATATATATATATATATATATATATATATATATATATATATATATATATGACATTTACGCAAGAAGACACCAAGTTTGATATATAGGCAAGACATATATGTATGACATATAAGCATGACATTTAAGCAAGATATATATGTATGACATATAGGCATGACATTTATGCAAGATATATATATATGACATATAAGCATGATATTTATGCAAGATATATATGTATAACATATAAGCATGACATTTATGCAAGATATATATATATCCCTTACATCATCCTTGGATGAGGAACGGATGACAAACCTTTATTGTTATTATTAAACCTTTATTTTATGCATGACACAAAGTATGACATAAAGGCATTGACTTTTGCTTACAAGCACATGGCATTAGCTTTTTGTCTGAGTTCTCTTTCTCTATGTTCTGCTTAAGGTCGAAATTTGACTTAGAGAAAACAAGAATTAAACTTGAAATGTAAGAGGCGACAAAATATAACCTGAGGCAGTCAATGAGAAGCCACCTTAGAAGCCCTATATTTTTGCAACCGATATGCAACAAATACATAGATAAGTCATTGCCTTTAAAGGGATTAAATTGTTGATCCAAGAAGTGATCTTTATGGAGTGTGAAAGCAGATTTTGAGTATGAATATGTACCCTTGTACCTGCCACTGGGCCTAACACTAGAGAATGAGAGAGTGATATAAACTGACTTCAATCTATAGCTACTTCAATCAAGCAGGATATAAATAAAAACTTCCATCATATTACTACCTAATCATACCAATTTCCAAAAATTATAAACAGTTATTTCAATGTATCACCATCACCTAATTCTACCAATCTCACAAAATTATACAGTGTATACAGTTATTTCAACGTATCACAAGCAGTAGAACACACCATTCTTGCTCTTGAACAGATTTAGGATAGGCAGGATTTGTCTGTAGTACGGCACGAGTGCCTCTCCCACAAGTTCTCCCGACACGACGAGATGCTGCAGCACCTTCAGCGTGCTGCACAGAACGCTCGGGTTACGTGTGCTCAGAGCATCTGATTTAGAAATGTACACATTAAAATAAATGCTTGTGCAATCTATAAACAAATGGAAAACTGGCTGGAGCCAGTGGCGACGTTGGTAAGATACTCGATCGCGGATCAGTATGTACAGGGTTCAAATTCTGGGCTCGCCCGTCACTGACATCGCTTCCGAGTGAGGAAACTGACGTTAACCTTAGCCTTTTTTTTACAAATGAGATTTTTTAAATAAACACCTTTCAATGCACTACGATGCAGCTTGTTGTGTGCATTCAATCACACAATCATGACATTATAACTGAATTTCTTTAAAAAATATATAAAGTAGAGAGAAAGAGAGCCACTTGTAAAAACTCTAGGCCAATATCACTGTGTAGTTTTCTCATATCATTATACTAAACATTTGATAGGTTAAACACACTTAAATGATAAAATAGAATAAATTGGAAGTTTGACAAATTTTCATTAAAACAAATACATGCAAGTTTAACAGCCTGAAATGAGCTATATTTCAGTGTTAAGCGATTCCTGATATTCAAATATTTAAGTTACATAAAATACTCACGAGGATGAACCATCGTACCTTGGTATCAGCCAAAATATAAAAATAATATACACGCAATGAACATACTCTTGATTGGAATGATGAGCTGTGGAATGACAGGAAGTATCTTAGTTCCGCCGTGCTCGAGCATGTCATGGATTCCCTGTCTAGCGAGGAACTCATATGGGTGTTCACATTCACAAAGACCATCGAAGAAGAGCGGCAGATAGTGGTGATAGTCCAACTTCTCTATCTCAACCTAACGTCACACGAAAACATGAACAATTAGAAAAATGTCTTTTACAGATTGAATGTTTGACTATGATATGTTATTACAAGATATATTTGTGTAGTAGGGACAGACAAGTAGCAATCCATTCTGTATGGTAAGATATCAAATATAAGCTATATATTTTCGTCATTGTCTTTTAAGCATATTTGTAAAGATGTTAAACTTCTTAACCAGAGCTAAACTAGGATTCAAGGGAAGATGATTATGGTGATGAACAGAATGATGTTAAACTAAATTTGTTGGAATTTAGAAAAGTTAGAATCAGGCTAAGTCTAGCTCTAAAGTCACGGTTATATTTTAGATTATGATTGAATTTATTTAATTACCTGGTATAGTAAGAGAATCAGCTCGTTTCTCTTCTTGAATAGATATTTGTTAACCATAGTTAAATCCTGAAGGAGGCTTTCGAAGAGAAAAGAACTACTAACAAACGACATTGAGAAAAACACAAAAATAAAGATTTTAATAAAGATTGGTTTGGTCGACACTTCTGTAAGGATGTGCAATGTGGACAATAAAGAAAGAAGATATCAGAAAACTAGAGGCATTGGAAATGTGGTTAATTAGAAGGATGGAAAAGATTATTTGGACTGACAAAAATTACAAGTGAAGAAGTTCTTGAAAGAATATGTAGAGATAGGCAATTAATAAATGTGATAAGAAATAGAAATAAAAGCTGGATTGGACATATTTTAAGGGGATGGTTTGCTAAATGATGTAATAGAAGAATGAAAAACAGTTCGAGGAAGACCAAGACATGGGATGCTGAGTGATTTGATAACAAATTCATATATAGAATTGAAGAAGAAGGCTGTGGATAGAATTGGTTGAAAGAGGTATATGCCATGGACATGCCATTACGCGGTGCACTAAAAGAAGAAGTTACATCCATAATATTACATAGTGCCAGTAGGTATATAGTCTAGATATGCATATCTATACAATTTGTAACAAACCTTCCAGGCAATTTTTAGACCTCTAGCTTCAAATTCCAATGCAATTGGAAAATCCCCACGCTCATAGAACTTACGAAAGTTTGTCGGCTTTGTTGGTCTAACAGTGAATGCATCGGATGAAGGAGGTCCGCCAACCTAGTAAAAAAAAATACATATCACAAAATAAATTTAAGTAAAATTGACAAATGCTTAATTTGAAAATATACAGTACAGAATTAAATCATGTATAAAAAAAATAATTATCAGAGATAAGAGATTATTTGCTTAAAAAATTAGAAGCAGTTTACACATATATTTCTAACCTTAAGAATTTTATAAGTATTTCATTAAATTAAAAACACTTAATATTATACTTTATAGCTATAATTCAGTTCGAAATACATCAATCATTAGTATTATTAATTAATATTCAAACAATCAAACAATTGAAAAAAATTAATTAAATCAAGAAAATTAAGAAAATTAAGAGGAACATGAATGCTTGTTTTGTTGCAAAATATATTATCTCTATGTATATACATATAAGTTTAAAACTTACACAAAATTTGATATATTTCTAGAACAAAATACTGAAGTATGTCTCGATATTAAAGGTTACTTAGTAAACTTAAAATTAAACCAAAAACCAATACATCAGAAAATAGATGTTATTAGAATTAAATTATCGACAATACTAAACATTTCCTAAAGGCTAGATGAATTTATGTCAACATTATACAGTATTTATCCCAACTTCCATTAGAAACATCAGCTCTCTCCCAACATTCTCTTATAAATATAAACATTATTTGCTTAATAACTGGTAATCTTCCATTTCTAATCAAACACTCGTACGTTTTATGATAATTTAGCAAACTTAATGTAAAATAATTTAAATTTTCATTTTCCATATAAATAATTGTATATTGGACTCTCTCAGAGTCTTTTGCCGGAAAACGATACTGGAGTAAAAACTGGGTGTTCAACCGGATAGGATGCCATGCATCCTCTTTGATGGCCTAGTTTTTATTCAATTTATTATATACATTTTTTTAAAATTTTGTTCTATTTGTGCACTTACAGGACGTATTTTTGCACTTAAAGGACGTATTGCACTTATTACTTAGATTCTGATAATGCCTATTTAATTTTTTTTTCATGCGTTCATTGATGTGATTACTCTGTGAAATTTTGTGAAAATAAAACATATCTCTCTCTCTCTCTCTCTCTCTCTCTCTCTTATATATTAAATGGTTTCATCAAAGGAATTTTTAAAAATATTTTTTTAAAATTCTGTATAGCTACACAGATGATACAGATGATGTGTTTACAATGTTTCCCTTTCTTAAGTTTCTGTTTTTGTAGTTTTCGTTATTTCCTCCATTCCTTTCCATGGTTATTAGTAATCGTTGCCTTTTGTTGGTGCTCAAATAGCAGCCGGCGCGGATTTAAGAATAACCTTCAACACCCTGGGGATTGTTTACTTTCAAAGCTGTCTACACGCGGTCTTCCAAAGTGGTCGCCCACAATTTACTAACCGTGTGCAGCGTGGCTTTACTTCGTTCAACTGACGCGCAGCTTAACTGAGTGCGCTAAATCCCCCCCTAATAAATAAAGATGTGGTGCGACTATATTGGACGGGCTGAGACATGCCGGCTATTCACAGGCGCCAACCCACTACTGCTTGACACGGAGACTTTTGCCTGCTGCATTTCCGACCTGGGCCGGTTCATCCCTCCTTAGACGACCTGGCCTCGCCCGGCTCCCCTAGCGGGACCAGGACCATATCGATGCCAAGCTTAGCGCAGACGCCCGATCGACATAGCACAGCGCGCCGCAGGGCCCCCACCCTCAAGACCTCCACACACCTAAGCCACCAGGTAGCTGGAATACAGGAGCACTTCACAACTCCCAGCAATCTTACTCTAATTAGCTTACTCTGAGCACATCGAATTCTAATAATATTCCTATACCTTATAGAATATTTCCACAAATTTAACGCTACTTCTAAATTACAGTAGCATTAAAATATTCCTCCAAAATAATATATATATATATATATATATATATATATATATATATATATATATGTATATGTATATGTATATATATATATATATATACATGTATATAAGAATTTCGTGTTTGACAACATTGTACTTTATTACATTAAGTGCAGAAATAATAGATTAA
Organism: Enchytraeus crypticus; assembly: GCA_905160935.1. Taxonomy (NCBI): domain Eukaryota; kingdom Metazoa; phylum Annelida; class Clitellata; order Enchytraeida; family Enchytraeidae; genus Enchytraeus; species Enchytraeus crypticus. Next base: position 1,714,859 of record CAJHZI010000481.1, on the reverse strand, counting down.
AAATAAAAATTTCATTGAAAAACGCATGCAATTTAACCGACCATGAAATTGGGGCGGATAAATGATTATGAAGAGGATCGAAGAGCTAAATTCTGATTGGTTGACGGCTATGTGAACCAAAGATTTTGATTGGCTGTTGAGCATGGCCTCAATCAATGCTATATTACCAGAGGACAGGCAATAGAATTTTAGTTCACTCCTGAGCTCTTGCTTCTACGGAATTACTAGCTGAACTTGTCTAAATATAATTCTTAATGAATTATTGCGACAAACACATAAACTAGTAGATTTCATACAAGCTTCTGAAGTTCTGACTGCATTCGTATGAAATAGTTCTACTATACACCTTCTATAGGTCGGTGATAGTTAGCACGAAAAATACGAAATCAATATTAGAACGATTGTGCCTCACGGGATTGCAGATATTGTGTGGAATTGTCGTCTAACCCTCTATAGGTCGGTTAATCACGACACCATTTCAATATCTCAATTCATTGTACGTATAAATCTTTAATTGTACCAGAAATGCCGATTACTAGAGTTGAATCTAGATAAAGCGTTTTCTCATCAATTCAGGTAAATAGCTGCATTTCGACAGTTTGGTTGGCAGTGAAGATAGAAGACAGAAAATTGAACATTGAAGATTGAAGACAGAAAATAGAAGACTGAAGATTTAAGAAAGAAGAGTGAAGAAAGAAGACATAATCAGGAAATACCGAAATTCTACGAAGAACACTGATTTTCTAGTGCCTAATCTGGATAGGTGATTCTTTCCTGAATTCTACGGAAAGCGTGATTTACTAGTGCCTGAGTCTAGTTAAGCGTCTTTGCCATAGATTCAGTTGAACGACTGCAGATTAAGAAGATAGAAGTCAAAGATAGAAGACAGAAGATATAATACTGAAATTCTATGAAGGACGCTAATTTTCTAGTTGTCCACTCTAGATAAGCGCTTTACTTCGAGAATTCAATCAGGTGATTGCAGATCCTAAAATCTATGGAAAGAGCAATTTACTAGTTGCCTATTCTAGTTAAAGCGTCTTATTCACAGATTCAGGTGAAGGACTGCAAAAATAACACTTCTCGTGTTAACAGTCAGATAAAAGAAGAAAAGAGGGAAAGTATCAAATCATAGAAGTGAGAAGTGCCTTGAAGCCAATAACTCATTTCCCAATTTCTATCTCATATTTTAATTGCAAATACAAACATTTAGCTAACTGATTATAAGTAGACTGACTTTATATTTATCGCCTATTTTTAGCATTTTATTAAATGTTTCGTAGTATTTGTTTAATATTCTATTCTATCTTTATGTTTAATGTTTTAACGCCTTATATTGCTATCGTGTTTCTTTATTAATAATAATTCGTTTAAAATAATAAATCACTAGCCTTTGTGTCAATATTCTGATTTAGTTAGAATTTATAGAGATAATTATAAATAATACACAAATACTATAAATTATCATACATTGAACGAATAAAGTAAAGTAAAAAACAGTAAACACGCATTATAGTGAATAATCAACTATGCTGATATCTATCACTTTTAAAACCACATGTTTAATCCGTTAGGCAATTTAGACCATTTTCCGTATAACCAGTCCAGTGAATGTCCGAGATTTTACTCTCAGATCAGCGCGACCGGGATTCAAACCCACGAGGATTCAAATCACCTTAGGATTTGTCATTTAAAACTTCATGACGTTGTCCCTACGCTATTTAGACATTCTGCCTAAATAGCGTAGGGGTAACATCATTGAATAAGCACGAGTTCTGTTCATAGCAGCTCCAGTCTCATTGATTTAGCCTCTAACTGGCAATATGAGCAAGAGATCCTTGCATCCTCAAGATTAATACCGCCAAAGCATGAAGAGTTTGAAAAATCGAACCCACGACTCCATTTCCAAACTCCTATAACGGAGAGAGGATTGGAGAACCCAACATATATATATATATATATATCTATATATATATATATATATATTTACAGTATATACTTAGCTTAAGCCTATATATATATATATATATATATATATATATATATATACCCAGGCTAAATTCATTACTGCAAAATATTTGGGCTTAATCGCAAATTTTTAAACATTAATTAACCAGCGTTACTACTACACTTTATGGCTAAAATTAAGACATAATTAAGACTACGCACATCTATCTTCTGAGCACGAACAGTGAATGCGTGCTTTCGAGGGCAGTCAGAACTTGTGCTGAATCGATTTACACAAGCAGCCATTGTTCGAGATTGTCGTTATTGTTATCGGCTGTCAGTTAATGGAGCCCTTCTGCTCTGGCTCTTATAGGGAACACTTTTCCAGATATAAAACTACAGACGTTAGACGATTTATTTATTTTCAGTATTTTACGCTTTTAATTTAATAAATTATGTTAACTCTACTCAAGCCGTCACCCAGGCAATCATTTGTTTACTATCCGTTGCTAGGAAACCAAAATAGACTGCGGCACTGCCAACTAGCAAAAATATTACTTTACAACAACCATCAGTGTGCTACAGTCATCATTGACAACATCGACCACTATAGAGACAAAATCAAGCCGGCTACCAAAAAAGATTCAAAAACGGTGCGAATTCCAAAATCCAGAAAATCAGTCCAGAGATAAAGGGATTAAAGAAAAGGAGTTTTAGGCGCTAGCTGGTCGTAACTCATGGACACTATGCTTTGATGGAAAAGAGAGATAGAAAAGGTGGGTCTTCAACTGCCTATGGAACTGTTCATAAGAAAGCAAAGACTGATGTGATTAAACAAAGGCTTCCAACAAATTAGAGTGCTACTGTTGTCCATGACAACACCGAGCACCGTGCGTGGAATCAAATCAAAATTTTACCGATTAGCAGCATGTGGGTGGTCAATAAACAGTGCGAGCAAAAATTCAGGTACTCAGTCCAACAGAATATCTATATCCCTTTGCGCCATTTTAAACATAAATATTTTAATAATATTTCTTCAGTGGTTTATATATTTTAATATTATTTATTAATGTTATTTTTTTATTTTTTAAATATTTTTACACACCCGTGCTGATCTAGCTGAGAGTAAAATCTCGGATATTCACTGAACTGGTTTTACGGAAAATGGTCTAAATTGCCCAACGGTTTAAACATGTAGTATTAAAAGTGATAGATATCCACATAATTAAGCATTTCACTATAATGCGTGCTTTACTGTTTTCCTTAAAACTTTTCATCTTACAATTAAGGGTCATATATATATGATAAATCGAAGGAGTGAAATTAATCAATACATTATTATTTAAAGCATTAAATACGGAAATAGCGTCTCGAGCACGAGAAAATATCGGAAAATATCAAATAATTTTGCTGAAATTGAAAGACAAAATTTAAAGGAAGTTATAATTGATATCAATCTGGCTTTTTCAAATTCAGTATTTAGACGAAAATATGTTTAACAGATTTTATAGCTTTAAGAATTCCTTACTGTAGGCCTACCGTTTGAATTTAAAATGTGTATTCAGTTTTCAGTCATCTAATAAACTAATGATCAAGTGATCAACTGTGTGAAAACTCAGCTAGACAACCAATTAAAAGAAAAAAGTTTAAGAGCGTAGTAAAGGTTGTAGATGTCCCCATAATAGAACACTATAATTGTATATTTAACCTATGATTTTTTTCTTCAATTCCCTTTATCTTTGGGTGGATTTCCTGAACTTTTTGGAATTTTCGCCGTTTTAAATAATAACAACATCAGTTAGAGTGCATGCTACTGTCTTCAATGACAATATCGAGCACTTTTGAGACAAATACAAGCAGACGAGCAAAAAGAAGGTCTAAAAAGATACCAATTACAAAATCCAAAAAATCAGTCCAAAAATACAGGATATTAAAGAATAGAGGGTTTGCGTGCTGATCGCAACTACTGGACACTGAATGACCTACTCTTGCTCTCTTGCATTGATTTGCATCAATAATGCTCGATTTTGTCATTGACGGTAGGGAGCAGCACTCTACGTGTTGTTATTACATGCATTCGAAGTAAATAACTTATTACAATACACGTACGCATTATATTTTCCTTGCGTATATTATTCATTATTATTATTATTATTATATTATTATTATTATTATTATTATTTTATTATTATTATTATTATTAGTATTATTATTATTATTATTATTAATTGTATTATTATTTTAGTTATCACAGAAAAAATTTTAAATTAAAATTAATAATAATTTAAATATATATATGTAGACTGGTGGAAGTGTTTTCCATGTTTCTGGTTATGTCAGGACACTAACAGCGTCCACATAGTGTTTCTGAACCACAACGCGACCGTCACCTAACACGTCAGTGATCTCATTGTCGAGGTTCAACTGTTCACCAGTAATTTGTTCATTCAACTCTTCCAATTCAGTGTCCTGCAACTCACCGGGCTCGCTTTCCGCAACGCTATAAATCCTTTCCACGATTCCATTAGCGGATTCTGCATGTTCAGACGTAAGTCCCAGCGCCCTTTTCCTCCCTGCCTCCCCTGTCGTATTCCGTGATAAACTCTGCAGGGAATGTCGAGGGGAAGAGTGACTGGGATTGGACGGGGCATGCCGCTGATTGCAGGGAGATCTGGACATATGGCTGGGTGAGGAGGGATAGCCAGCCTGAGTACCAGAGGAGCCACCGCATTCGTCAGGCCTCTGTTCCATTGTCCTCTCGTGAGTCCCGTAGTTCTTAGCCTTCACTGTTTTAACGCGCCTCTGGTCGTTGTGATATGTAGCGACCCACGTTCGGTTCGTGAAAATTTCATTCATTCTCTTTACCACACTCTCTGACTCTTCAAGCCCTTCGACAGGCTGACTGCTTAAATTTCTCCGAGGATCGACCAATGTCAGCCTCGATACCTGCCTCTTCCTACTCGAATGGAATTTATTCCTACCATCCCTGGAGGCACCCATGAGGGTCTCGACCTTCGAGCATCTAGGGGATACGGCGTTGGTACGCTGTGGAGGACAGGGCTGAGAGGCGGCGGAGAAACGCTCCCTGAGGCTGTAGCCCAGGACTCCCTGTTCGAGACGGCGCAGTGAGAGCTTATAACCTCGGCGCACTGACTGAATAGCCTCTGAGTCACTCTCCAACAAACCTAAGAAGCTCTCTTTGTAGATAGCAGTCACAGTTGGGGTGGAAGTTAAGTCAGAGGTCCTGTAAGGGTTGTGAGCGTCATATTTGAATAGCGCAGATTGAGGAGGATAAGCGTCTGTAGATGGACTAGTAGACAAAACTCTCTTAATCACATCACTTTCTTCCGTTGCATCAGCCTTGCAAGACCTCTGGCAGGTGCCGTAAGTTCGGGTTGAAGTTCATGAAGATCTTCAGAAACTAGTTGATGTGCATGAAGAACTTCATTATCAGTCTGACCATGATGATGATATTCCGAACGGAGCTGTGCATGTGGGTAGACTGTTGAAGAATGGCGGGGTGAAATTAAATTCTGAGTGTGAGCCAAGCTGTTAGAGAGAGAAGTAGAACGAATTAGATAGTCAGATGCAAGAGTGTTTTCAGTTGTAACATAGCTATCTGTCCGATTTGCACTAAAGGTCCCCCTTACACAGATGGAATTATATCTCTGTAGGCAGATTGAGAGTCTCTGTCTCAAGAAGCTGGTTTCGCGCACTTATCTCCTGTATCGGCGGATAAATGATGACCCAATGAAGAAATAAATTCACTTCCTTCCTTATTCATAGGACCTAAAGTCTCGAGAGCAAGTGGTATGAAACAATAGCTACGAGACAATTCATGATATCTGCTTATTTTTCTGTCGGCGGCTAGTTCAGCAGCTCCACCAGCAGACACCGAAGACACGTTTAAATAAGACTTAGCTACGGTATCTGTTACTGTAACATCCCAAAGCAGAGATTTGCCACCTTTCCACGGGATCAGAGTAAGACCATCTGGTCTTTTGCCATCTGATCTAGAAATTCCAGTCGGTTCTAATTTGGAGGGTATATTGGCCTTAATCAGGGCATGCCAAATTATGTGATTTATGTTGTGGTGCCTGCTCGATCTGCCAGCGCTCTTGCGGCAGGAAAGTCCATGATGACCTTTAGGATCTACCAGACTACCGCACACACATTGGTGAATTTCACAAAGCTTGGTGCCGAGACGAAGGCCAACTGCTATTCTGATAGATTCGTCGTCAAGGCGTAATCCGCAGGAGGCAATCGGAAGCGCGTGCAGCCAGTCACTACTGTGTGGAGACGAAACTGCAATCAGTCGAGCTTTCTCTTTCAAGTCAGAAAGTGAGTTTAGAATCTGATTGAAGCTCTTCTTCACAATACAATCGTCCCAATTTCTTTGAATTCCAGCAGCAGGACCGACTGGAGCGCTGGCCTCGACTTCACTGCACCACATTGACTCAGCAGCTTTGATGTACACAGAATCGATGGAAGAGACACTGCTTCTCAGTATTTCTTCTTGAAGGCTCCGAGTTGAATTATAAGACGACAGGTAGGCTGACGGAGACAGTTGAGAAATACTGCGAATTCCGAGACCACCGTTCCGAACTGGAAGACTTGCTTGCTGCCATTGAGAGTCTGATAAATCTGCATTTATCAGGCTGCACAAACAGTCTCTTAAAATCTTGTCAATATTCTGAAGTAATGGGTATTGAAAACAGTTATTATTATTATTATTATTATTATTATTATTATTATTATTATTATTATTATTATTATTATTATTATTATTGAATGATTTCTGTGTATTGAGGCATTTAGCGACAAGTATTTTTCGAAAGAAAATGGCATGCTCGCTCTTATACAGGTGAGAACATTAATGAAGGTAAACAATAAACACACAGTTTGATATTTTGTATTATATTTATTATTTATAAAGTTAAATTTGTTTATTAATTATTATTTACTACTTATTAAGTTAAATTTAATTAACTTACAAAGCTAATTTATACCTTAATGTAGAAATATTTCTGGATATTTCTTATATCGCACTGATGAAGTTATCTGCAATATAATACTAAATATCTACCACAAAGCTTATGTGGTCTTTTGATGTTTTTAACTTTTATTAAAATCAGTAAGCCAATCGTCTATATCAAGAAGTTTCATAGATCGCATGTAGTCAGTACTCCAAGCAAATATAATTAAGGCTAACATTATCATGTTTTCTTCAGTCATCTAATATAATGAGTCAGTTCTGTCTCACTGACTGTCTATCTGACGTAACGCTGAGCATTAAAACATCATATTTATAATTCCTTAATAGTATTATTTATTAATAATAATAATATTATTATTAATTTTTTCTTGCTTATTTAATCTTATTTACTGTGTATACAATACCTTACATATTAGTCCCATCACTATATACACTATATATCGTCAAATTATCGTCAGATTGCACTTGCAATCAGACTTAATATATAATATATCTGATCAGATATCTGAACAGATTTGTCTGAATATGAAATCTGATTCTGTGAGTTGACATTAATATAGCACATTTTTGTGCAATTTTATACATTATTTAAACACTCATGCTGTTTGTTGCTGTGCAATTTTGTTTAACAGATAGCAGTAATTCCTTGTAAAAGTTTGACGATCCATTATCAAGGTTAAACGATATAGTCAATAGGAAATAAGTAAACAGACACTAGAAGGTGAAGGCCGGACGCAGTTTGTTGACACACAAATGCTGTTTTTGTATTGTAGATCGTAGTAGTTTGATCTTAAAAGCACAAAATAACCGTTTTCAATGTGTTTCTTTTTAGAAGATAGGAAACTGTAAAGTGCTTTGCAGCTGTAAGTAATCGCCAGCTTCTACGGGGTAAATTTCAGTATTAATGTCCATTTAAGGAACATTTTATAATTTTTCCTGTATTTATCATTGTGTTCAATGCATTGTTTTTCAGCAAACGACTGTCATCTGTAGCGTCGTTTTACGTAATGACTATTATGTCCAATTAATACTAATTGTTATAATAATTTTACATTTATTTATTCGTTGTAGAGTGCAATGAAAATTTGACTGCGATATTACTATCATCATGTATGTAAATATTAATGAACTCAAACGGGCCCTTGCTGTCTGGTTCACAACGATTTTAATTGTACAAGCAGACTTCAACTCATCAGAACTTTTAGATAAGGATGTTTGCCCGAATAGCTGCAGGCAAGCAATGTCATTCGATGACTATAGTCATTGCCACTGCAACCCAGTGGATGATAATGAGCCTTGCCAATACGGCTGTCAGGTCGTTAAATGTGTGTGTCGAGGAATTCCAGGGAAAGTTTGCCAATTATGGTGCGGAGGATGGTTTTATGATCATGGAATAATTGGATGTGACTGTTCTAGGACATGGAGTTAGTTTTCTCTTCATTATTTGCTATCTAATGGGTTTCTCAGTGGCCAATAAAATATAAGGGTTAATGTTAAATTAACATCCATTTTGATGAGACAAGGATACTATCTCACATGGAATGCATAATTAACTGTAGATTCCTACTTATATGACAAAAAGTTTCTGCAATTAACTTGAGGATTTTACCTGTAACTTATATTGATATGTCATTGACATAGATGATTCATTCTTTCTCATGAAACTTCCTTATTCAGAATCTCTCTCTCTCTCTCTCTCTCTCTCTCTCTCTCTCTATATATATATATATATATATATATATATAATATATATATATAATATTGATGACGACCACTTTTATAAATATAGTGTGATTTTCTTCTACTGTTTGTTCATTTTTCAATGTCTTGTAATTGCAAAGTTATTAATAGACATATGGAGGAGTATGACCATGACCGCCCAGGCTTGGAACAGGCATGCACTTAGAGAAGAAGAATTAATAGATAGTTTTATTGTTGATAGTTTGCATGTTGTAGATGAGTTTGCAAATGATTTTGAATCCATACATAGTGTATCAACTGCTGCGTCATCTGCTGTTGATGAATTTTAGAACCTTTTTACTCATGTAGATAATGAATTGACTGACCCATGTACACCTAATCTGTAAAATTAGTAGGCCAATGAATATTTAAGATCTTTAAAATGTTACCGTAATTACATTTAAAATAAATTTAAGTTCATTTACAATCTTTCCTGCATTTCAGCTGACTTTCACCAGTTGCTATATGATATTCCAGTAATTTATTCCCCCTACAAGACTAAAATTTGTTATAATAATGTGCAAAAAACAATTTTGTTTTTGAGTAGCTCATGTCATCTTTCAGAGTTTATAGAGACGACCTGGATGAGATTCAATTCAATGAAATATTGCTTATTAGTCAAGTGCACTATCATCTCTGCCATTCTGTTAAGTTAAATGTGATAAACATTGATCATAGTCCCTTATATAGGGTGTCGCATAAGTTCGTATACCGTTTTCAAATTGCATTAACTCTGGAACTACTTAACCGTTTTAAACCAAATTTGGACAGTATGTAGACACGATAAATAAAATATATGGGTACAATTTAATTTGTAATGGTACAAGTAATTAAGTAGAAACTGAAATTTTTCTGAATGACTTCACATTTTCGCAAAAACTAATATTTTATAGTATTTCCTTTTTGCTTAATGACAGCGAGTATTCTATCCGGCATAGATTTGATTAATGTCTGAAGTATTTCCACTTTCACTGATCTCCAAGCTTGTTGTAGACGACGTTTCAGCTGCACAACATTCGTGGGCTCTGGATCGCGGTAGACACTAAACGACAGAATACTCCACAGGTTCTCGATAGGAGAAAGGTCTGGAGAGTTCGGTGGCCAGTCCTTCGGCTTAATGTACGATGGAATGTTGTCTTCCAACCATCTTGTTGTTTTGGCTGATGTATGACATCTTGCACCATCCTGTTGAAAGATGCCAAGGTCATTGTCATTGAACAGCTTTACTCGAGTAACGTTGCCGCCGGTTATGATTCTTTGAAACGCTGGCTTGACGAGTTTATCCAGTATGTTTACAATGTAATAATCCGAGTTAAGTCGTGTACCGTTCGGCAATGAAGTGCAGACTCGTTAATCCGTGTGCAGTCATTCCGCCCCAAACCATAACCGAGGGACTGAACTTCATTTGAGCAGCGGGAGGAACATTACTCTCCTGTGATCCCCACACAGTGTCGTTCTTGGGATTGGGTATGTAAAACACTTTGAAGGGTGACTCGTCAGTAAACAGAACATTTGACCAATCCTGAACAGTCCAATTACGATGATCACGCGCAAACTTAATACGTTTCACCTTGTGAGCATCAGTCAACAGTGGAATTTTTTTGCGACGCCAGTTCTTCCACTTCAGGTCATTAACCATGTATCTGCGAATTGTGTCCTTAGAAGCACGTTCATTACGAATTTTCAGTTGATTTGAAATACGGCGCAAACTCTGTCCACGTCTGTATTTTGCGGATTGGATGAGACGCTTGGCTGTATTAGACAGTATCTTCGGACGTCCACTACGTTTCATATCCACTAGTTTTTCGTCAAATTTGCTTCGACCTACCCACTTCGTAACCCAACACTTACTCCGATTTAACTTTTGTGCAATACATTTATGCGAATATCCTTCTTTAGCCAATACTACTGCCTGTGCACGTAATTGTATTATTTTAATTTTATCCATATTATAAATTATACGCGGCCTCATCGAACAATAACATTGACACGTTGATTAGCCTTGACTGCGGTCCTGGACGACAACATCAGGTAATTTCCAGGCACGCGCTGCATGCAGCCACAGCGTGTCTCTAGCTGCGCCAGTCAGAAAATGGGTCACATTGCGCGACAGCGCCGTGTGACGTCATTTCCAGGTCTAATGAAAATAAACTTGCACCAACATCTAATTCACATCTATTATACACGAATACGAAATTTTATGAACATGCGACCTTTACTAGCCGAATTACTGCAATTTGAAAACGGTATACGAACTTATGCGACACCCTATATTTATATTATATCAATTTTGTAAAATGATTATTTTGTAGATCTGGGACCAATACCACCAGTTACAAGTGCACCACCACTACGAACATCTTCTTCAACTCCTTATCAGCGTATGAAAATTTAGCATTTATATACATCATTTCTGCACATGTTGTATACACAATATATACATATACACATTCATAACCATCTTTTTGAGAGATAACCTGACCACTTACTGAGAAGGCTAAAAGAAATAAGGCTTGAAATTTTATCTACAAAACTGCTATATTTGAGAGAGGCTATGGCAATTTTGATGGAATTAACAAGTTCGTTATTTGAAAGGCTAATTTATATAGTATGATGATCAAACCAATAAAAAATAATTATAGCAAAGACCTACACATTTTTAACAGACTGAGAAACATTGATATGCTCTTATTCGCGACTTAACAATTATGCATCGAGTTCGATTTCTTAACTTCAATCTATAACATATAAAAAATTAAACTGTAACACTAAAACTAATATAAGTATAAGAAAATAGCTCTGTATTATTTTTATATCTCTGTAATTTAAATATTTATTCAATCTATCAATATCAACAAATGACGAATGGACAGTTCTCACCGTAGGGCATTGATACTGATTTTTAATATTACTTTAATGATAATAATTTAATTTAGTAATAATATTAATAATACTTTGGACTGAATTTCTGGATTTTGGAATTTGCACCGTTTTTGGACCTTCGTTTTGCTCGCTGGCTTGATTTTGTCTCAATAGTGCTCGATGTTGTCATTGATGACTGTAGCACTCTAATTGTTGTTGTTGTTGTTGATAGGAACATCTTGCGAAGACCATAAAACTACTGAAATTATCTTTAAATCAGAAGACGCTTGCTTATGCAAAGATTGAAGAGAAATTGATCGAAAGCAGTCCCAGTCCCTGTTTTGGATCAAAATGAAAGTCATTAGGCAGAAAGAAAATTTAAAAGAAAAAAAGAAAAAGTTTCTAGTTTATACAGGATATTAGTATTGCAGTTACAAGATTAATCTTGTGGCAAAGAATCTAGGACATTTGGAATTTACAATAAAAGTACAATCACTAAGAATGATAATGTTTCAGGTGTGACTTACAGAAGGCAACCATCGTACCCCTACACAACGCCGCAGTATCCAGGTATCTGTTGTTTAGTAGTTTTAGAAATTATTTCCTTTTTATGTTACATTTGCAGTACTAAGCAAATATAACCTGATCTGAAATAATATGTTCTAATGTATTCTAACCTAATGTATTCTATTATTCGATTTTTATTTGACCTAACATATTCTAATCTCTTTAAATATAAGCTAATCTATTCCAAGCTAATCTTACCAGCTAACAAGAATAATTGCCTTATAGAACTGGTAGATTTAGTGAACCTCTCCAATATGTACAGAATTTTACCCCTTTTTGTCATGATGTTTAAAATTGTATTTTTCTGCAATTATTCATAGAGAGAGTTTAAGTTTATTTCAGAATCACATGCTACTACAATATTACATACAAGTTATTAAGAGTCCAAAATAATATACAGCATGAATTCATATCAGAATAAATATTTCAGTCAAAAACATAACCAGCACATAATTAATAATTTGTCTATTCTATCAGTAGTAATAGTTCTATATATTTGATCAGAAATAGAGGCTACCAAAACAGCCCTAGACAGTGGGAAGTAAGTTAATGGTATATATAGATTAGTGCGGAATATTTCTACTTTTACCTCACAGATAGAAAACTTCACTGTCAATGTAGAGTAGATTAATGTAGGTATTGAACTTCATAACTGGATCAACTAAATGGTCAATGGTGCGCTCATTAATGAGTTCCTGATTGCAATATTTTATGTTTAGTTTTTATTTTGAAAGCAGTATTTAATTCTTCTAGCGGGTCCAGGCATTGAAGTCTATAAACCAACTGAGTTCTTGAAATATTTATAATCGAGGAGTGGAGCATTGGCTGCAGTAAAGTGTAAAGTGCTACATTTTGAATTGTTAGGCCTACTAATTTAGAAAATTGAGATTGAATATTAAGGACTCTATTTTGCTATTTAGAATTGCGCTAGGTAAATACTATAATCGTAAGATATTTACTGAATATCTCGGTGGCTCAGTTTTTAAGCGCTTTAGGTAACGGCATGAAGTTTCAAATGGCTGATCCTGAGGTCCTGGGATCAATTCCCGGTAGAAATATCTTTCAGGGTACTCCAGTACACCTGACGTCTTGAAGAGAAGCCCTATAGGCTTCTAACCTTGACGTTAAACCCACATTTTGAAAGTATGATATTTACATCTACATTATTTGTGACTGTTTATTTGATATATAGGCACGGGACCCGGAACTAGTCCTGTTGCTATTGCCAGTATCGTTGCAACGTTGGTTGTCGTACTGGTGGTTGTTGCCATTCTAGTTGCCTACGTACAACGAAGGTTCATCTGTCAGAAGAGACAGCTGTCGACAGAAGGACGAGGTAGAACTATATCTCTGTCTCTCATTGAACCCATCAGGGCCACTAGGAGTGATCGCCGCGGTATGAATGTGTCTAGAAAATACATTAGAGTAAAATGAAATACAGCGAAATACGGATTGCAATACATTGCAGTACAATGCATTGCAGTGCAGTACAGTAGAACACTATGCAGCGTTAATATAATGTAATATAGTATAGAGTCATATAGCGCAATGAAATATAGTGATAAACTGCGTAATACGATGCTATTCCTTGTAGTACTATATAATGCGATACAATTACTGTGAAATATAATGTAAGAGGAATTATTACAGTAGCTTTATTATAGTAGCTTATTTATTTATTATTATTAATTATTTATTTATTATAGTATATATTTAGTAGCTTTATTACTATAGTAACATTAATATTAAATAATTACTGTAATAATGTAATTAATTATTATTACAGTAGCATTTTATAATTGATAGTGCAATTGAAATGCTGAAAATTAGCCATACTGAAACTGCAAGTGTATTTTACGAACTTACAGATACTGATACTGATGAAAGAAATGGTAAATCATTAGAAAAACTAAATGTTATCGGTGATTAAGGATATTGATCATGGTATGAAAAATTTTGATAATTAATATTGATAAATAATTATCAAAGAAACTAATTGTTAACCGTGATAAGGGTCGCTGTATTAGATTTGATAGGCTAAGCAAAAATAGAATGCTAATGCTATAATAAAGGTATCACGCATTACACATTGATCCTGTGTGTGCTCATTAAGCAGTGTGATAGTGAATCATCATAGAATATATGATTTTTTATGGGAAGGGCAGTATCAAAGAGCAATGATCATTTAGTCACTTTTGTTCTAAGTTCATTTTATTTTGTTAAGCTTCATCGTAATTTTTTATAATGGGATCCTGGCTATTTGTCGAGACTAATTTGTTATTCAATGAAAATACTGCTGGCTCGACGGAATGGTTTAAAATATATACAAATCTTTTTAGATGATTGCTTAAAGACTTTTTGAGACATTCGTAATTGAGCTCTGCCAGTCATATGTTACTACTGAAGAAACAGCTTTAGTACCGTCCATAGATATAGTTGTATAAACTCTTTAATATTTCGTTGGTAAGGCCTATATTATTTACACCAATTGCAATTTTAGATTCATTAATAAATAAATTAACCTAAGATCCAAAGGGCATTCGATTAGTGAGCGCCTAGGCTCTAGAAATTGCTACAAAATTTTCTAAAACGATGAAAAAGGTTCCATTCAAACTCAGACCCTAGTTAAACTAGGATTCAAGGGAAGATGATGATGATTATGATGAATATATAATTTAACCTAAACGCAGAGTAGTTTAGCATTTATTATTAATATTAAACATTTAAAAGCACAATTTCGACCAACGTTTTACTGTTGTATTAATTTTTGTATTTTTAAGGTTATCCTATTGTCAGTGGAAGGAACCCACGGTTCTTACAACCCGCTCCTACTCCATCATTGCCGCCATCTTACGAGGACACTATTCGACAAACAGCAAACATTGGGGTGAGCTTCTTTTAAAAAAAGTAATAACACGCATTATAGTGAAATGATCAACTATGTTGATATCTACCACTTTTTTAACACTACTTGTTTAAATCGTTAAGCAACTTAGTCCATTTTCCGTATAACCAGTCCAGTGAATGTCCGAGATTTTACTCTCAGATCAGCGCGGCTGGGATTCGAACCCGCGAGAGTTCAATTCAACTCAGGATCTGTCATTTAAAACATCATTGCCTGTGCATCCAGTCCTATAAGACTTGGATACTCAGTGGATAGGCTATCATCTATGATAGTTTCTTACCAATTTCATTAATTGCGCTTCAAGGAAGTATCTGACACGAGTTCTAAAAATCTAAATTTATAAATCTAACTGTATAAAATCTATATTTATTAGCGCACACGAGAGGTCTATTGAACGAGAAGTTACAGTTAATTGCCAGAGTTTATAGGAGTTAAAAATTATAACTGCCAGAAATATATTAGTAATTTTTTGGGCTTATTACTTGTGAGTGCTTTTGCTTTTAATGCAAGAAGCTACGGTCTTTAGTCTCTATCTAATATTGTATCTTAGATCTTATATGTAGGCTTATATAGATCTTAGTCTGATTTCTCATAAAACATTATACGAATTGTCAGATTGATAGAAAATTATATCTCTATGCCTTGAATTTTGATTTTATATTGATTTCAAATATGGTAGAAAACTTTACAATTACTAATATAATAAGTTCTAATATTACTAATAGAATGCAATAAGTTCGTTGGCAGAAAGATTTATATAACAATCTTGGCTAAAAAATATTTATTATCAGAGACCAAACTAAATAATGATTATATACACCGAGAGAAATATTATAATTACATTATTACATTGTCTACTGTTTCACATTGTAGATCATGAAGAAATTTTCCCTTCTTTAAATCGTCATTAATTTACGATAATTAATTTAGTTTTATATTTTATGTCCACATAGGAAAATCCTGCACCGGAGTACGCCGAAAGACCTCCTCCTTACGCGAGTGTGTGCGAAACGGTCGTCCAGTCAAGAAATATGAGTGAGTCAGCCGTTTAACTGAAGAAATCTCACGAACTCTGCGAGCATTGGTGAATGCTCTACAACTCTTCTTTGTGATAACCGTTTACTTGGATTTTAAAGCGACTGTACATTGCAGTATAAAAAAGCTGGTAAAGCTAATGTTGACGTCCGTTTCCTCACTCGCAAGCGATGTTGGTGTCGGACGAGCCCAGGATTTGAACACCGCATATACTGATGCGCGGTCGAATATCTTACCGACATTGTGGTGATGCCAGTATACTGCATCATTTTGAGTAGCTTTCAAAAAACAAGCTGTTAAGTCCTTCGGCTTCTGATCTTGACGTTAAATCTACATCATCAGTCATCATATTGAGTGTACATAATATTGTGTCTCTCTGTTGTACTCTGATTCCTACTTTAATGCAGAAAAATTAATAGAATTTATTTGTGCCTTTTTATTATTTGTAATGTTTATTATTACAATTTTCTTTATCATTATTGCAATGCTTTATCTGTTGAAATTGTGTTGTAGTCCTTAGCATATACATGTTAACTCTATCTCATTTAGTCTTAACTATGCTACAGTGTTGCTGTTTTATTATGCATTTATTTGTTTAAAGAATTTTTGTTTTCCTAATTTTCTGTAGCAGTGTATGCAAGTAACTGTAATATTAGTTGTCCTTAGCAGTTGTCCTTAGAGCAACCCAAGCATATCGTTTTACGTATAAAAAATTTATCTTTTATTTCAATAAATTACTTCTCTAAAAATAGTAGATCTGCATTTGTCTCAAGCGTCTATTCGGTCAAATTTATACAGAAAAATATATTCAAAGTTGTTTTCAAAGTCTTTGATTTGGCTGCCGATCATTGGATCATACATGAGAACATGCTAGTTGACTGTTTGGCAGAAGATATTTATATTTTAAATCAAAATATTTGGGAAATCTTAGCTATGAAATAGATAATAATTTAATTTTTATAATTTTGTAAAAATGCAGGTGCAATTTTCTAGAATATTTTATTCATTTTATGTTATAGTTAAAGAACTTATCATGTTTCATCTTTACCTAGCTTTGGCTGTTGTTTTTAATATTTAGTTTTCATGTCCGTTATTTTTAAAATCTTATCTTCAGTTGTTACTGTCTGCAGCGTTTGCAGCCTTTGCTATTAGTCGCTAATTTCTTTTCGAACTGATCTTGTCTTGAATATCAATCGCTATGCATGTAATATACATTCAATACTCATTTCATTGACGGTATATATAATCTATTGTCGCTTGAAGGCTGTTACTTTTTGAGTATTAATTAGTGTGTGAAATGTATTAATTGGAACTTCTATCTTGATCGAAGTGCTGTACAGTTTGTGAACGTATGCAGCACTTTTACTGTTAATAGAGTTTTATATGTTTTGGCAAACATGATTTATGTAAAAAATCAAAATTAGCCGTTATCATACTGTGAATATTTTATTAAATTTTGAGAAATTAAAGAACTCTTACGATATTTATAATTTATGATTCAATATTTGTGTAATATTTGCTCAAGACTTATTATGTCCCAATTATATAATTATCTTAATTACATAATTTTTATAGTTATGTCCGTATTAGAGTACAATAAACAAAAAAAATGCTGCACTCGTTGTAAGAGGAGATTAAGATGAATATGGCGAATTATAAAAATATGTCTGACATTTCCTTTCAATATAAAATCTATACTTTCCTTGGTAAAGGCAAAAGCCTTTGATGATATTAACTTATCTTAAATACAAGAAGTACTCTTTAATGATCTTAAATTTGACCGTATGATATTACTGAAAATTAGTTATACCCCTTTGTTTTCCTGTAGCAAATGGTATCGGAATTAAATACTTTTTTCAATAATTAAATAGGTAAAATTATGTATTAAACAAATTTTGTATAGTAGGCCTATGGATTATCTATAAACAACATAGCAGTACTAGTTCTGGAAGCATTATTTTAGCTAAACTCTTTGCTTGCTTGCAAGTCTTCTTACAATGAATATACATGCACATGTACAGATCTGATATTTAAAGAATGTGACAGAACTCCGAATGGGTTCATTGTTTTGTTTTGATCTTAACGTTAGATTACTTGCACTATTTGTTGATGTAAAAAGATTCGACTATCTGTTGATAACAGTTTTATGTCAGATTTGATTTTGAAATCAGCTTCAAATTCAATAATTAACATTACAAACAAACTTCAATTTATAGGAAAATACTTTGTAATATTTTTGTTATACATTTTTGTCACAGTTTATTGAGATTATCGATTAATAATTTATAAATCTTGGGTCCTTCTTCGCGTACTAAATACAATCATCATCATATTCCCTTTAATCCCAGTTTAACTAGGCTCCAGATTTTAATAGAAATTCTCCTCTCCTCTCTGTCTCACATCATATCATGACATCAGTCAATCCCGTATTTTTCCATTCGTTTTAGAAAATTTTGTAGCAATTTCTGGAGCCGGTAGGCGCTCATCAACCGAATGCCCTTTTTAACGTTGGTTTGGATCTTAGTGCTTTTATCATCTTCTACGACACGTGCTGTCACCGATTATTCAAATTACCGGACACAACACGGGGATACTAAATACAATAAAATTAACTTCCATAAAGTCAGGAAGATTTGATCACAGTTCAGCCAAAAAATTTATGCTCTAAGTAAGACAAAGGCTGAGACTGAGAAAGCTAGTAAAATCATATCGCATATCATTTCCTAAGGAGCTTTGTTGTAGATATAGAAAATGTTTTCCATTTTGAATGATCATAACGTATTTTTTTTATAATTGATTGATTGATCATTGGTGTGCTCTCTAGTGAACGCTCTAAAAAGTTTCAACTGAGTTTAACATTGATTTGTTGTCTCAATGGATGTCGTTGAATGGATAAACTATGGATTTGAACTCCGCGCCTACTGATAGACAGTCTGACCACTTATCGATGTGCCTGACTCGTTGATCGAATGTGTTCTCTCTTGCTCGCTGTCTGACAGAGCGAGCGCAGGATGGACTTGTAAATATTGATTTACGAACTGATTTACGATTCGGTGCACTTTTACTCCTGGAGTTCATGTTATGAAGGTTTTAGTTTCTAATGTGACGGTTATCCCGGGTGTTGAAGAGAACTAAGCAGATGAGTGTGCTGATAGGCCGTAGAGATGTCATCTCAATCTTGTTACCTTCTCTCTCTCTTACTCTATCTCTCTCTATTATTTTACTTTATTACTTACTTTATCTCTGTCTCTTACTCTTTCACTCTCTCTCTCCCTCTCTCTCTGTCTCTTACTCTTTCACTCTCTATCTCTCTTACTCTCCCTCTCTCTCTGTCTCTTACTCTTTCACTCTCTATCTCTCTTACTCTCTCTCTCTACTCTCTCTCTCTCTCTCTCTCTTACTTTCTGTTACTATTTCTCTTTCTCTCTCTCTCTCTCTCTCTCTCTCTCTCTCTCTCTCTCTCTATCTCAAACTCATTGTCTGTCTGTTTCTATCTTTCTCCCTCTTTATCTTCTCTCTGTCTCTCTTTTTATCTCTCATTCTCTATCTTAAACTCTTGAATCTGTCTGTTTCTATCTTTCTCCTTCTGCGTGTTTTAAGCTATTATCTAACTAATATTTAACTAGTTTCAGTCTGAGAGTAAATTTAGATGGACCGATCTTTTATTTTCTGTATAATTACTTGTACTAGTAACCAATTATTATATTTTGAAAATTATATTAATTCATATTATATTAATACGAATGGAAACGATCAAATACAAGTTCTTTCAGATAATCCATGGTTTCGAATTATTCATCTACTCTTTCGCTGCTGGACACTATCAGTTGTACAACATAGGTTTTGTCTAAAACAACTAAGAATTATTTGTTGTACAAGTTTAAAATTTAGTAATTTTTAATGGTTTTAAACATTTTAAATTGATCGATTTCACTCAATGCTGCATCTTTCATCGAGCTTTGAAATCACTTCTATTCATTTCTGCTTTAGCTATCTTCCGTGAGGCCGGCTATCTAAAGATATCTTTCCAAATTTAGAAGCTTTATACTTTCTATTCAAATTTAACTATTCCTATGTTCGAATGGTTAGCACACTTTCTCGATTATCTATTTTCTTAAGATTCCATTTCAAGCCAAACAGTTCATGTATCATTTCGCCGCCGATATCCCCGTTAAATCTGACCCTTTCGATGATTATGTATCGACAGTTTTGTAACTCTGTAACGTTAACAAGTAAAAATAAAAAACTCGGCTACTCTATAAGCAACAACAACCAGTGGACCGTATTATACTTTCACCAGTTTCTCTGGTGTCGTCGATTGACACTAGCTCGGAGTTTCTCATCGAAAATTTGATCCGCAGACCTGAGAACATTTGAGATGCAGTGTCAGTGACAAATGAGTGACGGAATGGTCTGACCCGTACGAAACTGCAGCTTGGCATCATAATTCTAAATCTGTCAGCACGAACAGTTTGACTTAGGCCTAATTCTCACTTAAGAAGCTCTAACTTGTAATCGGGCTTAAAACGATAATATAACCCAACATTTTAATGTACGTATTATGATACATAGAATTTTTGTTAATCAATATTAATTACTTATCATTATTATCCAAAATTGGAGGTTATTAACTAATTTACCAATATTGGATTCGACAACTTAATTGTTGAGTCGATTTTAAATTCAATGTAAGATATTTTAACAATTCAGACCTCTCAGTGCTTACAAAGTTGAGACCGTTTAGCTTCGAAATCTTTAGCAATGACTGAATGGATAGCGTTTTCATATTTAATTGAAGAAAATCCGAGTATAAAAGTTAAAAAATTAAACTAAGAGAGAAAATAATAAATAAACACGCATTATAGTGAAATTATCAACTATGTTGATATCTATCACTTTTAGTACCACATGTTTAAACCGTTAGGCAATTTAGTCCATTTCCCGTGTAACCAGTCCAATGAATGTCCGAAATTTTACTCTCTGATCAGCGCGGCTGGGATTCGAACCCACGAGGGTTCAATTCACCTCAGGATCTGTCATTTAAAACTTCATGACGTTACCGCTACGCTATTGAGACATCCAAAAAAGGTGGAAAATCCGCGAAAGCAATCATGAAAGGGAAACAAGCAAGTAAAAAGTAAAGTATAAAAAATAGTTTCGTTGAATTTCAAGAAAGAAGCATTTAGAAATGTTGAATTTGAAGAGATTAATGCGGATCACTCTAGTAGAGAAAATAATGAAAATAAAAAATGAAGATTGACGAAAATTATTGTCAATTTTATCAACATAAGCCTAATTTGTATTATATGACGTTTCCTACTTCATCAAAACTTTTGCAACAAAAGTATATAAAATGCAATAAACATACAAACTCATGTTATATATATATATATATATATATATATATATATATATATATATACATATATATATATATATACATATGTATACATATACATATACAAACACACACATATATACATATATATATATATATATATATATATATATATATATATATATATATATATATATATATAAACGTGTGTGTGTAGAAGGAGAGAGAGGGAGAGAGAGACATAGGGCCAGTGAACAGGAGGTACGGGTAGAGAGAGGTGACTAACTGACGCACTTGGGTGTTGAGGAGTGTTGAAAAATTGCTGAGATGAGATCTGGATGTTCTCAGTTGTCGGCAGGTTGAAAGTTTGAAGGAGGTCTGAGAAAAACTGCGACGACGAGGAGAGCTTGAGAGAGAGGGGTAGAGGTGGTGGGGCTAGCAGAGCGAGGGAGAGAGAGAGAGGGAGAGGGAGAGAAAGAGAAGGAGAGAGAGAGGGGAGAGAGAGAGTGAGGGAGAGAGAGAGGGAGAGAGAGAGAAGTTAGACTACTGACGAGGACTAGAGATGTCTAGGACTAGAGATGTCTAGGACTAGAGATGTCTAGGACTAGAGATATCTAGGACTAGAGATGTCTAGGACTAGAGATGTCTAGGACTAGAGATGTCTAGGACTAGAGATGTCTAGGACTAGGGACGACTATGACCAGATATAACTAGGACTATAATGTAGAACCTGAAATCTTAGACCTCTCGAAGAGGCTCATAGAGTATATTGAGCAACTTTGATATGAAATCTTTTTGGGTTTCATGCTATGTTCGAATATTAATGTGTAATGTAAAAAGTATGCTAAATTGTAAAAGGTTAAATTGCAATTATTGAGAAAGTATCATCATTATTGATATGCTCCCACTTAACATCACTTAATGATTAGGAAGCTGAGTACATTTTGGTTTTCAAAATGTCAGAGATTTTAATCTCTACCCATCTGATCCGAGCATCAAATCCACGAGAAATCAATGTAAGTTTCGCTATTCAGAGGTTAGGCATTTAAATATCCGCGAATTAGCCTAATAACCTATGTGTATGATAAGGCATACGCGTTTTCAATATGTCTGACATTTTATGCATGTGTGTGACATTTTGCCGGTATGCTTTCTGTGAGAAATATCTTAGCCAAATTACCAAATACTCTCCAGTTAGTTTTGTGACGACGAAACATCATGAACTGGACAATTTGGACATTGTAAATTAAAAAATTTTATTACTAAAAATTGTTCTCCTTGTCTAGCGAACTGTCAAATGATTGGTCTAAAGAACGCATTCCTACGCACCATGAACAAATTGAACATCCTATTTATGAGCAATCAATCACAATAAAATTGATGGCAGCACATACTGTAAACTTATTATCCTTAACTGACTTATGATATTTCCTATAACTAAGTAAACTGTAACTTAGGTCCGAGGTTAAGTTTACATTACGTTCATCGACTCACAGTTAGTCGACTCTTTAAAAACAATTTCAATTCTTCGTACAAATAAACCTGATTAATATATTATAATTCTAATAATAGTTTTTAAGTTTGGTTAATTTTTAGAATGCAAGCCTTTTTAATATTCGTCCTGCTCCACGAGTTATCACGGTCTTCTCACGCATGCATAAGTCGGTGTGTCAAATTTTCGAAATTTCCCAATTCAAAATTCAGAAAAGTTAATCTTATTAAGTCAATGCTCCTTTGGTTGGAATGTTCAAAGTATGTTTAGTTGTTGGTAGGTGAGGTATACATCTACTGTATATTTGTGTATCAGAAGCATGGTACACATATTGGCCTATGTATCTTTTTATTATTTATATAATCTACTTCATGCTGCATACTACATTGCAACAAAGTTTTACATGTTGTAATAGGCCACTATGCTATGTAATAATACATTTGTACATGCTTTTGAAAAATAACGTAGTTAATATTTATGTCAAATATGTATTTGTATGTAGATGACATGTTTGCCTAGTTATTTGGATATCCAAATAACTGACTATATAACGATGCAGGTAATGTAATGTCAACAAAATTTGACTCCTGGGGTCGTGAAGTGAATGAACTCTCGTAGATTTTGGATTCCTGTCCTGAATAAAAGTCGACACTTTTCCTGATCCGTACTTGGAAGATGTACTCTTAACTGTTTAACGATTTGGATACGCGATATTATAAGTGATAAATAGCATCATGAATTATCGCGTCACTACAAAATGTCTCGAACCATTGACATGTATTATAATTAAAATTAATTTAAGTAAAGTTTAAAATATCGCAAAGCTTCGAAATGATGCCGGTGTCATTGTACTGAGCCGGTGGCTCGTTGGCAAGTTGTTCGACAGCGGATCGGTAGATGCAGGCTTCAAATCCAGTGTTCTCCCCGTCACGGACATGCTATTCGAGCAGGGAACTGACATTAATCTTGGCCTTGGCCGTCACGCTATGGGAGATAATTTGCACAAATTACATGTACTATTAGCTACACTATAACTCTTACTCTATCTTTTTATATTTTGAGATATATTAACACACACAATCAGTCAACAAGTGTTTTGATTCTTTTTACGGAGGCTTCAGTTACAACAATCTGTTGCCAATTATCATAAGCTTTAGTTGAACTCTGCAAGTTTCTTGCCTGAAGCGTTCCCTGATTGACATGGTAATCTTAAGTGCTGCACTACAATGTGCACCGTCCTGGATATTTAAGGAGGACAACACTGCGATAAAAGTACACTAGATATGCGTGAATATAGCCATGAGAACCAAGAATGAAAATCAATTGTTGTGTCTCTGAAGCTAAAATGAAATTTAAGATATTTGCAAAAGAATCAAAGCACGTTGGATTCTTCGAGAGATATTTTCTTCCTGGGTTGGGCGAAAATTTAAGTCATCTTCGAGGGTACAATTGTACCGTCGTCAAATTTATTACTTCTTAGATTCATTTTTGCGTATTGGCAGGTTGTTTTTTGATTTTCATGTAGTAGCAACTGTAGTGACTTAAATGACTCTAGTGAAAGTACTCAATTAATTAAATTCAATTGTCGTTGTTCGCTTCGGCTAATTGTATGCCATGTTAATAAACTAATGATATACATGTGACATAATTAATAATATGTGCCATTTTCCATTGCTGATAGCTGCTTGAATCTCAAATAGAGGCCCATACACATCTGCTCTGCATGCTGTGCAGTCCTATGCATATCTGCTGAGCTAATTAAGCATTTCTCTGAATATAATTCTAATTAATTATTAATCCATCTCTGATATCCCTACATTGTTAATTTAAAGCTGAAAATATTTTTTAGATTATTTAAAAAGAATCCTAGTTCGCAAAGCCGGTTGTATAACTTTTACATAGTTTTACAGTACTTTGTGGGGTTTATCACTTAAGCTAACAAATTTAATTTAATTTAATTTAAGTGCTTAATCAGATGATCTCATCGAAGAAGAAACATTTTGACAAGTTTTGGATATTACAACATTGGAGGTTTCTAATATGAGATAAGTTAAGCAGCTGCTGCTATGAATATAAAGTCAAAGATTTCACCTACATTTAATTAATTAATTAATTTTTATTATTTTGATAAAGAAGGAAAAATCTTTAATCGCGAAATATATAGTTCTTTTCCGAATACCAAAACAAAACGAGAGATATTTAAGACAATTACGAGTTTATTGATGATAGGAATTTCGTACATCTTGAGAGAATGAACATCTTTAATTTTTTAGTTTAATGCAATTAACAATAGTATAATTCATTCTCATTTGTTGAATTTGAATATACTGAAATAGATTAATGAGAAACTGTACATATTTTGTAAGAACGAGCAAATACAAGAAAGCAAGAGAATAAACTCATAAGTTAAACGTTGTCGAACTAAATGCCGAACTTTTATTGGATATTGTAAGTTCCCCGCCGTATATAGGCCTATATAGGGCCTATCATTGAGATCAGTGTTGTCTCTGGAAGAGTTTTAGATTAAGACTATTGAAAGATTATCCCATATGATATCTAATGCTTTGTCGTCATACAATTATGTATCATATACCGACAGGCGGCTTCATTAATTACATGTGCATATATCAATCATGCAAGTGCATAATGCAGATATTATACATGTATTGTGCCCTATTCTGCATAGGCCTACGTGGACGATAATTGTAAAATTTTAGAAATGTGTCTAGATACAGAGTGTCATAGGTTTTCATCTTATTACTTATCGTTAGACAACAATGTTCCTATGACAGTGACAAAGACGTTAAACTAAAGGGTAATTAGTTTAATTTAATTAACTTTTTAAACTTTTTAAACGTAATTTTGCGTAATTAGGATTAACCTATTGGAATTAATTGATCTACTACAGCTAGTGAGCTTAACATACGAAGCTATAAAACTTCCTAAGCATGTAGACCTTGTAGGCCTATATATCTATACTGAAATTTCAATACGTCATACTAGTGCATTTTCAGGATAAGTTATAAGGCTACGGCCAAGTTTTCGTCAGTTTCCTTCTAGAATAGCATATCAGTAACGGGAAGAACACTGAATTTGAACCTGCGCCTACTGATCCGCTGTTGAACAACTTGATAGCAAGCCATTGTTTCAAACCAAACCCGTCATCGATCTACGCCATAATTTAGTTGAAGTATTGAGTTAATACAACGCATACCACATACATTATCGTAATAGTCGATCACTTTAAGTCCATGATTTTTCTTCGATAAGGATGATCGTACTGTGTTAAGAATGCATTGCAAATAGCATTAACTATTTTTGTATTCGTTAACTGTTCTCAAAATTCTTTATGCAATTTTATGAAAATCACCATACATAACGAAGCTTATTACAAATATTACTGATTAATCGGTATTTACTATAGAAACATTACAGGTAAGACTTTTACCAATCAATAAAGGCAATCGGGTCATTTTTTAAAATTTTGCGTAAAACTCCCTATTATATTTAGATTCCAGACAAAACTAGAATACTAAGTTCAGTTTAACTCAATATATGCAAATACAATGAAGTATCTGATTCAATAATAACGTTTCTAATCCCTGTATAAATCAATCAATAATCAGTAGAAACAGTAATACATCAATCAGTCATTAAACCTAGTCCATAATTCAAGCAATATAACAAAGACATCTTCAATATCTATAGGACAAACGACAATTTAATTTAATCTATGTGGAAATGTCTTGAAATCATAGTACTTGTATAATCAGAGTACTTGTATAAAATTGGTATCAGAGCATACACTATAATCATGAGGATTTATCTCAGTTATTGTAGGTATGAAGGCTCTCTCATATAAATCATAGATACACATGCACATGTTAAGACAGTCAACATTATAGAAAGAGAAATTGTAACAATTTACCCCACTCTTCTACACTGTAAATTAAAGTCCAATTAGTAAGGAAATTGTATGAAAATATAGATGTGAACAATCGTGAAAATTCATTACATTGATAATTGTTACACTATAGAGATTTGAGCCGTTTGATTCCGAGACAATATACAACGTACAGTATATATTCAGTCAACTGTCCAACTTAAGAGGTTCATTTGATTTAACTCGGATTTATTTTTGATAACCCCAATTGACGGTTGAATACCCCTTAAGCACGGTTGAAAACCCATTGAGATTTGCTATAGTTTCTATGTTTACAGAGTAAAGCTATATTTTTATTCACTCCTTTAAAAATACAATTAAACATGAGACCAAGTCTTACTTTACCCGATGCGCATATATATGTACAAAAATTGCACATGTACGCGTACCTATCTAAATTATATTCATGTATATAAGTCATAAATTTCAAGATACATGTATATTAAAAACTTCCTTAGTATAATACTAAGATGTAATAATATATACATAGTAGGGCTTAGTTGTTATAATATTAATTTAACCAGATATTCTTTATTATAACGATATCTCTTCGCCTTCCTGAAGTCCAGCAGATTTCAACGTAATCGTAACCTAATTATTCTTTTCAATTGCAATAATAAATAAAAAATTATAAAGAACATCTCTCGTAATAACCGGCCGTATTTCCGAACATATTTGCCCCCACCGGTGCAGGACCGGGGACTTGAGGGGTCCCGGGCAACATGTGACCCCCCAGTAGAGACCCTCTATATAGATCTCCCATATACTGCTCTGACTCCATTCCCCCTTCACCGTGAGATCTGTTCGGCCTCATCGCCCGCATCGATGCCTCCTCCAGACCAGGGGTCGAGCCCTGGTGGCGGGGCCCCTGGTAGTCGCCGAGCCGATGATGACCGACCAGGGCGGCCCGGAGGTCACTCGACGAGATGTAGGAGTCCCGGTGAGATGAAGGATTCATGCACATCCTGTCGTAGACGTTCAGTGACTGCTGATCGCTATTCAGAGAGGGTGTTCCAGCTGTAATAACCAGCAGCATCGTACTCTATTAGACGTCATTTTATGGACATAGAGAGAGAGAGAGAGAGAAAGAGAGAGAGAGAGAGAACTATGTTTATTTCGGTACACTCAAAATATGCAGTGACATACACAAACAAGGCCGTCAAAGTGGTCACAAGTAACCTATCTAGTTGACATAAGAGTAGTCTCTCTAACCTGCTTCCTTCACAGGTCTCGACTCATAGCTAAGTCATATACATCATTATCCACAGGAATTAATTTAATCAACAGCGAGAAATATACAGTATTTAAATACAAATACAATAATGTGAAATAGTAATCATAATAAAGTTAAATTTTCTGTCGGCTTAAATATTTAACTGTTATTTGATTTAGATTATTGGTGGTCGGGGTCCCCATGCCCTTTCCTCAAAACACAAAGTCCTCTAAGTCACCGAGCTTTCTATTCATAGCTATATTTTACAGTACAATACTGAAATAAGAACTAAAATTAGTGCAACATCCTGCGCATGAATACATCCAGTAAAATACAGTCCCTTGTTCAGCCCACACTCACAGAATCTGAGGTGTTGATGAAGAAATTGTAGTTGTGCTGCAGTTAACTGATGGGATAAACGATTTGGCAATTAGTCGTAGCGCAATGAAATGCCTCACATTACTTCCCCTTCTCATGATGATTCAAGTTTTTCACTCCCTCATTTCATTAAATCTCCTCCTCAATTGTTTCTAAATCTCCTTCAGCAGCACCTTTATACTGGGGGTAAATCCTTAGGTTAGGAGAGGATAAATCCCCCCCGTTTCAAGGGTTTGTCCCTAAGTATCGCCACTTTGCCTTCCCATGACAGTGATTGCCATTTTCAGTAAAAGCAAAAAATAATGATATTTAAATAAATGTCATTACTATTTAATATAGAAAGATTACATTACTATAATGTGGAAAATAAATGAAAATTTATGCAAATAATTGAAAATTGCATTGAATATATAAGTACCGCATGCAGTGCCGATTAAAATCATTCAGATTTTCCCCCAGATGGCCAATCCGTGATGCACATCTTTCGACTTTAATTATACATTACTGTTTCGCCTTTAATAGGGCATTATTAAGTTTTACCAACCCCCTTCCAATGATGAATCTGTGATGGGGGGGGGGGGGTGCAAGGGCAATGACTGACAATGACGGGTCGCTCACCCCCAAATGATCGCCGTAAAACGGTCTCCAGAAAACCCCGTTTTAATTGCTGACTAGTGTGTGACACTAAAAAGTGCCGCACAAGGTTTTTTTCAATTTTTCCTTTTCAACCCAACTACGCATTCCAGTTGCGTCGCTTAGAATTATCTTAAAAGTTTTTGCTCCACGAAAACGTTTTGAACTTCTCCATTTACGCCCTCACCTGCACGAAATTTCTTCAATGCGCCATCTCCATTTCGCTAACTCCTCTCCCTGCCTCTCATTCAGTTAGCCACCCATTCTGTCATCACTAACACTTTCCAACTACCAAGCTCTTGATTCAACCGAATTCCCAGCACTAGACCTTAGCGCAGCATAAACCAGATGCCCTGCCCGTTGAAGTTTAGAGCAGACCCGACCGTCCGCTCTACCCGTGCAATGCAGTGCCTCGAGTCCATGGAGTAATGATAAACCCAACTATCGATATCCAGCCACGTTTTTGGTTCGTATAGTTACATACATACTAAGTATAGCAGCAACAACTAAGAAAGGAAACTATGTAGCACATGCTTCATGTCATTGGTATAGTTACACACATGGCATGCAGCATGTGCTACATAGTATCCTTTCTTAGTTGTTTTTTTGTAGTTGTCGTTAGTTCTTTCAATTGTCGCCATGGTTATTAGTAATCCTTGCCTTTTGTTGGCGCATCAATTGCAACCGGCTTGGATTTAAGAATAACCTTCCATCACACTGGGATTTTTCTTTCACAGCTGTCAAAATTTGGTCTTCCAAGGTGGTCACACACAAAGTACTAACCGTGCGCGATGAAGCTTAACTTCGCTCAGTTGACGCGCAGCTTAACCTAATGCGCTAAATCCCGCACCATGGGTTTGACAAGTTAAAACAAGACTTACTCCTACGATTCTTCTTATGATTTGCCATTATTACTCTTCTGATTAAATTGATAAATTATTAAAAATGCGCTAAATGAAAGCTGCTGATGATAGTTTAGCACCGACAGTTAAGTTGAACGATAAGTCCATTAGCGGTGACAGTAGTTGTTAAAGAGTGTTCAATGTTGTCATGGACGACAGTAGCACTCTAATTCTGTTGTTGTTGTTGTTGCTGAAGTTGCTAACAAGTGGTAGTTACTACTCCTGGAATTCGATAGTTATCGGAGCAACTTGGCACATTTTTTGTAGTAATATGTCAAATACAGAAGGCCTTACTACAATTTATTTAAACAAATGTATACTAAAGACAAATATAGAGAATTGTGTTTGCTCTCCTTCACTACCTCCCACTGTATATTCGTTTTAAGAAAGATTAGTTCAAAGATTACTAAGATCTTTGCTCTTCCACTTTGTACTTCTTTATGATTACATTAATAACATCCATCGATATCATTGTTACTGTTCTTTGTTTTTCTCTTCGGATTCGCATAATATATGCCAGCAAATTCTCATATTATTTATTTAAATCTGCCACTAGTTAGCTCTCACTTTTCATAATGATCAATATACAGTATTTATCTATAATACTAAGTTTATAGAGTTGTTTGGCGGCTGCCTCCGACAAATAGGCAAAGTACCCGTCAACGTCTTTACTGATAGAGTTGACCCAGTGAACTCAACAGTGAACTAATTTAACAGGTAAGCCTTTTATCGCATCGTCCATAAGCCAGAAAAGTATCATAGTGCCACATGCAGTGGTCATTCTAATGATATCATGGCATATTAATTGGTTAGAAATAACACTAATGTTCTAGCTACAAAACGTACATGAAGATTAACAATTATATAAATTAATTAATCATTCTATCAATAATAATTTAATGTCCGGTTCCTAGCCATATGGCAATGTCAGGGACGTCTCAAGCAGACTCTGTGCAAACAGACGCCAAAATACGACATGATGGCGACTAAGTATACAAAGTACACAAGAGAAAGTTAGATTTAAAACAGTGCAAGTCCAAGCCAAAAGAGTCAAAACATTGACCTATGCAAACCGCAAATATGACTTTTAAGCTTTCCTAGGAAAGTACTAATAAATAACTACGATCTAATCCTTGTTTAGGATTCCCTCATAGTCTCCAGTCAGACGTGATTAAACTTCGACGAATATAGCATCCATGCTCGCTCCATCACTGGCCCAGTGGGACGTGTTAACTCGACGATTTCTCGCCACATTCACGCCTGATTCATTTCAGCCCTACTTAACACTCAATCAACCCCCCCCCCCACTTCAATAGCCCCCCTTCCTCTACAATATCCTACATGCCAATCAGGATTGACATGTAAAAGTATTCGTCGTTCAACATTCGTTGAAAAGCTTTTTCTATTTTATTGTATTTTAATCAATAGCTACGACAAATTTTATATATAGGCCTATATATATGTATATATATATATATATATATGTTTATTTGTATATATATATATATATATATATATAAATATATATATATATATATATATATATATATATATACAAATAAACAATATTTCATTTAAACTCGTAACATCAACAACATAGCATAAAAATATACTGTAATATTTTTGTTAATAAAATAAACTTACAACTTCTTAATTAAGAATCATTTTACACTTTTAATTATACATGTAAAATTAATTTTGCGCCATTTAATGCACGTCTAACGAAAATACAAAGTTTTAGTATTTAAAAAGATCAATATTGAAATAAAATATGTACTGCAGAGAATCATTAAATAATTTATATCTTACGAAAACCGGCCATGTCATCTCCTCCAACAATCGCTATATAATACTATTTTTATTGAGCTGATATAAAAAATGGTGCAACTTTAAACTTTGCTAAACGTTATTAAAAGAAATGTTATAGAAACACTTTCAGTCATTATGATACAGCATTATTCTGTATTTATAATGTGTGAGCCAGTGAATCTTTGTACATTTTCAAGACATTGATCTCTAAAATTCAATCTGTACGCTAATCTCAATTTGTCTTCCCACCTCGTAATTTCTGTTCCAGCTCAAGCTGATATTATCTACGCATTCTACAGCAGCGATCTGTGTAATTTACTACCTGTTCCTACCACCTAACCGCTTCTCGGCCGTCGATTACCATTTAACGATTCGATAAAAGACTTGCGCATTAATCAGTCGGGCTGCTCGGGTTCTGAATGCGCATCTGTGAAATTTACAAGTGTCTACTAATGAATTCGATCTACCAAGATTCAAAGTCTACGGAATAATCCATGCCCCATGAGCTAAAAGGAAGTACTGAAGGAAGAGTTTAGTCTGTAAATTGTAAGATGGGGGGTACCGAATAAATTTTAAGGTAAAGGAAAAAATTATGGCAAACATTAGCCAAATGTTAGGTGTTTTGACAGAAATTGTGTTCAAAGAAGAGGTCTTGACCCTATTTTTTAATAACTCTTTGAAAAGAATAATAACTTGAAAACAACGTAGTTTTTTTCAAAGTAATGTAGAACAATAGAGTATAAATTATCTTTTTGAATACTAATTTAAAGATTCAGATCTGGCTGCGTAGGCATCACTTACAAGTGCAACGACAAAGAATTTCAATTAAATGTTCTTATTAATTTCAGCTTCAATATTAAAACTTACAACGACAATAATAAAGTACACTGTATGACCCTTAATGCCGTATTCATCTAAATTTCATTTTAACCTTATAAATTATCTATATTTGGTGTTCTAGAGTATCTTTGAATTAATATTCTACAATGACGGATTTATTCTGCGATAGGCCTATACTATCAATTCAGTCAATTAGATTCGAGTATTCTGATGTTAAAACGAGAATTATATAACAGCAAGCTTGAACTTCTGGCTAAATT
Organism: Enchytraeus crypticus; assembly: GCA_905160935.1. Taxonomy (NCBI): domain Eukaryota; kingdom Metazoa; phylum Annelida; class Clitellata; order Enchytraeida; family Enchytraeidae; genus Enchytraeus; species Enchytraeus crypticus. Next base: position 1,681,999 of record CAJHZI010000481.1, on the reverse strand, counting down.
GTTAGATTTAACTATATCAGTCCGAGTATATTATTGTACAGGTCACACTAGGCTTATGGATTTATAGTTCTAACTTTTTAACAAGTTTCTATAACAGCTTCATGGCCGCTGGACGGTCTACGAGACTGCTTAGTGATTAATTCCTGCAGCGCTTTTATATACATGTAGTAGCATTTCAAAGGCTATATTTAGCATCATTAGTTATACCTTTGCCTCAAACTGCTTCAATTAGCAACTAGCTCTGATATATGATTTACCTTCCATGGCTCCTAGAGAATATGCGCTTTTTGTTGGCAGACATCGATTTTGAGAATCAAATTAATCGGGCTTACACAGTGGTTCGGATGTAACCGAAAAATATTTTGGAATAAGATTTTGTTTATATAAGCTTACAAGTTTCTAGTACGATAAAAAAGTAAACACGCATTATAGTGAAATGATCAACTATGCTGATATCTATCACTTTTTAATACCACATGTTTAAACCATTAGGCAATTTATTCCATTTTCCGTGTAACCAGTCCAGTGAATGTCCGAGATTTTACTCTCAGATCAGCGCGGCTGGGATTCGAACCAGTTCAATTCACCTCAGGATCTGTCATTTAAAACTTCATGACGTTATACCCCTACGCAATTAAGACGATATGTTGATAGTAGGCCTACGACCTCATCACCTAACGAACTTTATTAAGTTATTTCCTTAATCTACAGTGGAATCAGGTGATCAATTCAGTGGAAACCAGAATCAGGTGATCAATTCAGTGGCAACCAGAATCAGGTGATCGGTTAATGATGAGTAGCATATTAACTGAAAAATAAGGACATCACGACGGCAGATAGAAATAAGAACAAAAAGAAAGAACGAAATATTTAAAGTATACAGTGCTTTACATGGCCTGTGAAGTATAAAGCCTAGAGCTTAGTGTGACTTTAGCTAGTTTTGAGCAGCAGCTGCTGTTGTTGTTGTTGCTGTTATTAAATCTAAGTCATGTCTGCAGTGGCCTTTGGCCAATAGAATTTAAGGTTTTATTTTTCTCTTTCCATTGCAGTCTCCGGCTCTCTGGTTTTTTTCATTCACTCAATCCCTATTTCTCACCATGCATTTCTCTTTGCAACTTGTTGAAAATTCAAGATGAGATTTCTATTTATCCGCATAATTTCTACTTACAGTGGATTCCTTGCTTCAGGCCGCCTCTAGTTCCTTGCTTAATAATCTTCATTGGCTTCCTGTTGTTCCAAGAATTAAGTATAAAATTGTTTTGATAACTTTCAAAACACTTCTCTTTGGTAAACCTTCTTACCTTTCTATTCTCCTAATCCAATATCAACCTTCTCGTAAGCTTCGCTTTTTCGATGCCAAACAGCTAAAAATTCCTAAAATTCTCACTTCGCTAGGCAGACGTTCAATTTCTTTCTCTGCTCCTACTCTTTGGAATTCTCTGCCTCCTGATCTTCGCTCATGTTCTAATACTTCCACTTTCCATTGTGGATTGAAAACACATCTCTTCCTACCATAATCATTTTTCATCTTTCCTGTCTGTTTGTTGATCAACGGACCGGCTACGTTTCGGATCTTAGGGACGTATCTCGCATCATCCTTGCACGAGGAATCGGACGTTAAACCTTTATTATATATATATATATATATATATATATATATATATATATATATATATATATATATATATCCCTTTATCTTTCTCATTCTTCGTCGACGTAGTTTCAGTACTTTCTCCATTTATCCTTCCTTTGATCGCTACTTCTCTTTTCCTTTCACTCGCTCATTTAGCGACCAAATGGTTCCCGTTAAGCCACTCGTTGAAGTGCTGTAGAGACCGGCCAGCTCTGGGACCAGGCGGGCACCTACAGGTTGCTAACTTGTAAACCATTTATCCGCTCGATGCGGAGTCGACCCCGGGTCTGCTAATGACCTCCAGCCGGTCATTAATCAACTTGGACACTTTACACATCCTGCTGCTGCTGCTGATTCTGCTGCTGCTGTCTTATTAACGACTCTGCTTCTTTCCTTCCTTCATTCTTTCTCTTTCTCGCTGAGTAATTCCGTAGCAGTTTGGTCTTATTTATAATATATATATATATATATATATATATATATATATATATATATATATATATATATATATATGTATGTATATATATATATTATATATACAGTATATATATATATATATATATATATATATATTCATTTATTACATGAAATCTAACATACCGCAGGAAACTTACAAATATATCAATAGCAAAACAGAAAGCAGTAAACACATATACACATTGCTATAAAGACTTAATAAGAGTCTATATACCATCCTAAATATAAAGATCTTATCCATCAAAGGATAAGAATTATTCTGTCTTTTGAATTATTTTCGGAGGTTTAGAAGTCTATTTCCAAAATGGGCGAAATAAATATTTTAAAAATAAACCAGAGACGACTCTGGCTTATGTAACATTGAATGGTCATAAGGTAGACATTAAAAAATTTGAAGAAGTCCATTTTTACAACAATTTTCTGCGTACAATATTAATTGTTAATTAATAGGAAAAAGTATCATTTATTGAAAAGTTTAGGAGATGATTTGAGTTACCAGATTATCCATTTAAACATATGTCACATTTCAACAACGTACTAGTTCACCAGATCTACACAACATTCTCATGTATTCCTTTAATGTTATAATTGATAATCATTAGAAAGTGCAGACATATACTTTATATGTTAATATTATATTAAATATTGACATATTTAATTACATTCAATACATTCGCATGTTGCACGTCCTCTTTCTATCTAAAAACGAATTTCTCATTAGTCAGTCGTTATATTCTGCGAATTCATAAGCCTGTTTTTTACATTTTATGCACTAGCTTTAGATATATAAGACAAGTATTTGTTCAGTACTAAAGGTAACGAAAAAATGGTCCAATTAAAACATCATTAAGAATATCGAAGAATTCAATTGTGTATTACAGAAATTTTATTGTATATTTGATTAATGTAATTTCATAAAGGAAGATGCTATGAAATGCGAAAATAGAATTTAAATCATTTGGTTTATCGACAGTGTGCTCACTAGTAGACTTTTTCACCTCACGTGAAGTCATGACAATTTTTCAGTAGAAACATCTGCTATGAACACGCAATCTTGATCTATACTTGCAGATTGCATTCCTATACCGGTCTACATATTAAATGGATCGCATGAAACAAGTTATTCACAAGCAAATGGTTATTCTCACAGACTTTCCAATGAAATGGAATGATAATACCGAATTGTCTACGACCGGAAGAGGAAAACGTTCAGGATATGTAATCACTGAGCGATTAAAAGCGGACGCAAAGCTAGAGAGTCCGACAAAGAGAGGAAGAAGGATAGACAGTGCGTCAGAGATATTCGTTGACACATACGAAGAGAAAAAAGGAGCAAGAGAGTAAGAGTAAGAGACGTCTTACCTTAAATTTAGATATGACCAAGATTATGGCACTCCTGTGCATGTTTATTCTAAGAAGCTTTAAAATAGACATTATACTATGGTACGGCAATTACAAATTACCTCAAAGCCATATAGAGTAGTAGTACACAGCACGATACACTAGGCTGAAAGACAATGCTGCTTTGTCACATAAAATTATAATAATAATAATAAATAAATAAAAACTAAACTTTTCACAAATTCGTATATAAGAGAAAATTAAGCCTATTACGTAGCTCTGTTAATCTTGTCATTATCGAGACCCAATTAGATATATAAATCATACATTTCACTATAAGTATATTGTAATTTGTCAAATAAAGTCGTATATCTAAGCTAAATTATAATCCAATCTGACACTGAAAGTTATTAAAGAAATTACTGTTTTAAATAATTGAAACTACATGATTCGGCTCATGCCAAATCCTTACAATACGAGACCTTTACTTAATTATTGATAATTAATGCGATTTACAGTCCCTTAATTATCCTTGCAGTGTAAAATGAATATTTTAATTACTGTTGTACAAAATACTAAATTTACATCATCAGGCGATTTTCATCTTTATTACTATTGAAATTCCTTTTAATTTTCCAACGAAAGCTGCCTATTAAGCGCTGATCGGAAGTGAACAACAATGGAGCCGCTTTTAATTAGGCGCCGCACCATCATTTAATCCTATCCATCCGGTGGAATCTGACCGGAAAAGGATCGCAATCGCCGGTGAGCTCGGCCTGGGTGTCCGGGCGCTCTGGCCGCTTAACGATAATATTTACAAGTTCACGCTGTGGCCGCCACTGGGCGCCCTGAGTCCCTGTGCCCGACTCAGAGGGGTCGGTGGGACCTAAAGGGCCCTTCCTAGTGAATGGACAATAGTTATAGAGATCTTACTGATGTTATAGGTAATAACTGAAATAGTAGCGCTTACAGATACTCGTTAAAATGAATAATTAGCCCTTAAACTTTAATTAATGATTTTTAAAATTTCTCCTCAAAGAATAAGAGTGAACATAGCATCGATGCTACCTGCGGAGGTAAAATATATTCCCTTCACTCGATTTCTAGAAATGTAATTTAAATCTCTAGGTAAAAATTTAAAGTGTAGGCTTTAGTCTATTTAATCTAATAATGCTAATTATAGTTGAGTGTATATGATAAAATTAAAATAATTCTGGTGTCATTCTTTGATGGTGAAATGGATGCTAAAACTTTACCAGCAATATTCATACCATTGCTTAGTTAGCAATTGTTGATTTCTTCATAGACTATCATTTGTTTTACATATATAATATATGCGAGAGACAGAGTTAAAGAGTTTTAGCAATGCATATGATAGTGTCTTTACAAAGATCTTTCATACAACAGACAAAGCAGTAATAATGTGGTTACAATACTATTTCGGTTTCTTGCCTCTAAATATTTTGTATGATTACAATAGATTGATTTTTTTAAAATAAGCTAGTTAAAGACGGTGAATTAAATAGAGGGATTGATTTGGATCATTTAGATTACTGTACTTAGCGTTTGAGAAATTACAAAGGAAATATAATATTTTAATTGATGATTCTGTTGCTACTATTAGATTTAAACTGTGGATCTTCTTTGAAAAATGTTAACTACGGAATCTACATCTAATTTGGATTACTACATGTGAACTGTTTATTGTATGGTTTACAATAAATGTATGTTATCAAATCTGTTAGACTAAATTTGTGCATATCGGCTAATTTCTGTCTTTTTCGTTTATTTTTAGTTTCGTTTTGTTTGTTTGTATATTTGTATCTGCCATATAATGGTGAATAAAGAATATATATATATATGTATGTATCTATATACATGTATATATACATATATATAGGCCTATATATATATATATATATATACATGTATATATATATATATATATATATATATATATATATATATATATATAATTATCTCCATTTAGCAAAGGCCTAATGTCATGAAAAAGTAAGAAATTAGAAAGTATCAGTAAATATTTGATAAAGATAATTTTATAAGACACATTATTCATATTGACTTCATGTATATATACAATTATACATATGTATATATATATAATATCTCCTCTATGCAATATCTCTATGTGAATATAATATATACATATATTATATGCATGTATGCGTATATATATTATAGTATATATATATATATATATATATATATATATATATATATATATACATGTATACACAATGTATAAAAGAAATTCGTATATAGACTATAGTTGTTACAAAGCTATATACTGTATATTATATACGTACATGTAATATTCTGTTTATTCATTGAAATCATGCAGCGACACGTGCCTGTGACTTCTCTAGGTTTGTTCTTTATATTTCCTTGTAACATTATTTAACTCTTGCGTGAATCGAACCCAGGATCTCCTTGAAACAAGCTGACAGGCTATAAACTACACTGTACAATCGAATGAGCCTGCATGCATGCAATGGGAACTTTCACAAGTAAAAAATTGATTACAATTAATGTAGTTGATGCTGGATAGCCTTCATATACAGCTGGCTTACATATACAGCTAGCCTATAAATACATCTAGCCTACAGATACAGCTAGCCTACATACATGTATACAGCTAGTCTACAAATACTACTAGCCTACATATACAGCTAGCCTACAAATACTGCTAGCCTACAAATACTGCTAGCCTACATATACTGCTAGCCTACAAATACTGCTAGCCTACATATACAGCTAGTCTACAAATACTGCTAGCCTACAAATACAGCTAGCCTACAAATACAGCTAGCCTACACATACAGCTAACCTACACACATGTATAAATGCTAGCTTACATATACAGCTAGCCTACATATGTCACTACTACATGTTGTAAAAAGCCTTCTCTACCAAAAGATGATCTTTCCAGTTACGGTCCTATTTCCAATCTTAACTTCATCTCTAAACTTCTTGAAAAGGTAATTTATACCCGTTTATGCACTCATCTTGATTCTTTCCCTTCTCTCTCTCATTATCAATCTGCCTATAGAAAACTCCATTCTACTGAAACCGTTCTTCTTCGTATACATAACTATCTTAGCTTGGCCATGAGTAGTAAACAGGTTTCTGCCTTGGTTCTTCTAGATCTCTCTGCTGCCTTCGATACAATTGACCATGGCATTCTAATAAATAGGCTTAAATCTTGTTTTGGCATTTCTGGTTCTGCTTTTTTCCTTCTCACATCATATCTCTCATGTCGCACACAATCGGTTGTTATTTGTCAAAATCGCTCTTCTGAACTACCCCTCCTACGCGGTGTTCCTCAAAGTTCAGTGTTAGGTCCATTGCTCTTCTCTTTATATATCACTCCTCTTAGCTACCAGCTTGCTCAGTCTTCCATAAATTTTCATTTCTATGCAGACGACACATAACTGTATATTTCCTTTTCTAATCATGATTCCGATCAGAAACGGGCTCATCTCTCATCCATTCTAGACAAGGTTTATTCCTGGTTTTGTGCTAACCGTCTTGTTGTTAGTCCCTTCAAAACTGAATACCGTTTAATTGGCACTCGTTTGAAAATAAATAAAATTACTAATAATTCTGTTAATTTTCAGAATCTTGCTCTTTCACCTTCTCGATCCGCCAAAAACCTTGGAGTCATATTGGATGAAAACCTTGACTTTAAATCCCATATCTCTTCTGTTTGTCGCGCTTCTTTCTTTCAGATTCGTCAGATTAGGCAAATACGTCCATCCCTTACTAGAAATTCAGCCACTATCCTTGCAAATTCTATAGTTCATTCATAGCTCGACTACTGTAATTCATTATTACATGGATTGCCTACTTCTTCTTTCAATCGTTTGCAGCACGTCCAAAATTCTCTTGCACGTGTTGTTTGCAAGTCCTCTCGACTTCAATTTCGCTACCTTTCTTTACTTAGCAGTCTTCACTGGCTCCCTGTTAATCAACGCATAAAATATAAAATAGCCCTATTAACTTTCAAAACTCTGCGATTTGTCAAGCCTTCTTACTTATCTGAAATTCTTCTTCCCTATCGTCCCTCACGTGCACTTCGTTCCACCGATGCTAATCTTCTCTCTGTTCCAAATATTCTCACATCAATGGGCAGACGATCTTTTCCTTACGCAGCGCCCACAATCTGGAACTCTTTACCTGCTAATCTTCGCTCTTGTTTTTCTCTTTCAACATTCTCTAGCAAGCTTAAGACTTACCTTTTCCCACCATAGACATAATCAATATACCCTGACCATTTTTTGATCACCGGACTGGCTTTCGTTTAGGACCTTACTTCTCCTCAGCACATTTCTTTTGCAGATTGGTCTGGGTGAATTGATCTGTAGTGATGTGTGCCGTTGGGGACGTCCGTGACATCATCCCTGGATGAGGAAACGGACGTTAAACCTTTATTATTATTATTATTATTATTATTATTATTATTATTATTACTATTATGTCACTAGCCTGCATATACAGCTAGCCTACATATCTCAAATTCGTTTAACAATTTGCACCGGAGAATATTTTACTATGAATAATGAAGAAATACTGTGTGCCTTATCTTTCTTTCGATGAAAGAGTCGGTATCATTTGTTGCTATCTTGCCATATAATACATCTATTTCACGCTTACAGCTGCTGGAGCCTGAACACATATCAGCATGCTGCAGTTCAACTACGCACTAACATTACTGTTAGTATCGTTTAATCTACCATGCCAGGATCTCATTCAACAACACTGATCCTTCTGCAAGTCTAACATTGTTCTATATGTTTAAAATGTAGTCTAATTAAATAGCAATTATTATCATAGTCTAAAAAATAATCAAATTAAATAGCAATTATTATCATATTGCTAAGAAATAAAGGCAGTATAATTAATAGTAGCTCTTGGTGAATTAGGTTAGAACGCACATGTCATATAAGTCAAAAGCTGAGGTGTCGACACGGCACTGAATCTTCTCCGACAGCCTGTGATACCGACGTTAAACTTAGCTTGATAGTTTTTCAGTATTTTCCAATAAAAGAAAAGAACCCTTGTCTCTTGAAGCGTCTCTTTGTCTATCAAGAGAAAAGACGATTTAATTAAACTAAATTGTAAAATATCAAGAACTATTAGTAATAAGTTTTTAGGCTTGTCACATACATGACGCAAAGCACGTATTTACTTGTTGAGCGTGAGTGAGCTAAAAATGCTTATTATGGACTACTTAGCCCACCATATTGAACTCGGGAAGTCGCAAGAAGGTATTCGATAGATACACTACAAAATAGATGGATTAGCTGTTTGGTTGACGGATTAAACATTAATTGAATGACTAATTGATTGATGGACTAAGCATTAATTAATTGGCTAATTTTGTGATGGAATATAAATAGTTGATTAATTGACTGATGACTAATAAGGAATTAATTGACAAATTGTTTGATGAAATAAATATTAATTTATTGATTAATTGATGTAATGATCATTAATTGATTGACTAATTGTTTGATGAAATGAGTCTTAATTGATTAAGTAATTGATTGATGAACTGAGCGTTAACCGACTGATTAATTGGTGGAATGATCATTAATTGATGGACTAATTGATTGATGAAATAAGCGTCGATTGAATAATTGAATGATGTACTGAGCGTTAACTGATAGATTATTTGATGGAATAATCATTAATTGATTCACCAATTGATTGATGGAATGATCATTAGTTAATTGACTAATTGATTGATAGAATAGGCATTAATCGACGGATATTGAATTCTAAGAAGATGAAGGTGATGAAATGATAACGATGATGACATTGTCAATGCCTGTGTGGGGTTTCTAATCGATAGCATCTGCTTATAGTATCAAATCTTTCTTAGTCTCGACTCGGCTCTTGTTGGACCTCACACACATTTCTGCCATAGCAAAAACAGTGCATGACAATCTCCAGACATTCGATCATCGAGCAAATATCTCTCTATATCTGCCTCTCTGTCTCATCAGCCATCCTCCTACATCATCTTTCTATCTTTCTTTCTTTCTCTTTCTCCTATTCTCTCTTTCTCTCTCTCTTTCTCTCTCTCTCTCTCTTTCTCTGTTTCTTTTTAAGGAACGCTTCGGCTTCTTTTGTATTTAGAGGCTATACTATATTTTCATGTATATTTAAAATATACTTATTATTTAATTGAGTTATATGCTTATTTTTAGTCGACCTTTTGAGCGACCTTTTAGATATTTAAAAAAAATTTAAATATACATCTTGAATAGTGTGAACTACTGTGTAGGCAATGACCCTAGAGAGAACTTATAGTACAAATATATCCCGTGTTTACTCCGGGTCACTGAAGAATAGGCCAACTGTAAACTTGCACGTATTGTAAGAGACGACTGAGCAAAAACTGAGGAAGGCAAAGAGAAACCAACTCAAAAGCCATATTTTGCCAAGTTATAACTTAAATTAGAGTGCGGCTTCACTCATACCCTCTTGCGAATAGGTAAACTGGTTAATCGATGGAGTGCTCTTAATGGAAATGAAGCACACAGTGAGTATGGATATATTCAATATAGTACCTTGGACCTACCACTTAGCCGAACATTAAAGAGAGAGTAGGGCCTGCATATAATCACTGGTCTAATTCTGTACAGAGACTGCAGTCTTAACTGCAGCTACGCACATGTTATCAAATTAAAGCTAAGCTGTTGTGATAGTTGTTATTAACAAGATTGAGGGAGCAAAGGTTGGAACTGTCAGCACATAAGCTGGTCTATACAGTAATTTGAACTGTGGCTTTAGTCGTGACTTAAGTATCTGTCCGGATACATGTATGTCTGCCTGTATCTGCTTGTATGTCCACAAGTGCGCCTAAGCTGGAATGTGAACACAATTCCTTAGAGTTTTGTGTCAGGGGGCTGATGGGGCAGTGCCCCCAGCATAGCCTGCTCACGTGGCACTCTTTTGAAAATTTAATTCTCTTCGTGACTACTCAAGTGCATGGATGCAAGTCAATGGCGATAGAATTTTATATCGGCTACAGCATTTCGTTTTAGTTTAATAATTAAGTAGGATAATATTTCCGCTCTCTCGCTTAATCTAAAACAATATCTCTAATATATAATCATCATCATCATCCTCATTATCTTCCTTTGAATCCCAGTTTAACTAGGGTCGGGATACGAATAAACTGTCTCAAATCCTCTGTACTGTCTCAAATATCTGTAATATATCCTCTACATAAAACTATCTCTGTAGACATTCCCTATTAAACCTGAATAGAATATCTAGTCTCATAACATAAGAGAAAGGTTGGAAGAGAGATCTGATTGTCTGGGCTTTGCAGTGAAGACACTGACATCTTAACTGAGAAACTTCACGCTAAGTAAAGCCCTAACAGTTTTCATAAAAAGTAGTTTTACTAAACATTAGGGTATAATTGTCAGACAGCAGAAGCGGTCTCAAAGTCAAATATCATACGTGTTTTCGACAAATTGTACTCAAAGTTTAAACCTATAGTCAGATGAAATTTCAAACCTAAATAAGCATCGTAAAGGAAACTTTGAAGTTGTTCTCTTATCATATTTTGTATATTTGAATCCATAGTGATTAAAATCTATTTAAAGTTGACCATTTGCGTGACCTTTGAAATAAATTTCTCTATAGCTGCTACCTTGCACTGATTATTTCGTACTCGGGGTCAAGCTGTACCTGACGGTCTTAACACTGAGGTATGTGAAGCGATTACTCAGGGATCGTTTGGAAGACAATCGTCTCATTATTCTCTTCATGACTTCTCGTGGCAGCTCAATCAGTGGCCGGATCCTGGATGATATACAGACCGGAAAACTAATAATCAGCCAGACTTCAAATATGGTAAGATTAGAAGTTCACGAATGGACCTGCAGAAGTTCTCCGATGATTTTAGTAAAATAAATAGTAAATGATTTAGCGTCATATCACTTGTCTATAAGGATCCTACCAGAGTGTGCTAAGACGTAGGCCTACAAGGAAGTTCAGGCAGCTTCGATGGAATTGTTCTAATTGCTTTGTAGGTCGTTCATCAGAATCGTTCAAGTCGAGCTATTTTTAAAATTGAGTTCAAATCGGTGATTTTCCAATTACAAAAATAATTCAGAGAAAAGAACTGCAGGTAGCCAGTGTAGCATTTAACGAAATTTATAAATGATATTTAGATTTTAATCTATATTTGCCATGACATAAAAGTTGTTGGCTATTAATTAAGCTGGGCAATGAACGCATGGCAGTGCTTGGTGTGACAATACTATAAGAGCCTTCAATGTTCAATGTAAGTTTTTCGCCAAATTAAAAATTGCTAGGATCGCATATAGCGACTCAAACGTAGCAGTTGCCTCCTTAGAATAATGAGAGGGACGCAGAATTCAAATTTAAGAATTAAATCGATTACTAATTCTAAATTAGATCTATTTGTCAGTATAATTTAGGCTATCTGAAAGGGACAGAGGATGGATTCCAGTGTTATATCATCCATGCTATGTAGCATCAGTAGCTAAGATCTTAATCTCTTGAGGTCTTGACACCTCAGGGACAAGTTTCTTGATTCAGCTTTTATCAGAAAGTCCACGTTAGATACCAGATAGCTGCGGACAAACGGATCTCCAGTAGAACAGAAGCTATCCCTTATTCTCGCCCTAAATGCCCCATAGCTAATTGTAGAGCCGTGGTAAATTAATTTACCGCCCCTTTGAAGTAGCTTCAGATCTGTGATTAGATAATGCGCCGACGTAAACGCAGTTCTTAAATTGTTCTACAGAGGGAATCTTACAGATAGCTTTCGTCATCTAAGAAAACATTAGATGTTGATCTACGCACGCTGGTTTTCGCTGTTTTTGCCTAATCAAAAAGTCCCCAGTAACTGACGACCACAGAAACAAAGGCAAGCTAATGAGACGCTATAAGTTGAAGAAAACAGACATGCCTTAACGTCTACTAAAGAAAAACTAAAAGCTCTGGAGACTTTCAACTACACAGTCTTCAGTCGTTGTGCCAGAGATAAAAATTTCAAAGAAAAGTAAATATATTTTAAATTATTTCTTTCAGCCTGATCGGTGCATAGTTTGAAAACATTAGAGATATTTTGCGCGCAAAAAGTCGGATGTATTCACAGAATTCAGACGTTACCTACTAGCAATATGTATTGCAATCTAAAGTTGAAGCATCGAAATAATTATACTGAAAATTAAGGTGTTTGAACTTAATTTTCATCTGGATTATAAATGAAGCTTCTATGATAAAAGGAGCTACTAAGCAGCTCTCAAGCTAATAGTGAAACCAGCAAAGTTTGTGCACAATAGGAAATTGCTTTTGATTTAAACCTATTTCAAGAACCTCTTGAGATCCTAGGGTTTTTTTCAAAACATAATCAGTAATTATTTACATTTTTATATAAATTGATATAGTTTCCGTGTTATATCCGGGAAGCTGAAGAATAGACCAATACGCAAGGACTGGGAAAGGCAATGGGAAGTAGTCTCAGAAGCCATATTATACTCAAGACCTAGGCAACGCTAGATATGGATTGCCTATTGAGAGGATCAACTTATCTATTGAGCATGAAATCACGCTCTGAGTATGAATATGTACCTTGGATCTGCCACTTGGCACTTGGTGGAGCACAATAGAGACAGAGAGAGTTTCAAAAAGAAAACAAAAAACTATCTTCATGCTCTAACCATCCACGTATAACGGGCCACAATTGAAATGTAGATATCTCTACATGATATAAACTTAATCATTATATACTTCATAACTGTACTGCCTGACTCAACAAAACTAAAGTTAAATTAGTGCAAAATATTCTAATACAAGATTCGTTCTGAACTTTATTTAGATAAATCAGAAAAGTACATTGCAACTCGGCAATGAACGAGGGATAAGCCTGATTTTATTTCTCTGACAGGATTAGTAACCTAAAACTTTCCATTACGTCGTCAAGTCAAAACATAATTAAGATCAGCAGAAACTTGCTAACGAAGTCGTCACCAGATGGTTAGATGTGAAAATTAATTTCTGGCTCAGTTAAGACAGTTGTAATTGAATAGCTAAGTTGGTAGCATACTTTCGTAGTTAATAAGAGATAGAGTCGCAGCCGGTGTATTTAAGAGTCGAAACCATAGTCATTCTTGTGAAATTATATGTAGTTTAACGAATTTATGTGCAAAATAAATCTAGTAAGTATACAAAAGAAAATATGATTTATAGAGTACTTTCAGTTTCCTTAGTGACTGTTTTAATCCATTAAAAAACCGCACCATCAAATATATCGTATCCTGCAATTGTTATCTACGCTATCATCACATCATCATATTCCCCTGAATAAACTACTAACTAGGGTCGGATACAAATAGACCCTCACAATTCCTCTCTGTCCCACGCCATAGCATTATTTAATCCCCTAAAAACGCTTCCATTTGTTTACAAAAATTTGTAGCAATTTCTGGAGCAAAAACGCTCACGAACCAAGTTAATATTATAATATCTCTATCATAGGGCACTGCCTACTGGCAGGTGCATGGCATATAAAGCATCCACTGTTCTCAGTGTTCCGCTTTGCTCTTCATATCCATATATGAGTGAATCTATCATCTATAGTTAACATTCTTAATCTTGGCCTGCCTCTGCCTCTATTTGCTTCCATGCTACCTTCTATGGCCTCTTTTAATAGACTCCCCCCCCCCTTAGAATGTGTCCTATCCAACTGCTCTTACTATTTCTTAATACATTTATGAACTGTCTATCTGTACCAACTCTCTCCATAATTCCTCAATTGTAAACTTCTGCGTCCAGTTAATCCTCTCTATTCTCCTCCGTAACCACTTATACATTTACAATATATGTAGGCCGAAATATAAATATTAAAAAGCAAAATATTAACTTAAAAATTAGCAACTGATCTTGCTTACATTTTCAAACATTTATAAAACACGTAAAACAGTAGCATAAATACAGCAGTAGCATATGCCCGAGTAATAAGGGCTCTGACGATAGCTGTATTATATGCATGTAAGCGGACCTACAGGTGGGCTATATCACAGAAATACCTCGGACTCACCGCATGATTGCATCTCACGTATATAAGAGTTAAAACAACAGTTTTGTAGTTAAATGACCATACAGCCACATCTTTAGTGCGTGCAGAAATGGTTATTAAAATTTTTCTTACGAACGGATAAAGCGTTTCAACGGAAATATTTAGGCCTAGGTACTATATATATATATATATATATATATATATATATATATATATATATATATATATATATATATATATATACTATATACGAAATGTATATGTTGTAAATGTGTGTACTCTATAGACAATTTCTTGAGAAAGACTCTTTAATTCATTCAGATTGTATGTCCAGACAATCCAGTCAACTCTCATTCAACATTTTACTCGCAGGTAAAGCTTGTGACATGCACTTATTCTGGATACAAGCATAATGCTTGATTCTATATTTTATAGAGATTTTTTTAATGTCTATATTAAACGTGATACAAACCTTCGGATTTCATTTCGCAATTTCCACCCCCACGAGTGGTTGACCCGTTATTTACATGACTGATCACACTCTCACTTCCAACCCCTCGCAATCCCAATCCAGTATTTCTACTTCCGCCGCCACTTCCTGTCTGATATGACGTCATCTGTGACCCAGCGTCATCCATGCAGTCTAGAGGAGATCTTCTGGTAGAGGAGGCCCCGGGACTGACCGGCTGCTGCTTTATATGAGGTCGTCTGACAATAACTGAGGACGGCATGGAAAGGACTGCCGAGGACACGAGACTTCCGCCCCACTGGAGTCCCTGAGTATCGTAGGACCCGTTCCCGGACTCGACGTCCGTGTTGTACGGATACTGCATGGATGGAAATATGCTGCTTGTGCCTGTGGTGGTGGAGTAACTGGTGGGCGTCATAGCTGCCAACGGTGAGCTGCCGGAGGGTGGTGGGGGACAGTCGTATGGTTGATGTGGGGTGCTGGTGTCGTTTGAATTTATATTAGAGTTATTTTTATTACCGTTACACATGGCTGCGAGTGAACAACTAGAATTATAGGACGGCATTAGGTCGTGTGTGGCGCTGTTATACTCCATTGAGTGTCCTCCATTTGCGCTGCCAATGCCTCCCTGACCCCCGATGTTTAGTGGCGGGCAGATGGCGTTAAAGACTTGCTGTTGGTGATGATGGAACGCCCCTGAAGGAACAGAAAAACCATTTGCTGCAGCTGCTGCGTAGAAGGAACTTGATTTGGCTGCCATTGAACTGGCTGTATCGTACTGAAGCTGAAGTCCCGTTCCACAATCACCAGAGCGCATATCCTGTGATCCGTAATGCAAGCTGCTTCCGTAAAATGATCCTCCAGTTAGGGATTGCTGGGCAACGGACGAGATCCCTTGAAGAGCCATTCCATGCATGACCATCCTTCCACTGTGTGTCAGAGAGGAAGGATGCTGGTGAAACAAATCATACTGAGACGATCCGAACATCCCAACAGGTCCTGATCCACTTCCGGTCATCGCTCCCAACATTCCAAACGGTTTCAACGCTTGGCATTTCCTTCTGAATCCCCTCGGCCGCCTTCTAAACGATCCCTCTTCAAACATGAATTCCGCCGATGGATCAATCGTCCAGTAGTGACCTTTTCCCGGACGTCCGAGTCCTTTAGGTAGCTTTATGAAACACTCGTTCAACGACAGGTTGTGTCTAACTGAATTTTTCCAGCCGTGGTAGGAGCCTCTAAAGAAGGGAAACTTCTGCTGCAAGAACTGGTAGATATCGCTCAGAGTGCAGCGCTTGGTTGGCGCTGATTGGATGGCCATCACAATGAGGGCTATGTAGGAATATGGAGGCTTCTCGTTCTTTCGTGCCGATGCGGCTGGAGCGACCGACCCGTTTGATTTCTTTCCAGAATCACCTTCGTCGCCTTCCCCCGCCCTGGCTGGTGGAGAAACTAACGGAGCTCCATCATCATCTTCCTCTTCACTTTCTCCATCTTCTTCTTCTTTTTCCATTTTCTCCATGTGTTTCGGAGAAAATGGTTTAATTTCACCTCGGCCAGGATCTCTTCTGGGATTCGAACTGTATGCGGCACAGCTGGATGAATCCATCTTCACATTGTCGCTATTTTCGCCTGCCACTTCCCTGCTGGAGAAGTTTCTCTGGAATTGGGATAAAGGCTGAGACTGAGAGATAGGAATAGGCGGTAATTCTGAATGTCCATATCCGATATGATTGGATTTTATTCCGCCAATGTAATCAGGTTTGTAGTCTGCGTAATCCTGCGATTTCGCTGGAAAACTGTAGTCAGATTTTATGTTGTGATAATCGTTTCTGTTTTGTGAAAAATAGTCCGATTTTGCTTCAAGTTGAGAGAAGCTAGAAAAAGACGGCATTACACTGTGACGTATATGTTCTAAGTATTGATGCGTATTACTCTCCATCGACATTGGTCAGCGAAACTAAGAGTTAAAATATCCAGAGAAATGAAGGAGTTTAATTTTTCCGTAGTTAATGGCTATCTATAAATGCAGATATTAATTTTAATAAACTTACGGGAATAAAAGTTTTACAGCGCAGAATAGATCAGATACTATGCGTTGCATATTATTGTTCAATTAATGATTTTTGATGGTATACGTACATTAGATAAAATTTAATTGTAGGGGCCTACTTTACAATATACATCCGAACATCTACAACCATTTGCAGTTAAATATAAATAGATAACTGTAAATAGCATAACAATGCATAAACAACTATAACTCAGCATATATAAATGACTAAAAAACTATTCATGCTTAAATGAATAGTTATTCAATTAATATTAATAGTTATTCAGTTATTTATGCAGCATTAACTATCTCAATATTTATTTAAGATAAGTAGTATAGATACTCGATAGATCAGTTTATAAAGAGCCGTTGTTAAACTACAGAATTATCAATTTTTACCACAACCACTCAAATTCCATATCTATATAGACAACAGCCGAAAAAATTTACATATATATGTTATATATATATATATATATATATTTATATTTATATTTATATTTATATATATGCATATATACAGTATATATATATGTGTAGATTATATATATATATATATATATATATATATATATATATATATGTATATATAATGTGATAATAGTTCAAAAATTTTCTAAGGAAGTTATGGGTCGACCGTATTACTTATCAGAACAACTGTCCATTTATCGCAGCATTTTGAGCGCACTTGTAAATTTTTAGGCGATAAACTCAGGTCAGCGGACGGGTGTAGAGCTGAAGGAAAGATTTCGATGGCCGAAGGCAAGCAGACGTGAACCCTGAAGTCTTACATTCGCGTCTCTGACATTCCCAACACTCTCCGTATATATATATATATATATATATATATATATATATATATATATATATATATATATATATATACAATATATATATACTGTATATATATATTTTATAGTTAAAAGGTTAAAATATATATATGTATATGAATATATATATATATATATATATATATATATATATATATATATATATATATTATGTATTTATGTAAATGGATGTCTTTTGCACTAAATCGAATTAAATACTAAATAGAAACTAAAGAGAAACTAAATATAATTACAATAAATCGGCTTGATTAACAAATCTAAGGTTAAAAGCCTTAGGAACCTGCAGAAATACTATGGTATTTCTGTTGTATAAAATTAAAGTTTTCTTCAATCTTCAATATAATTTCAAATGCTGGCCGATTGGCTAAGCCAGAACTGTGACCGGTTAATTGCTTCGACTGCAGATCAGAATGTGCAGGGTTTAAATCCAGGCCTCGCTCTGCCATTTGAATACATTATGGACAGAAATCCGAAGTCAAGTTAAGCTTTAACTTTTAATCGCTCTATATTTTATTATTTGGCCTACCAATTAAATTGAACAGTTGAAA
The DNA here is from genome assembly GCA_905160935.1 of Enchytraeus crypticus. NCBI lineage: Eukaryota > Metazoa > Annelida > Clitellata > Enchytraeida > Enchytraeidae > Enchytraeus > Enchytraeus crypticus. The sequence continues at coordinate 1,663,538 of CAJHZI010000481.1, read as the reverse complement.
GTTAAACAGATTAAGCTGCAGGCCTATTTTCTTACAAGTAATTTCTTCCAGTCAAAAGGAGGCATGTATAAAAGTATCTTCATAGCCTATATATGGCAATTTTGCAATTCTGAAAAATTATGAAAATATGAAAGTTATCTACATACTTTTATTATCATTAACAAATAGTAGGCCTATACCAGTCGAAGTCTGTAAATTGTAATTTGCGTTATGATACAACTAATCTATGATTCCTTTAGCCATAAAATAGCCAAATTTAATTTAACTATAAATCTCGGTATATTGTCGTCACATTTTAATAATATTGCTGAGCATTGACCATTTATTAAACTAATCCAAGTACGAATTCTACTTAAACACTAGTCAGAGAGTTTTAAGAATTTGTCTTACTTAGAATCAGATATCTGATAAAGCTAGACTTTGGAATTACTGGCACTACGATCGCTAGAAAGATGTTTTAGCGATTCTGTAATTATTATAGATTTAGAATTCCATTGCTTTAGAGCAGAGCAAAATAGCTGTTGCAGCAGCAGCTTCAAGCATCAACAACCGCTGCTACTCAAGTGGGCGGAGTTATCCGTACCAATCAAAGTCTCAGTTGAGGAATTCTACTGAAATGCCGACCAATAGCGTGTGAGCATCCGGATCGGGTTCTGTGTAACTATTTGTATGATCCTTGGATGGATGGAGAAAGTGGGATTTATATTATATCGGATGATTATGATTCCAAAACGTGCGAGTCGGTGGAAGATATTATACTTACCTACGCTGATATATCAAGACACGTGCGAAATAGAGATATCTGTCTGCACCCGTCTCAAGCAAGTTATCCACCTGTAGTCCTAAAGTTCGTTGTTTTAAAGCCACGCATTAGACAGGATATATACATGTATAGATTTGTTATGGACTTTATTTTCATATATTACATGCGCACGTGTTTAAATGTAATTACATCATTTAAGCATTACTTTGGACTGATTTTCCGGATTTTGGAATTTGCACCGTTTTTGAACATTCTTTTTGCTCGCCGGCTTGATTTTGTCTCAATAGTGCTCGATGTTGTCATTGATGACTGCAGCACTCTAATTGTTGTTACTGTTATTATTATTACATTTTTGCTACCGAATAAAAAAACATCATTTTAATGTACATGTAATTCTGCATGAAAGTAATTAAAACTATAAAACTATGTAAAACTTCTATACAATAAATAGAAAGAGGCAACTAAATCTACTTGGAATGAGTTCTGATGACAAATATTAAATTAAATGTTTACAAATTCGATTGAATAAATTTGAGAAAAAACTGGCGCTCAATATATAATTGAAATATAAATCAGAAATTTAATTAATTTAGGGTACATATAAAGAATTTCAAGGCGCATTCATATCAATAAATTTCAGAAGTACTTTGAAATCTGAAGGCTCTGAAGGCGGAAGTTATTGAGTCAAGATTGTAGTGTGTTTAACGTCAAGGTTCAGAAGCACAGGGCTTCTCTTCAAGACGACTCGACACACTCGAGCTATTGAGTCCAGCCAGGGCATGGTTATATATGAATCCTTATTAAACCACCAAGACGTGGTAGTTATCTAGAATAATCACAAAATAACAGTGCATTGCAACAAATAAAACTGCATTAAAAATAAGCAAATACTAAAGATACAAATATAAGTTATAGATGTCCCAATTATCTACTTAATGGCTAGTTAGTCCTTTCATTAAATAAATTCTATTAATTAATATTTTACTTTAATAAAATTTATTTCATTTTTGCAAAGCATCATCGTCAATTTCTTTTTCACAAAAATTACAATTTATGCAAATGATTGTTCTTGCGTATCACCAAGATTCGAATTCGCACCGATTCTCTCAGATATTCGGTAACCTACCAGAGGTATTTAGTCGACTAGACCGTCGATCAGAGCCTAACCTCGAGACCTGTCGAACGTTAACATGGCCCCCGGGTAACAACCGTTACCTCTCACCTACATACAGCTCGATCTGACTCCTCTCAACTGCTACAACTACATAGCACTGAGGGTTTAACGTCCGTTGCCTCGTCGCTAGGCGATGCCAGGAAAAACGCGCTTGATAAAATATGTTGACCCTTTCAAGGCTAAGTTTGCAATAATTTCGCTAATTAGAAATTACATCTTTTCTAAATCTTTTATACGATGAAGGTTTAATAAACTGGGATATGCCTAGACCACGAAATGAATGACAAAATACAACAACACATTGATATGTAAAGTAAGTACATATATTATATAATTGCGTTCTTTTGAAAAAATTTTAAATTTTACAGACTACTTTATTTAATATGTTTATGTCAAATTTTCTCGGTACTTCTAAATAAGGTTGAAGATACAACGCAAACTTTACAGGGATTTCTTACAACAAAGAGAATAGCAAAAATGGCTTGTTATGGTGGATCCTTCACAAATCTAAAAATAAAAACCAAATTCTTAACCAATTTAAGTTACCAGAAATCACGTATTTACTGCGTGCCTTTCTAAAACAAATCTGCAAGCAATAACGATAAACAAAATAAAACAGTTGTAATCATAAGCATGCACATGATACTGAAATATGCAAAATTCTAAGTTTTATCAATTGTGGGATCATGTAGCATCATCGTTAGCGCATACGACTGCACATCAGCACTGCGGGGTTCAAATCCAAATTCAAATGTGTATGTCCGTCAAGAACATTCTATCGAGATACTAAACTGGTGTTAGTATTTGCTTCATTTTCATTTCCGACAATTGCAGAGGCACTGCAGCAAAAGGTTGTTCAGAAAAACTTCGCGCAACAGCAACAACTGCAGCACCAGCAGCCGTTCATTTAGCGATAGTGGAAGATGTGAAGATTTAAATGGCTTGGATTTCTTTGAAATTTCCACCGATGACTAGTGACTTGAAGGTACGATCGTGAAAGCGACTACCGAACAATCCGAGCATTGTACTTCCAGATTTTTCACTTGAGGGTTAAAGTAGCCCAGCCCAAGTATTACCAGAAGCAAATTGGCGGAGATTAAAGAAAGTACGGTCGGGCAGGTACTTGAACTCATTGCATTACTGAATTTTGGAGTAATGCATTCCGATAGAACTTTTCTATGTGAAGATTTCTGTTTGTAATCAAAGCAGTATCATATGAGTCGGTGATGCGTACTGTTTCTTTAATTGAATTTTTTTGAATTTTTTGATAAAATAGCGTTTTGTAAGACTATTGTCATGGTTGTCTCCTGGTTAAGAATTAGTTGTAAGTTAAATTCTTATTAAATGCGCATTTATTTTCAATTTCATAATATTTCTTAAGATTTGTATCTAGAATAATAATTATATGTAAGGAAACTAAAATTTCTCCAATACTCGTTCCTTACTATGACTCATTTTCGGATTGTAATTTAACAATACGCATTTGGTATTCTTCTCTGCTCAGTTTAACTTGATGATATTTGATGTTGTCGCTGAAAACACTGATATCGTTATTCGTGCTGTTGTAATTTTTCTTGAAGTTAGGCTTACCGTTTTGGCTTAACATTTTAATGTGCATCTAGATAAAGTCAACATCAAATTTGTAACAGAGCATTAACTTGACTATTTATTTCTTTTATTGACAAATATTTCTAATTTATAAAATATTCTAATTTATAAAATTCAAATATTCTAATTTATAAAATTATTTTATTTTATAAATTAGAATTTAAAATATCGACCTGAATATCACGATAAAGTTCACAATAGTTCTAGTTCGCAACACAACTTTTATATTTTCCAGAAGTTTTCGACAAGTGGATCTTGTGAATTCAGGAATAAGTGCTTCACGGGTGATTCGGTGCTAACAACCTGTTAACAGTTTGCGTGATTTACGTTCACACGGAATGCAATGTGCTACTCGTGGAATCTGCAATTTAAGAAAATTGAGAAAATATTTTTTGTCCTAACATAAGATTTGTCGTAATTAGAAGCATGCAATTGTCATATTTTGGTGTACATATGTTGCCTTGTTAACACCGTTTGATAATCTAATAAAATCCTGGCACCGGTTACATACCTGCTCCAAAAATGCTGATTTCTGTAGGACAAAGCGTTAGTTTAGCGTCAGTTTCTTTTTTCTCCCAGTATTTATTAAATTTTCTTCTTCTAGAGGCATAAGAAGCGCAAACGTGTTTAGAGATGAACTTCTGTATAACTTAATTGTTCCTAACATCTAGATAATATTTGGTTTGGACACCAAAAATTGCTGCTAGATATTGTTAATATTGTTTTGTGCCATGAATTATTTATAGTAATTCTTCCAGGATTACAAAGCCCTTCCTGTGTGTCTTACAAATAGATGAGTAAATTAATTAATGAATTAATAAATATTTAACTAATTAATTAATTAATTAATTGAAAATCAAAGTATGACGGGTAGCTGATCGATTAATTGGATGCCTTATAAGAGAGAGTTTGTTGCTTCGAATCCGTCACTGACATCGCTTTCGAGTGAGGAAACTGACGCTAACCTTAGCTTTACCAGCTTTATCTCAACGTGAGTTTGCCTGACAGTGTCGCTAGTGATACAGTAACAGACGTTAAATCCTGCTTTAAATCTTCTCATTAAATGAACCTATAACGGATAAATATCTATTGGATCAAAGTACAATGGATAAATATCGATTAGATTACAAAGTCAATCGCTGCTCTTGTTTTTGTTGCTTTAATGCTACTGAGATACGGCTGCGCGCTCTGGCGGCAGAAAAACAATTAACTGATTATCTCTAACCCCAGCTGAGATTTACTTTCCATCCATGAAATAGAAGTCAGTATTTCAGCATTGGCTCCCTAGAGGTCCTAGGTATTAGAATCAAAAAGAGCCTAAAGAACCAGTTAACTAAGCGATGATACCAATTCGAGTAGAACATCCAACAGAACAACCAGAATATTTGTAGAAAATATGATTCTCTTATTTATCATATCAGTCTTCAATGCTCAAGAATGGTTGAAAAAAACTTCAACATAATGTCTGTTGAAATTGTTAGATTTATAATTTAAACTTTTAGTACCCGTTAACTTTTAGTATAATATTAACAGAGCATTTAAATCTTTCAAATTATGCCATTTACGATAAGTGTATAGCAATCCCAAAATTCTCTTTAATTTTACACCCGGAAAGACATCTTCTGTTAATTTGTAGAAATTAATGACAGAAATGACATATGTATATCCATGTCTATTAGGATCAGTTTGGCATTACAAATTAGTGTCAATGAGAAAACGGGCGGAGAGAGAGAGAGAGGGGGGGGAGGGGGGTGGAAGGTAGTGGGAGTGGTAGTAAGGACGAGGTATGATTGGCATTAGAATTTTGAGTAATTTCTCTTTTAAATGCATTAATATCATCAAATATAAAGATTAGAAACATGTACACTGTTTTATAGGTTACCGAACTATAGATGAATATAAATAATTCAAATATTGACTTTCATATATTAGGCAAATATCTGTTAGTCAATAAACCTGCGGCTATATTTTACTGAACACGTGGGTAACTGTAATGTTATTTCTTACAAACCATCTTTATACGTTCCTAATCGGAAATAGCATTAACTTGCTAGTTTATAGTTTAAGAACTTTAAAAACATATACATAAACAATTCCAGCTTGATGTAGAAATTAATTTAACCTTACGTTAATGTTATACCTCAGGATTATAACCAATATCCCAGATTCAGATACCGTAAAATACTCTTACAGATTTAAATATACCCAAATCACAATTTAATAGTGTAGAAAGTTCAATAAACTGTCTACAGTATATCAGAACGTAACATATTTATAATATTCTCTAAGTTGAAGATAATTTTGACGTACTTATCAGCCAAGATGTACGAGTACAATACATATTAATTTGTACCAGATCTATATGTAGTTTCAGATCAAATACACGGAAATGCAAGTAGGCCTATAGATATAAAAACATCTTATTAATCATGTGTTATTTGTGGTTTGGATAGACTCATTTTTTCTGATATGAATTCGTGTGTAAATTTTGACTTCATTAAACTAGTATCTAGTACTACATGTATAGTGGTATGTGATTCTGCAATAATATAAACTCTCCCTCTCTTGACGTATAATTGTGAAATTGAGCCATTCTATCGCCATCTCTCTCTATCTCTCTCTCTCTCTCTCTCTCTTTTTACACTTTGTTTCTGTTTCTTTCTCTCTCTCTTTGTTTCTTTTTCTCTCTCCCTCTTTGTCTCTCTTTCTCTCTTTCTCTCTCTCTCTCTCTATCTATCTCTTTCTCTCTCTCTCTCTCTCTCTCTTATTCTCTCTCTCAATCATTTCCCCTCTCCTCTCTTCTCACCCGCAGAAGACTACCCACTGAACCACCTTCATAAACTGCTCAGCTTCAAATAATCTCAGCCGGGGAACTAAAGTGAGAAGAAGAAAGGGAAGTTGGTCCTAGCTGACATCTGGCGCAGGCGCCGCCGGTCTCAGGCAGGCACTGTGGAGGAGCTGCAATGGAGCGGAGCTAGTCAAGACAAATAAACAAGAGGGCGGCAAATTGAAGCCAATTACATGAGGCGAAAAGAAATGTGCCTCCGGTGTTCGCGGGTTTTGTTCCGTGGTCGTAAATTGAACTCTAATGGCCGCCCAGGCTGTAGAGAGAGCGGTAGTAAATATTGAGAACCCAATCAGAGTAGAATCAATTAAACATTGTAATATACATGTAAATTTAATATAAATAGTAATATATGAAATTTATATGAAATGTTACATATGTATATACATATATACATGTATATAAACCGATATGATACAGAGTTGGTAAAAAGCTACTGTTACCTTTAGTTTCCCCACTCGAAAGCGATGTCAGTGACGGGCGAGCCCATGATTTGAACCCCGCACATACTGATCCGCAGTAGAATATCTTACACTCATGGTATGTTAGATGATTTAAAGATTCACTCACCCATATTTGGATATGAAGAGAAAGGCAGAAGACAGGGAAGAGTGGACGCGTTATATACCTGCCAGTAGGCAGTGCACTAAGAGAAAGGTAGTGATATGATATTGTAAGCAAGCATTTTGGTGCTTCTTAGGAATTATATAGGCATACATATACATGTATAAAGGATGGTTTGTACACTTATACATTTGCATGAAAATATAAGTGAATAATATTGATTTTGACTAAATATCAGTCATGATCAAAACGCGATTAGAAAAATTGAATTGTAATCATTCGTAAATTTCGCTTGAAATTTAAAATTATAATAAATTGAAAATAGCAAATTTCATTTTTATTCACAAATTATTACGATTTTACTGTTTTACCTTTTACTACCAAGAGCGCAAACCTAAAAATATACAGAACCTCAAATCAAAGCAGCTTAATTATAATTATAATTGATTGATTGAGCTGTTGAGTGATTTGACTGTAATACGTAACTGACTGAGTAATAACTTAGCTGATTAATGTATATTAATTCGAAATTGAATCGATGAATAAAATTCATCGATTCAAAATTTTATTTAAAAATTCAATTTTTTATTGGTTTACTGAACATAAAACAAAAGTTGAATTACTAAAATATCTATAAAGGATTTTAAATGACGACGATTATATTTTAAAATACTGTACAGTCTTATGATCAAAATAAAGTCAAAAACAATCGATGAATTGAATAAATTAACTATTGAACATAAATCAGAAGTTTAAAAGCTAAAGAAAGAAGCGAGAGTTAGAAATGCTTCAGGCTCGGTACCTTAGAAGTAGCCTAGGCTCCCGCCGTTCATCCATTAGGATTATATTTCAATCGACGGATCAAAGTGGCTGAAAGTGATATGAATACGCAAACTTATGTCCGCGTCCCGCTGAATATTTATCCAAGCATTAGCCAGAAATCATCTTGTAATGAATCGTTGCAGGTAGGCAGCTTGCTTTAAATTATCGACAGAATATTGGGACATATCCGTAGTAGGGCAGAGCAAAGGAGGGGCATAATAATAAAGCTGGTAAAAAGCTAATGTTAACGTAAATTTCCTCACTCAAAAAAGATGTCAGGGACGGGCGAGCCCAGGTTTTGAATCCCGCACATACTGATCAGCGGTCGAATATCTTACCGACATCGCCACTGGCTTCAGGCAACAATGGTGGATCATTGCAATAGTGGCGAAACATAATAATTACGTATCATAGATAAATATCCATAGTTTGTAATACTGTTTTTATTTGGTTATAACTCTTGTTTTGCTGGTTTGTTGAGAATAATCCACACAGTAATCTAAGAAAACTGCAGAATAAATTTGACAACACATGTTTGAAGGAAAGCCTAACTTAATTGTGTTATATTTGTAGGCAAAGTAAAGATACTTAAAAAGTATATTATTGTTTTGATTTACTTACTGAATACAATACATGACTTGCCACAATATTTTACAATACATACTCCACCTGAATATTGTACATCTCACGATCTGCTTCAATGCATTGCAATACATGATCCGCTTGAATACACTACAAGTAATGAAAAATATTAAATACACAACAATGTCAAATGCGTATTTCAAAACTATATGGCTGTAATTGTAATGGAATTCAATCTTCTTCTTTTCAGTGCACTACCAATTGGCAGATTCAATGTACATATTCATACTCAAAGTTTGTTTTTTCGCTCATAAGAGCATTCCTTATATCAACAAGTTAATCCCTTTATCAAGAATCCCTTTATCCCTGTATCCCTTTATCCCTTTATCAAGCTTTATTAAGAACTGTAAGTAAAATAATTATCATGGTAGTCAGCTAAATAAGATATTCTGTATCTTCACTGACGACCAATTTTTCTAACGATATGCATTTTTTGTCTTTGCTGAAAAATAAACATATTATCTATTCTATTCCCTTCACAAAGTCTACGCCTTATTCATACCTTATATAGCCTATAGCTTGGGAAAAGTATGGCTTCTGAGGTGGTTTTTCAGAATTCTATATCACATAACATTATATATAATTAGTATTCTTAATATTAAATTATATGTTATAATTTATTATACGGTATTTATCATAACTGTGTAACTATGTAACTAAACATTACACTAAAATAAAGTAATTTAAAGTATATAGAATTATAGTAAGTATGAAATATAATAAATATATGTTATAAATATATATTATCATTATATATAAATATTTAAATGTATATATAGGGCCTATATATATTGTATATATATATATATATATATATATATATATATGTAAATTTATATATATTTATATATATATATATACATGTAAATACGCATATATATATATATATATATATATATATATATATATATATACATGTATATATATAAAATGTGGACATGAAGAGAAAAACAGAAGACAGAGAAGAGTTTAGGAGTTTATGCCATGAACCTGCCAGTAGGCAGTGCACTACGAGAAAGAGAGAGAGAGAGAGAGAGAAGAAGAGAGAGATACATTACATACATGTACAATGAAATAATATTGTAAACATTATTTAACTATGTAGAGGTATAATTATGCTCAAAGCCTGCTCAAGACAGAAGATTCTTAGAATATACAAATACAAGAGGTCATTATGAAAGTAATTCAATCATAGATGAGTTACTCGCGTTACATAATTGTATTGATTAATTAATTCATTTGTGAATTTAAATTTCATTGCGTTACAAAACAAATTTTACTAGTTATAATATATCAAGATTATACTATTGCGCTTAATAATTTAGGCATATCCTTGAATTTAGGAAATTTAAATAATAGATAGACTGTAATAAACTGGGTGTAATATACATATGTTTGTATTGTATTGTGAAACCGGTTCCAATATTTTCGCTATCAAATTATACCATTCTGATCATTTCTATCTAGCTCGCCCCCTTTCAATGTCTCAGCTGGATAAGATAAATGAGCATTTAGTAATTGCGGTCCATCTAACGGGATTTAGGGTGCAGCCCCCTCCCCCGCTGAGAGTGTTCTGTTTTAGAGAGGACCGCCCGTTGTGTCCCATTCAACGAACTTCAAAGCCACGACCAGGGCTTAAAGATCTCGCAATCCTAGGGAGACAACAGGTCCTATCTCAGCCAAAGCTCTGCTGTCTCCCTAATATCGCTCATTAGCAACGTCTGCTGTTCTTTATCAGTTGTTACGTATTTTAAACTAATCACAGAAGCAGAGATTAAAGAATTTGTTCGCTTAAGAAGAATTCTTTATTAAAATATATTTGTCCAATATACTCAAGCAATATGAAAAAGAATTGTAGCGTTTTGAAGTCCGACGTCAGAATTTCCTGATTCTTTCTCGTCAAAACGTTTAATCGAACGTTATTAATTAATCTGGTATTGCGTCGTGTTGATATCTGAAGTGGTAGCACGCTTGCTGGGTAAACAGAAGGCTGGCGGGACACCTGAAGGGTATGGAAGTCCGACGACATTACTACAACAATTCTCTCTCTTTATCTATGTTTCTGCCACGTAGCAGGTCCAAGGTGCATATTCATACTAGAGTATGCTCTCTTGCTTCGTAAATAGCACTCCATAGATCTAAACTCAATACTTAATCCATGCCATGCCTAATCGATAACTTAATACAATACCATAATGCCTATAGCTTGGAAAAATAAGGCTTGTGACATGGTTACAAGCCTTATTGTAATTGTTGGACGTCCCTAACTCTTGCTTAGTCACCTGTTACGATACTCACAGTTAACAGCTGTTCTACTATTTCAGTGTCCCGTATACAACAAAGAAAATTGCAGTAATTAGCTCTCTAAAATACATGTAGATATTGGATAGAAGTTCGCTCTATCATAGACACCAAAGTTTGCCAAAGCCCGAACTAAACAATTATGAATGATAGGCCTAACAGCTTGTATATTTCCTTCGGCCATGACTGGTGTCAATACTTTTCCATTTCCTCCTTTCATCCATTCTGTCTAGCATCTCGCTTGTGATCCAAGGTTTTTTTTAGCTGTATTGCTTTAAGAAAGCCATAAACTTCTTTTGCACCTATTTTAATAGCTTCCTTTAGCTGACACCATCTTTCATTTACCCCTGTTCTTTCGTAGTTCTTCATTTCCTTAACTTTTCTTTCCACTGCTTCCTGAAACTGACTTCTTTTCTGGTTCAATCCGTTCAAATTCCATCTCTTTTTGCTTTTCTTCTTAAGTATTTTCTTCAGCTGAAGCCCTACTTTTGTCATTACTAGATTGTGGTCTGAATTAATATCGGCTCCTGGATAAGCCATTGAATTCTTCACACTATTCCTGTACCGTTGCTTTATCAGAATATAATCTATCTGGTATCTTCCCTCGTTTCCTATGCTTCCTGGTTTCTTCCATGTGTAACGCCTTCTCTTCTCATGTTTGAACCAAGTGTTGGACACCACTAATCTCATTCCATTGCAAAAGTCAACCAATTTCTGTCCTCTCTCATTTCTTTTTCCTAGACCCTATTCCCCAACTTCATTTCCATCTCTCCCTTCACCCACCACCGCGTTCTAATCCCCCATAACTATCACTTGATCTATAGCTTTTTCTCCTTTAATCATTGCTTCTATTTTTTCGTACATCGCTTAAATTTCCTCATCCTCTGAGGCTTATGTAGGCATGTAGATTTGGATAAACACAAAATCTACTGGATCTGCTTTGATCCGCACTAACATCAGTCTGTCACTGCACTGAAGAATCTTTGTTACTCGTTCACTTAAATTTCTATCCAATATTATTGCCACACCCTTCTTCTTTTTATCTCCTCCGAAGTATATAACCCTGTACCTATCACTTATAAAATCTCAAGTTCCCAACCACCTTACTTCACGCATCCCTAGGACATTTATTTTCCCTTTCTCCATTTCCCTCTTTACATTTTCTAACTTTCCCCTTTCACTTATAGTTCTCACATTCTATGTGCCCACACTTATCCTTTTAGGGCGCATGGAATTTCCTCCTGGTATATCTGTGGGACACCCAAGGTGCCGTGTCTGGCCGTGAGATTCTTACCACCCCCTCCCCATTTAAGGGGTGCACGGGACTGGGGGCGCTCATTTTTGTCGTGATATACCATTTTTTCTTGGGGATGTGCTTTTTGACGAGGTGGGCCCCCTATGCCTTCCTCAGCTTTGACTGACATTTACAGGGCAGGGGGCTTCAATCCCTGAGAAAACTATCCTGTTTACCCGGTCATAGCCGAAGGAAATATAGAAGCTTAAACAATGAACTTAGAAGAATGACAGACCAAGCACAAGATCATTGGTGGAGTGAAAAGTGTGATGATTTAGCAGAATATGATAGAAGAGGGAGGTCGGATCTATTATACCAGGAAGTCAGGATATTGACAAGAACCGATAAGAAAAAGAAAGGATATGCAAAGAACATTACTATAATGGGTAAAGATGGGGAATTGAAGACAGAGCTGGAAGAAGTAAAAGAAAGATGGAGAGAATATGTAGAGGAATTGTATGATAAGGCTGGAAAACCAGTTCAAGAGGATTTTAAAATAGAAGCAGGGAATATCATAGAAGACAAAAAAGGGGCCCCGATTTAATGAAGGAGGAAATTTATTCTTATGCAATTAACAGTATGAAGAAGGGAAAAGCAGCCGGAATAGATGAAATCCCAGCAGAATTCTTGAAAATGTTGGAAGGAGAAACACTCAAAAAGTTAATGGAAGTATGTATGGAAGTGTACAGTACAGGTATTTGGCCAGACGACTTTACCAAGTCAGTGATGATTCCAATTCCCAAAAAAGCCAATGCTGTGGAGTGTTCGGATTACAGAACAATCAGCTTAATACCTCATGCATCGAAGATCTTATTAAAGGTAGTAAATAATCGCATTCAGTCGAAAGCAGAGATGATACTGAGCAAGACACAATTTGGTTTTAGGAAAGGATGCGGCACAAGAGAAGCAATAGGAGTAATGCGGGTTCTTTGAGAAAGAAGCTTAGAATATGGTAATGACGTTTTTGTATGCTTTGTAGATTTCGAGAAGGCCTTTGACAGGATTGATTGGATAACGATGATGAATATTTAAAAAGAATGGAATTGACTGGAGAGAAGAGAATTTGAACTGTACATGAATCAAAGAGCAGTATCAAAATCAACAAGAATACTCAGAAGAAGGTGATATAGGACGTGGAGTAAGACAAGGTTGTAGCATTTCGCCGCTGCTGTTTAACATTTACGCTGAGGCAATGATGGAGGAAGCCATGGAATATTTGGAAGAAGGAACAAAAGTAGGAGGGAATTTGTTACAAGATGTACGATTTGCAGATGACCTAAGAACGGTAGCGGGCCGCGAGATTGGATTGCAGAAGATAATGGATAGGCTGAATGATACGGCCCTAAGTTATGGCATGAAGATTAATATAAAAAAGGCCAAGGTTATGAGAGTATCCAATAATAAAGGTGAAGTTAATATCACAATAAATGGTACGAAATTGGAACAGGTAAGGAGTTTCAAATATTTGGGTCATACTATAAACGATGATGAGAAATGTGAGACAGAAATATGCAGTAGGATTACACAAGCAAAAGCGGCCTTTGGTAGTAGAAAAGAACTATTAACAAGAAGTCTAAAGAAAGACACAAAAATAAAGATAGTGAAAACTTTGGTTTGGACCACGCTATTGTATTGATGTGAAACATGGACCTTAAGAAAGGAAGATATTAGGAAACTGGAGGCATTAGAAATGTGGATTTGAAGAAGAATGGAGAGGATTAGCTGGACTGAAAAGGTTACAAATGAGGAAGTCCTGGAGAGAGTTGGCACAGATAGACAGTTGATAAATGTATTAAGAAATAGGAAGAAGAGATGGATAGGACACATTCTAAGGGGGGAAGGTATATTAAAAGAGATCATAGAAGGTAGAATGGAAGGAAAAAGAGGCAGGGGCAGGCCGAGATTAGGTATGTTAGATGATTTAATGACCCACTCATATGTGGAAATGAAGAGGAAGGCGGAAGACAGAGAATAGTGGAGGCGTTATGTACCATGGACCTGCCAGTAGGCAGTGCACTAAGAGAGAGAGAGAGAGAGATAGGCCTAACAGTTATTAGTGAAATGCATTGTGTATTAAATACATGTAAAGTCTAAGAAACAATCTTTACTTTAAACAAGTGAGTTTTCCTACACTCTCCAGATGGAGCAACTCCTAAATATTATGAAATATTTTTCATTCCCTAGATAGAGCAACTCGGATGTATTTCATTGCTGTACTTTATTATTTATATTATTATTAGTGGAGACAGAAGGTAAAAGAGGCTGCTCTGGCGTCCACAAAAATGACGTTACGCAGATAATAGAAGAAGATTTTATTAATGTTGTACTTTCCATGTGCAATATCTCCGCCATCATCATCATCATCATCGGCCATCATCGTTATAATCATCTGTGTTACCTGAAGATTGTCCAGATTTAAAACTCGTAAGATATTCTTAGAAATCAGTTCTGTATTCAAAATTTAAGATAAGCAACTGCTCTACAAACTTCCATATCACTTGTAAGAAGATTTCCTCTTCAGACTTCTCGTCTTTCAGCGCCCAGAACGTTTAGCCAAATGACAGCAGAATCTTGTCCTGCTAGCTGTACCTTTAACTTTATAATATCTGGAACGTCTTAATACTTAATATTGGCGGACTCATCGTTTGATTTTTAACCTGTCTTTATCTGGTTTAAATGTCGACTCAATTTGTCGTTGAAAACAACATACAGACGTCTAGAATTGCTCAGAAAATGATTGGCCATTTTAGGTTTCATTTGATGTCTGGCGTCATATAGAATGGTAAATTATTGAATCATATTTACATGTAAATTTACATGTATCATATTCATGTATATATATATATATATATATATATATATATATATATATATATATACACATGAATAAATAAATAAAATTTTATACAGTGTATATATAATACATGTTATTATATCAATATAATACGGATGCCATATCGCTGTATACTATGCTTTACTATGGTTTAAAATATCACTGCTGTACTATTGCAGAAATTTTAACTGTATACTATGTAATACTATGGGACACTGTACCGCTGTATAGATGATATACTTAGGCTCTGTTATGAAATACCGTACAGCTGCTTAATATTAAGTACTATAACATACCGTACCGCTGCATTCTATCCTGAACTCTGACATACCATATCGCTGCACAATATTCAATGCTATGACAAACCGTACCGCTGCATAGTATGTAATACTGCGGCATACTATCCCGCTGCGCACTATGCTATCCTACGGCATACTGTACTGCTGCATACTATTCTATGCTGTGGCTTACAGTTATCCTGCATACTATTCAATCCTGTGACATAAAGTAGGGTCTAGTGCTTCATAATATGCCATACAATGCATATTTTATCGCTGCATACTATACAACACTATGGCATACCACACCGCTGCAATCACTGTTATATTATAACATACCGTACCGCTGTGTACTTTGCTGAACTAGGCTTTCAGATCCATTGGATTCTAAGCAACGCTGTAGCATATACCGTACAAGAAAATACCAATGCATACCCTACCGCAGCGTACCTACATACTATATATATATATATATATATATATATATATATATATATATATATATATATATACAGTATGTATGTATGCTGCGGTAGGGTATATATATAGTATTATATAAGTGTACGTTTATAGTTGATTTTTGTATATTTTTATAAGTGTGTGCGAAATTTATTGTAGTTTTGTATTGAGCGCTTTGGATAGAAGGAAAAAGATCACTCCAATTAAATGCGAAAAGTAGATGCTCACTTTAGCCGTATTGAAGAAATATTAACTGAGTAATAGAAAATACGAACACTCTATTATATTTACCGGCTAAGCAGTACTTATAGTAGCTCTTGAAAATTATCTATACTTTAAAACGCAGGTTCATCATTCAATCGGAAACAAAAATTGATGTTATTTTTATTTGCGCAAAGTAATTTGAGTAAATACTGTAATATATAACTAAAGAGATAAAATTCGACATCGGCAATTCAATTCAAGAAAATTATAGAGATGAAAATTTTATTATTTTTCCGTCTCATACTTGAGACAAAGACCGAACTAAAAAAAATAAATTCAAACTACATGTAAATCATCATAGAAGATCTTATTTTACAAAATCACGAATATACAGCTGGCTTAAAAACCAGCTAGTTATTAGGCCTAGTTCAATAATTGGCAGGACCATGAACTAAACATGCAAGATTTTACGAACTTTTAAGAGTCGCCTTTTGGTTGTTTTCGTGGCATTGAATATTTTTCGTGACGTATTCGGATCACAGAGATCTGATGATGCTCTTCTTGACGATTAGTTACAATTGAATTTTAGCGGCTGATCTTCTGAAACAGCTACACGATATCGTCAAACCGCAAAGTAAAGTTAGCCACTGATATTACGCGCTTTATCGATCTATTAGCTTTGTTTTTCAGTGCACGGACGCGTAATTGACACTTTGATATTAATAATAGAAGATGATTGTTTTATAACAAAGGATGCGAAGTCTAACGCATCTCTCGAGCACATGCAAACTTTTTAAAAAGACATTGTCCAGAGAAAACAAAATAATTTTGAAAACAAAATTTTTGAAATTAATTATAATGTTAATAACACAGTAATGTTAATAACACAGTAATGTTAATAACACAGTAATGATATAAAAAAAACATTCAATTTAGCTTGAAAGGGTCTTCTTTTTATTCTTGATAAATTATGGGACAGGTCACCCGTATTGTGTACGGGTTGCCGAAGAATAGACCAACCGTGGACTGTAAGTGTCGTAAATGGCGACAAATCACTAAGATTCAAACCAAAGTCAGAAAGGGCAGTCGGTTAGCGAGCGCCTAGGCTCCAGGAATTGCTACAAAACTAAAACGAATAGAAAAGTTTAAGTATAGGGATTGACTGATGATAGTGTGGGATAGAGAGGATTGGGGAAGATCTGTTCATATTCCGACTCTAGTTAAACTAGAATTCAAGGAAAGTTGATGACAATGATGATGATGATGATGATAATGATGATGATGATGATGATGATAACGATGATATGGGACAAAAGTCATTCATCGTGGTGTTCATTTTAAATTGTATAATCTGTGCTGAGTAAAACAAATAAACTATTCGAAACAGAAATTTTTGGGGGATATTTCTACCAAATTCGCATAATTAAAATTTCACTTTAGAAAAACACAACACTAGAAAACTAATTGAATATTTTGTATCCTCTCACTAAGAATAGAGAAATGCTTTAGAGTTAATTATTTAACTACGATATGTTGTTAACCATTACATTTTTTAAATTTTCTAACCCTTGTCTCTAACTGAAAATAATTAAGCTATTTAATTACCTTTTGAATAAATCTACTCTCGCATCTATATTTGGACCTTTGCTTTAGAGTATTCTCTTACCTCCTTAGGTTTAAGCAATTCTTTTTTCAAACTTATGCTGAGCCCTTCACTTTTTGTAACACTGTAATATTTACGAACGTTTTGAAGTGATATGCTAACTTGAGACAGGATCAGTGTTCTCACAATTTGCTTTGACAGTTGTCCCTCGGGACGACTTGCTTTTAAAAGCTCTAATACCGTGTGGCTTACAGCGTAAGATACGAGCCTTCAGTTCAACAATCATTAAGGGGTCAGAATTCTGATAGTAGAATTAGTTCCTACATTTATAGCGAGAGGGTAGGGAATTAACCACCGAAAAATATCACATAATTAAATAGTTTTATTAAAAATATTACTTTTAAAAAGCTAATGCTAAAAGATAAGGTTAACGCCAGTTTCCTCACTCGAAAGCGATGTCAGTGACGGGAGAGCCGAGGATTTGAACCTCGCTCATACTGATCCGCGGTCGAGTATCTTACCGACTTCGCCACTGACTCCAGCCAGTTATACATTAATTATAAATTAATAATATTACTAATATTTAAATAATATTAATAATATTAATATTATTAACTGGTGTGATAACCAATCAAACGTATTCCAATTGTGTCCCAATCATCTCTCAAGTTCATCGATCAGATTGAAACAACTTTCTCATGAAAGTGGTGCCCTCTGCCTCCCCGTGTTTACTCTACTCCAAGCGAATCCTTTACGAAGCCAGATAGTGAGGGAATAGATCGAGATAAAATGTAGAGTTGACGTGAAGTTATATTGAGAGAACGAGTGCAATCATTCGATCAGCAAGTCGTAAATTTATCTTAGTCTTTACCAATTGTAGGAATTATAAGTTCAAAAAGTTATTAAGTTGATGTTATGTTGCTATAACCAGTGAAATTCTTAGGCTGCATCGAGAAATAATATAGTAATAATAGCAATACCAGATATTAGATATTAATAATAGATACTCGACCGCGGATCAGTGTGTGCGGGGTTCAAATCCTGGACTCTCCCGTCACTGATATCGCTTTCGGGAGAGGAAACTGACGTTAACATCAGCTTTACCAGCTTTTAATAATGATAGTAATAATAATACCAGTAATAACTAGTAATAATCAGAAATAAAATAATTATAATAGTAATACTAATGACAATAGTAATAATAATAATAACAATAACAATAATAATACTAATAATGACAATAGTAATAATAATAGTATCAAAAGTTTTTGATGTGAGTCCGTTTCCACATACAAGGGCGATGTAAGTGACGTCCTCTCATCACATGTCACTACAAATCGATTCACCCGAACGATTTGAATAAACATATGCTGAAAAGAAAGAAAAAAGTTCCTAAACGTTGCCGGTCCGGTGATTAATAAAACTACAACCAGGTAAGATGTTAAAAATTTAAGGTGGGATGAGATGTGTTTTAAACCTACCACAGAAAGTGAAAGTAGAAGAACATGAGCAAAGATGAGAAGGCAGAGAGTTTCAAAAGATTGTAACTTTAAGGTTATGAAATGAGTCTCTACTTGGTATTGTATTAGCTTAAAATAATAACATTGCCTGGAGGAAATTATTCATTAGGCCTCGTTTAGGAGTCGTCACAGGTTGGATATATCAATAACCTTACTAATTTTAAGCCTTAGATTTAATTATATCCACCGGGCAAGTAGACTTTTCTAGCATTTGTTAACTTATTCCATCAAAATCAAATTACTGATGTGAATTTAACTTCGGCGTCTTTATATAAGAACTGTAACTTCTACTTTCTCTGTAACTATTTGTATGATGCCTTTACAAGCAGATTGATAAAAGAATGGCATCTTAATAATGACCAATCAATGCAAAAAAACAAATTCTTACTTTTTTCATTAAATGAGAAATAGTCAAACGAAGTATATATATATAGATATATATATATATATATATATATATATATATATATATATATATATATATATATATATATATATATATATTATATATAACAAATTAGTGATATACACATGTAGCTCAGTCTCTCTCTCTCTCGTTCTCTTTCTCTCTCTTTCTCTCTCTCTCTCGCTCTCACTCTCTTTTCTTATAATTTTTTCAATGAACCAAGTTGCGACTTAAAATATAGTAAAAGGGCATCCCTTTATATAAACATGAAATTTGATTACCGATGTGAATTAATGCGTAGGTAATTTCTTCGGAAAATATGAATTTAAAATTCAGAAATATTGAATAAATTCTACTGGAAATCTCTGTGACGAAATAAATATTCTCTCAGTTGTTAAATATACCTGAAGGAGGAAGATAAGGTAAATATGTTATTTATTTTTTGTTGCATAAAATTAATAATTGGACTATTTTAGTATTGCAAGTATTCATGAATATATACTTAGAATCTATCTGCGTTCCTTTATGAACTGCATTAACTATTAATTAGTTAATAAGCATCTATACATGTATTCTGAAATTGTTATAGTGCCTACCTTATTCGAAATGTTTCCAAGCGATTGGACACATAAAGTTTGTAAAGCTAAAGTTAACGTCAGTTTCCTCACTCGAAAGCTATGTCAGTGAGGGGCGAGCCCAAGATTTTAACAACGCACATACTGATAATTACATGCGCATAATAAAATTTTAATTTCCTAGTAGTAATAAAATAGAGAAAATAGACTTCGCATTAAAACTGATGTGTAAAATGATACTCTGACACTAAAATAATTCTTTAAAATCAATACAGCAAAGCATAAAGATACTTTTTCAGTAGAAAAAATGCTTATCTTGCATTTTGCTCAAGGAAGTTGGGTTCATTTTAGAATAACAGCCATCTTCTAAGACTCAAAAATTAAAAATGTAACACTCATCGACCGTTAAATATAGAATAACTGGTTACGTTGATTGTAAAAAGTAAATTAAGCAATAATTACTTCTTTTTATGAATTATCTGGATGAGAGAATGAAATTGCAGCTAAGTTGGGCTTTCATATTGAATGGAACTTTAGAAACCAAATCACGGACTAAAATGCGCCATCTCTATATATCAGAAAGCGAAATAAACGATACTGTCAAATACTAAAAGATTGATCTTGTAGGTTGCTAGGAGTTTATCGAACCAATCAACACAATACTGGTGAGGAGTTTGAAAAGAGATGAAAATAAAGTTATTCAGAATTTACTTGTCTGCTCTAGATAAAATCGGAGGGTTAAACAATTAAAAATATTTTCAATGGATGAAAGTGCAATTAAATAATTATTTAGTGAGAAAAGTGGTCTCTCTTTTTGATCTCTTTTTCCTTTACACACGACTGCCACATATACTGCAGAGTTTCCTTTTCTTGGTTCCTGTTTTTGCAGTTTTCGTTGTTTCTTCCTTAATCTTCATAGCCATTAGTAATAGTTATCTTTTACTTTTGAGTTTCTAAAGGAAACAATGACAAACTACACCGGAAATCGTGTTTTTAAATTTAGACTGCACTAAGTTGTAGAATTATCATATTCTTTGTGACGGAGTCAGTTTATTCTTTTGTAGAGTATTCACAATCACTTGTGAGAACAGACTATATGTAAGAATACGTGTCTTGTGACTGCTATTATGAACAACCCTAAAGCAAAAAATAAAAAATACTTATAAGTTGTGTTAGAAATTACAGAAACATTACTAGTATATTTAATCTGATATTTGCAAACTTAATTCGTCTGTTACGAGAATACTAATATAATACGAATGTGGCTTGTAAGATATCATTATATCTTATACTAATCACCATCACATGTACATGATAGTGATTCTATAGAGAGTGTAAAGTATTATGATATATTTCGAGGATATTATGATATATTTCGTTAAAGAATCAGACAAACTTACATAAAGTATCAGTGTATTCGAAAATCATAACCAAATAAGAACAAATAAGTTTTAAAGCAATGCCTCCTATCATTTTAATTTTTCCCTTTTTGATATTATAGGTTTTTCGCGCATTGGTATTTTCTGCAATCAATTGACCTTCACACAATAGAAGCAAAATTCTGCGTAACAAATGCTTCCAACAGAAATCCTGTGCCCTTAAGATCTTCATAAATCTGAAAAGTTTTTCCATATTGAATGCAGACGATAAATTCAATAATTTCTGACGATTATTTCATGAAAGACTCTGAACCATAGATAACTATGGAGGTACTATGAAGTAGGCGTATAAGCATCGTTTTGGCAAATCAATGAAGACATGAAACTTTATAATCCTTTTCGTTATTCTTGTACTCCCTGAGCTGTAGTAAGGTTTCCAAATCATATCTCTATTTAGAGTGAATCAGTGCTGTCAGAGTATTAGTCATTAGCCGTGAGTTTTACAAATAAATCTGAAATAATACTTTTTACATTCAGAATTCGTTTTATACTAAGCGGATTCTTTAATGACTCGGACACAACACAGAAATATTTTGTTAACAAGATGTCATCCTCCTCAACTTCTCTTTAATCCCAGTATAATTATATTAGTAGGGTCGGGATTACGCTTTTCCGTTCTTTTTAGACAATTTTTCAGATATTTCTGGAGCTTAGTCGCTCACCAACCGATGCCCTTTCCTTTTCTGACTTTAGCTTGGATCTTAGTGCTTTGTCGCCTATTACGACACGTATATTCCACGGTTGGTCTAATCTTCTTTTTTAACTAGAATTATATTTGTAGATTTACGCCAAACGGCCTGTTTATGAAGTGTTCATTATCGCGGGAGATTGTGGAACACTGTATAAATTGCGCATGGCATTTTTATTGTTGAGAAATACAATAGAGATTGACTATAAACAAAATTATTATTCTTTGTTTATAAAATTTTAATTTGTTTAGCGAAGGTGTTTAATATTGAAATTTTATCAAATTCGTTTAGCGTCCCGTATAACCCTATTCGGGGTCGACATGAAAGGCCCTAGATAGGAAATGGAACATTAAGGTCGCGTATATACCGATTTGACACCAACACATTTGCTCGACTATGTTTTTATTTTTCACGTCGCAACGCAGTATCGAACTCGCGACCTCTCGTTCTAGAGGCGAGCGCTTTATCGCTGCACCACTAATCATTCAATTTATATTAAAATCAATATTTAAATTTATTAAGATATTTAATTCGGTAACGCTTATCTCTGTATGTCAAAAGCATCTTTGTGATTTATAATACTTTTATTTTAACTGCTCAATTAAGAAATTAATTTCTATTTAGAATGCTCGAATTAAAGTCTAGGCCGACAAGTGCGCCAAAAGTCTTTGTGGGCGGGACAAGTCTTCAGATCTGAAAACTGACGCGGGCCACACACGATCAAATTTATCTGAACAGTTATCTGTTCAGATGAGTTTGATAGTTTTTCCATCAGTTTGAAATCTGACACTCGTCAGTTTTCCCATCAGTTTTTGCCCACACACGATCAAATTTATCTGTTCAGATATCTGAACAGATATCTGTTCAGATATGTTTGATCAGTTAAATTTGATCGTGTGTGGAGAAACTAGGTCATCAGTTCTCTCGTCAGTTTTCAAATCTGACGCGGCCACACACGATCAAATTTATCTGTTCAGATCCATCCTTGGATGAGGAAGCGGACGTTAAACCTTTATTATACTACAAATATGCTAATCTTTGAACTTCTTGTGTTAAACAAATGAGAGATATTTCCTAATAGGGAAGAGAATTATCAAGTGGGAGTGGTGACAGTGTCAGAAAGAATCGGGTACATAGATGAGACCGCTACGCCTCCCCCCCCCCCCTCCCCAGTGGTTAAAGTGGGTTAGGGGATGCAGAGGAGCTACGTTCCCCTAACTCTTATTTTTTCTGAGTTGCTTTCCCCTGCTTGGGACCCATACTACTGTACATACTAGGAGATCTATAAATACATTACAGGGGGCCTGAGACATTCTGACCGTTCCCCTAGTTCTCAATTCTCACCTCAGCCAGTGGCTATGGTAAACTATGGATAAACTGAGCTATAGTATAAGCCAATATATTTATACAGTAATGCATGGACGTCTCAAAATATGGTATATTGAATATCACTGTGCGGTATTTAAAATACTTTATGTTTATAAACTCATGGCTAAAGGCACCCGTATTATATAGCAAATAATGTAATTTTAAAGAATGAATGAGCAGACGTCTACACATTTCTATGAATCAGATTTTGCTTAACATGACATACACATATAATAATTAAACATTGCATCATCTAACATTTATTGAAACGATTATTCTAGAAGATAGAATATACAATTATATGCATTGCATATAAAATATGTACTGCAATTCCAATTCAGATATTAGTATTTGTCTTCGTTGCTGATATTTCTGTATCTAATTATTATTTAATTTCTAATTACATTTACCGTAGTTATACAGCAATGGTTACAATTTTACTAAACGATTAAGTTCCAAATAAAATATGCTAACATAAAATGTGTATTCTATGCAACATACCGTATAATAATGCTGTATAATAATGCACTACAAGTGATAATGTGCTAAAAGAATTTAAACAAGGTAGAAGCAAAGAGAAGAAAATTAGAGGAAGACTGAGACTTGAGATGCCGCATAATTTTGATAGCGTACTATCTATGTGGATATTCAAAGAAAAAGGCTGATATAAATTTTAAAGTATTATATATCATGAACCTGCAGTTATTGCACTGGTAGAGACATACATGTGTCAATGTAGAAATGTATCTCTATTTAATGTAAAAAACTGTATTACAGATTTATCTATGCTTTTTTCAAATGCAATCGACAACCATAGAACAAATACAGAACATTTTGCGAGCTTGCTGCAGCCCATAAGCCATTCTATTTCATTTTAAATATATGTAGACTTTCATGGTTTCCGAAATTCGATTCCCACACATTATTCGCTTGCATCGAATTTCTTGAAATGAACTTTCGCTTACGTTTCAGTTACTCCAGTTCACGCTTACATGCCACAAGGGATTCCGGAATCTAGAAAAGTTTGATGTCATTTCTTAGCGCATTCTCGCCGGAGTGTGGTTTTTTATATATATAGATATTTTGATACGTTAATTTCGTATATCTGCTAAGCCTATGACCGTCTTAACGCGTGCAATGTCAGCCCCATTTGGAACCTGGAGTAAATTAGCTTTAATTAAACCTTAATTAAAACTTAATCTCGAGCTTTTTAGAATTTCTAAAAGTTCAATGTGTTCTAAAGTTTTAACAACTCTCGAGAGTATCATTGGAATTCATTACCTAAATTAAACTAATTAGCAGGGTAATGAAAATCGCAAGTCGCAATATTGTTACGCCTCTACCCGTCATCTCACACATTTCCGTCTAGTAGGAACTAAAAACACTCATGTTTGACTTTCAAACATTTGCTTTACGTTAACCACTTATATCACTATAAATGAATGTTTAAGATAAATGAATGTTTAAGATGCCCTATTAATAAATGAATGTTTAAAATAAACAAATGAAGACGATGACTGAATGAATGTATGAATGAAGAACGAATGTATGAATGAAGAACGAATGTATGAATGAAGAACGAATGTATGAATGAAGAACGAATGTATGAATGAAGACCTCCTGAATGAATGAATAGATGAACGAATGAATGAACGAGGAAATGAATGAGTGAATGTAATGAATGAATGAATGAATGAATAAACGAATGAATGAATTTATTCATTCATTCATTCATGAAGACGATGAATGATTGAAGATAAATGAATGTTTAAGATTCACTATTAATGAATGTTTAATGCATAATGCTTGAGATAAATGAATTTTTAAGATTCCCTAAGAAGGTTTTAAAAAATATTAAACGTACTAATTTAATCCTAGGGTCACGTGAATGCACAGTGTGCTGTCCATCGAGGACTATACAACAAATAAAATTATTAATTAAAGGGATCAAATCATAAATTCATGGATTCAGCAACAAACTTTTTAAATTAGTTTGGTGATGATAAAATTAATGGTTGTATTTGAAAAGCAGTCTCGAGACGTCGCTGAAAATGCCTTCAGCCGATTATTTTATTGTAATAATTTATTGTAAATTTATTTAATAATTAATTGATTCTTAGATAGATTCCTATAGGACGTATTTTTCCAATAAAGTAAACTTATTCTTGTTTCAGATCTGGAGCACTGCATGATAGATTGAAGGCAGACAGCGCTGAGATCGACTCTGATATCAGAAAATCAATCAATTGATATTGTAAAAATTGTTCCATAGATTCTCTTATTGAATAGACGGCAGTCGTTTACCTATAGTTCTGTCTTGTGCAGATAACAACGTATTGCATCTGTTTCCTTTCGAATGAACCCAAAGGATACTAGCTTCGCCTACAATTCGATTGTGTCTCCCTATTTCTGTTTCACTGATGATTTATAAATGTCAGGTCTTAAAAAGTATTTGGCAAAGTTATTACATTCAGTTTTCTACTAACATTTGACACATTGAAATTAATGCGCGGTAAAACTAATCAACTGATTTATGACTCTACTATTAGTGCATGGTAAAAAAATACAAGTTACACAAAACACAGAAAATATGTTATTATACGATCAAATCTTAATTTATTCATTCAATTAAGAGGACATTTATTTCGAAGCGGTCCTTCCATACTAGGTTCCTGATTATTAGCCTCAGCACATGGGTATCATAGCATGCTCTATCTTCTAGTGTCCATGACACGAAAGGAGGCTTAAAAAATAAGTTGTATATTTAAACTTCTAGTTTAGGTTTGAAATTTTTATACTTTAAGCATTACATGCTGTATTTAAAATTGCTTTATTTGCTTTTTATACACTCTATCAAAAATATTCCTTCGCATTGGTCAATAACATAGGTATATGTTGTCCGCAAGTACATGTGCTTTCTGTCTAGGTTTGTTTTCTTAGCAAATAAGCCCAAGAATAATGTTAAATAAATTTTAAAAGAAAAGCACCACATTATTTTGTCCTTAGGCTACTATTAGTTTGGTAATCTGTCTTACTGTAGTATGTTGATTTTGAGCCAAGATTATTTAAGAGTTATGCTGACTTGTTAGGCCTACTTAACACGTTTTAAGTGTTTTAACATTTTAATAAATGCATTAGATCTCTGTAGAAAGTTAAAGAAGATAATAAATAGAAACTTGCTAGTTAGACCCACAATTTAGCAGAAACATAGAGCAGAAAACTCAAATACATAATGAGCACAACGTATTTACTAACTAGGTATGCAATCATAAATAGATTTCTTCAAAAAACTTGATGAAAAAGTCTCATAAATTATCAGCCACATTTCTCATGCTGTGCTTAATTGGATGATTACAACCCAGTGGAGCGGTGAATAATAGTTACTGGACATCATTAGTTTATAATGATTGATCAATGAGAAATTGTCATTTGCTGTTTGAGATGTTTTTCCGTTTGAACTAGAGAAATAAGGAATAATTTCGAATATGACTATAATTCTTTTAATCCTTTGGCGGCAAATAGATTCTTGTCAAAATGTCAGTTAACGGCTTCTTCATTGTAATAGTGTGGCTTGTTAAAAGCTGTAAGCAGGGTTATAAATGGTAGTATTTATTTTATTTATCGAAGTACTATCTCTACAAAAAACTCACATACGCAGTAAACCAAATGCAATTGGCAATAGAAATGCTAAATTAATTAAACATTTAGCCCTTGAACGTTACGAGCTAAGAATAAACAAGAATAAGTATGAAAATCAACTATTACTGGGGCTTCATTCCAGGAAGCTTTATATTTATTGCATTGTCAGCTCTAATAATTCAACTTCTCGCATTGGTCCTTGTGGATTTCCTGCATACTTTCCGCTTCAGAAAAATTGAGGTAAATTTTGTCCATAATCCACAAGATCACAATTCTCAGCATCTTGAAGTTCTTCGTCTCTCACTTCATAATATGTAAAGTCCTGTTGGTTGGGCACTGCTGTACTCTCAATTACTACTGTGCTGTATAAGATTTCCGCTAAAATGTAGAGTTTTACCAAATAGTTGTATTTCAAAACGCTGGTATATTTTAGTTGCCATAATGTCCATGGTAATTATATAACACTGCTAATGTTAGTTTATAATTGTTGCAACAGAAAAATATTTAGGAAAATTACTGTTTTTTTAATATGTCCAGAATAATTATCTCCTCTCAAAGAACAAGATGCTCAATGTATATTGTTTAATAGAGTAAATCATATAAACGCATCCCTATACTTTACAACAGTTACAGTAAACCCAGCTAATAAAATGAACATAACAATAAGCACCACTATTAGTCGATGAAGTTCATTGAGCTACAAAAATATCAGGCAGTAAATAGGTCCTTAGACCAGACATTTGTAACAACATTCGAGTGAGCTCCACAAACGCAATATACTTTATATAATAATATATAATAAAGTTGGTAAAGCTAAGGTTAACGTCAGTTTCCTCACTCGATAGCGATGTCAGTGACGGGCGAGCCCAGAATTTGACCCCGCACATACTGATCCGCGGTCGAGTGGCTTGAGCCAGTGACGAAGTAGTAAGATACACGACCGCTTACTTTATAATAGTACTTTATATAAAATAGTTATACTTTATATAATTATAATTACTCTGTAAGCCTTGAGATGACTAAAATTTCTATATACTTTGTAAGGATAGTAAGATGTTTTGAAAGTTTTCGCTTATTTTGGTTTCTCATTCAGCAGCTACACCCGTTACGACTGTCTACATTCCTGTGTTCTCAGCTTGTCACACGTTCTTTCACGGCTGTCCGCATAAATCATTCAAGTTAATTGCATGGGATTTGTAAATCGTACAATTCAAGCTATTGTCTATTTACGAATTCTACTGAAATTCCAAAAATATCTCTATTTTCACTTCAGTGCACCACCATGAAACAACGATCAATGGAAATAGGGTCAATATTTAACTGCGGTATTTTCTATTGGCATTAATATACATGCAATTAAAGTACTGAAATTAAGCAGTCATGTCAAATTCGTTTTGACGCCGAAATGCAGTAAATTCCAAATTTCAAGTTATATACCGCGGATCAGTATATGCGGGGTTCAAATCCAGGGTTCGCCCGTCATTGACATCGCTTTCGAGTGAGGAAAGAGTTGCTGTTACATATCGAATGTGGCGCGCTGTTAAATCAATGTGTAAGTATACTAGAATATAATTGTTAATTCTCATGGGCCTCGAATTTAATTCAATTCGATCAATCACATGATAATTTGCAATGTAAGGCTGCCTGATATAGGTGCTTTTTGAATCTACTTCGTTTTTATTTTTAAAAAATAGATTTTTAAATCGCCAGGCTCTCAACAAAAGAAAGTTGTTTACAGTAATTCAGTCTATGTGATATTCTCTATGATAAGCTTGAAAGGCTAGAGAGAAACACCTGCGAAATCCATTTCAAATGGGATTATTTTGTATTTCAACAGACTACAAAATGTTGTGAAATTGTCTGACCTGATATAAGCAGAAAAAATTGCTGACATAATAAGAAGTTAAACTACATCGCTTTAGATTTACGCTAAATAACGACTAAATTCATGAAAATGCTCAGAAAAACATTACCATATTTATCTTTCGATATATTGAAATAGCTTCCTGTGTGGCTAGGAAACGATGTGCTACTTTTCTGGTCCATATCGACCTTTTCTTCAACCGCTCCAGACAGGGACACCAGTCCACGTGATTCCGCTAACGTGTTTCGTATGGGATAATGGAAACTACGTCTGTCCTTATAATAAAGCTAGTACATTGTTAATCTCATTGTCAGTCCACGTGAAATTGAAGGAAAATTACAAAGTTGGGGAAACCGAAAGTTCTGATCGATTCCATGACCGACTCGTTAACCGATTCACCAATCGAGCCGAGAGAACATTTACACTACAAACCCCGGTTCTTTTCTTTTCTGATGGTGTCATCTGTCCGATGAATTACTGTATAGAGAAACCACGCTTCATGGGCCTCGAGTAATTTAGCAAAACAGGTTTTATTAATTATTGAGAGTAAAAACATCATCGAAAACAAGACTGAAATAGAACAAAATGTTGATTAAACTATGGGGTTTCAATGTAAAAATATTCAGAAGTCGGTACAGACATATACAAGGTCATTTGTTAGTATACTAATTGTTATGTAGCTCATCGGTTAGTCGTCTAGGCTACTGTTCGTTATGGCATGCCTTGAACCTAATAACTATCAGTGTAATTAAAGAACTCATTAAACTCACACATTAACAATATTTCTTATTCCACAGCATCTTCAAGAAAAAGATTTTTAAAAATGTAAACAAAATCTTCCTCCGACACGAGATTCATTTGCTGTTAAGAAGAAAGAAATTCTATATATCTGATTGCATTAACTGTGGCACTGTTTATTGCGTCTTCATTAGGTTGAACCGCTTGAGATTTACCACAAAGAAGACACCACCGAGTCTCTATTATCAATGTCGTGGAGTATTAGTTGAGGATAGCGTTTTACAATTTCTGCCCTCTTACTTTTCCAGACCATCTTAGCATTGATGTTTGCTTAAAAATTGTTAAATACTTTGTAAATAGTTCGCTTATACATGTCAGTATGCCAGTAAAAAAATCTAGAAGCAGCGATAGCAAGTTCAATTGATCGTTTTCAAGTAAACGTAATTATGGCGCGATCCTTTTTCAAAACATACTATTTTTGCTGAGTTTCGTGTATAAATAGATCGTCTATTCCACTTTTTGTATATTTAGTAAAGATCAGAACTATAAGAATCTGCGGGTTCTACAAATTAAGTTAGAGTTGATGCTTGATCTAAACAGGGGCGCATCGATTCAATCGGACAAGCCGGACAAAACCTTGTGGTAATTCCTTCTGGTTTGAAAATAGATGTAAGTCAAAGAATGTATATATTTTTCATGAAACAAACATGACAAACCGCAATTCTAAAGCAAAATTAAGTAGAAGAATTCAGAGAGTTTGTTATCAGGCCAGTGGAGCCTTGACATTAATTGCATCTTTTTACCTCACTGGTTGTTGCCATACCAATTCTTCATCATCATCATCATCTTAACGTAAATCTCAGTTTAACTAGGGTCGGGATAAATTCTACCATAGCTATTGCATGTTAAAAATGCTTTGAATTTTTTATAATCTTATCTTTTCATATAAACTTAGACGTCTTTCCTTTTTTCTGAACACAGCACCAGTGAACAAAATGCCTGTATATTTGAGAATTATACTTTAGTTTTATTCAAAGATGTGAGGCACTTTTTGGACAAATGAAAGGCAAAAGTAAACTATCCGTGAACCGGATATTTGGGATTATCCTTTATATAGGATACTAGGAGCCGGACATCGAGAGTTGATTGACAGTCCTTCTACATTTTCTCTAAATAACGCCTCTACCGCTCAGTCTTGTGAAAATCCGATAAGACACTGTGGTCGAATGGAAACATAGAGGCTTATAGCGCACGATGTCGCCGGTTCAATTTCGTCTGCTGATCTCTTTAAGTTACCAATATTAGAAGCGCTTTTGAACTTTCCGGTTTAATATTTGTGGCTTTTACTAAATAGGCATAGATGAAGTGCTGCGTCTATTTAGAATCGAATTCAACATCAAAATTAGCATTCTCATCATCTGGCAAACAATTCGATATGACTGTTATGCGACATTGAAATGTTATACATGAATATGAAATTTACTTACATTGGTATTCAAACCTAGAAATCAAAGTATTTGCGCCTGACAAAAATGAAAATATTATAATTATATATTTTTATCTTAAGTGTATTTAAAAAGTGCACTTTAAATACACTTGGTGCATGTATAATACAAATTAAAAAATACGCTTATTGTGCAGGTACTCGTTAGGTTCCCTGGGAACCATCAGTCGTTATAAGTGACCTATTAAACACACATATCAGTAAAGGATCACAAAAAATGCACCAGATTGTTACAGTGGAAACACTGCACACTGCACGCAAAATTTATGTGCGATCTTTATTATTTGGCAATAAATGCTTTTACAGCCATTTCTGCATTTGTCTACTATTAAATATGCCACGGGACCACCGATTATAGAAGTCATTTCTTAGTTTAGTAAACTTACTCGTGATTGATGACAATGGTCTGCGTTACTGTGCTTTCAAAGTAATGATATGCTTCCAGATCAGGCTCAGTGAGTTGTTGATGGTGACTATGGGCTGAGATTTTTTTTACAAGAAACTAAGCCCTAGTGTAGCAATCCCACAACGTTTATATTCTGTCTCGTTTAATGAGCGAAAGATGATAATTGGTTTCTTTTTAGCATGAACTGTTGAACTGTTTCTTGAATCGCCGTGTAAGCTGCAATTTGCAATTCTAATTTCTGATTTCATTTTCAGTGGACAATTAAAAGATTATAATTATTGTGACTATTTAATGTTGTTAGACTCCTGTTCTGGAAACTGATTTCCTTAAATGAAGAAATAGGTTAGATTAGCATATGTATAGTTTTGAGTAAACGCTAAATATCTGTCGTATATATCTCTCTTTATCTTATGTGTGTTTTATTTGATGACAACCTCTAAGCTCATATTCCTACTCTCTCTTTCCATTCACGTTCGTAAAATGTCTCTTCATCGAAGGTAATCACAAGAAATCAGCATAGGCTTTGTACATTTTTAAAACAGACTTTAGACAATAAATAGTATGACTCCTAAATTTTGTTTTCCAGTGCTTTCCTAAATTCCTACCTAGCCGCCTCTTATGACATGCGCAATATAAATGTACTCTTTATGTATTCCTCCGTGGATCCAACAAATCACGAATAATTTACATCGGCCAATAGAAATTATGCAGAGTCAAGCAAAGCCAACATACATGTACAAGTACATAACCCAATCAATTAAGCAACAGTAATGCTTTGCTAACACATGTTAATATTATTACTTATAGTAATCTTTCTGGAAATTACACATCTGCAGTAAATTCAGTACTAGTCATGCATAATATATAACAGTAATAATTCTTTATAAGCTATAATCCACGTATTCTTCTCAGTACTTCAGTTCCTCCCGGCTGTTACATGTATACTCACAATGTGTTAGTAGGAGTTGATTAAGATTAAATCACGTCAAGCCTGTTTAGACCTTCTGAATTACAAACCAGGCGTCAAAATGTTTAAGTTCAATCGCATTTAGAACCGAACAGTTTTATATAAGGATAAATACGCAAGTAATACTAAGCAATTTGTAAATTTTAAGAAAAGAACGTTAATGAGATTATCCAAGTTCTGTCAGAAGAGGAAAATTAAATGCATATTTTCGCAAAGAGGTTAAATATAAGAAGTTTATCTGCATGGACAGAGCCAGTGGCTTGTAGCAGTAGACACATGGTTAGATAATCGAATAAGCAGATGTAGGGTTCAAATCCTGTGCTAGCCCCGTCGCTAACATCTATCGAGTAATAAACTGAGGTTAAACGTAGCTTTGGATTGAAGCTTTTGATTTCAAATAAGCATAAAATCTTCTTCTTCTTCAGTGCACTGCCAAGTGGCAGATTCAAGGTACAAATTCATACTCAAAGTCTGCCTTCTCGCTCCATAAGAGCACTCCTTAGATCAACAAGTTAATCCCTTCACAAAGTCTATGCATTATCCATACCTTATGTAGCCTATAGCTTGGGAAAAATATGACTTCTGAGTTGGTTGCCTGTTGCCTCCCTCTGTTAGGTGGATTAATTACCATTTAATCCTGGGGGAAAATATTTCATGGTGAGGTGGGTCCCCTCTTGCCATCCTCAGCTTCTGCCTTTAGTCGCCTCTTACGTACACGTGGCAGATTGTTTGCGGTTGCCCTATTTTGCAGTGGCCCAACCACACCCTAGCACAACACGGGGAAAGCATAAAATATGTTTCATTAGTTGTAATAGCAAATATCGATTGACGGATTCGCAGGAAGTTGGGATTTTTATTAAGCATTTCGCATATATATGCATGTGCATATAATGATATTTAAATTAAAGTATATAACTAAAATGTTTACTGAAATAATTTTATTAGAGAATATAAAATTTTATCTGACGGGTGTTAGCATTGATCTTGAAAACTTTTGACATGGGACTAAGCTAAAAATATCGACTAATTGGCGCGTGTCAATATATATGGTTTAGAGTCATAATTGCAATTAAATTTGTAAAGATATTTATGTGCTTAACTTTAGGCTATCAGCCAATTATCTTTTGTACACCGTACTCCTATTCCATCAATCTAAGAATATAAAGATCTGCTCTAAATTTAGCCAGTTTCACACTTTAAAGCTCCATGTTGTTTAGCACCAGAACTTTTTTGACTGAGCAAGTGCAATGATGAATTAGGATTCCGTATCTTGTCCAGTAGGGGCAAGGCGCAGATCCTGAGTTCACCTCTCATTTAAATTCCTACAAAAATTAAACTAAAATTACACTCGTCTTTGGCCCTTTAACCTCCAACTGCAACCATCACGAACGTGCGAACGCAAATTTGTTTCGGATTTAGACTGGATGATTGGTCACCCCGGGTACGAACTATCGGCAAATGAGATTTAGGTTTTTTGCAGAAGCTTTAACATTGAGTTACGATGTCGATACCTGGTCGGAGAGACGATGGACACTGCAAACAAGTGAATGAGTTCTATTAATGAAGAGTCATTTGACTTATTCTGCTGCCAAGTGGTTCATCGGGAGCTTTGGGAGAGATGGGTCCGTAAAGTTACTATTACTAGGAAATTATTGAATATAGACACGAAAATAAATAGGCAAACTATTGACAATTGCTTTATTGTACAATTGCTTTATTGGCTGTAGTGATATGGATATTTTATAAATAAAATGGAAGTTTTATTTGCGTCAATATTTTGAAAATAATAAACTAAGTGAAACATGAAATAAATGCCTGATAGCTGAAAATGTAAAAGACTATAATTTTCTCTAATTTAATTAATTTGTTTGTATATTGCACTGCTTTCCGAGTATATATCTATGATATTTCATGTTTTTTCGTTTCGAATATATTTTTTGTGAAAATAAAATTGTACAGTATATATTAAGAAATTTATTTTTAATCTTGTCTCAGTACTGCTGGGAACATATTCGCATATTTAGTTTAGATAGACATAATTATTGCTTGATGATATAAATAATTGATTCAAACAGTGACAATTTAAGTTTTGAGTATATCGCTCCTGCCAAAGATTAGACATTTTTAGTGTTATCATGGTTTTATTACCAACAGCGATGAGGATCTCAGTTAAAACATTTTTTAATACAAGAAGATTTTAAGATTTTATGGGAATCAGAAAACTTTCCAAATATATCGAATTTGAATATCTTTATCTATAGTCTTACTCTGTCTTTTATTCTACTCAATTTTTAGTCTTGCTCAAAAACTTATTTTGCTTATTTGCAATTTTGATATATTTTTACTGATGAAGGAAAGGCTAAACAAAGAAATGGTGACATTTCTTTGCTCGTTTTTTGTGTTCAGCGTGAGACCGAATCTGATACAGGCCGATTACTCCAGAATTTTTATACCATTCTGAGTTCATCCATTAAACCTAAACTATCTAGTCACTCACAATTTTGCCTGGGGTCACCGTTGTCATATCCTCCAACTTAAAAACCACTGATCTAAAGACAAAGTTGCGAGGTAAACGTTCTTAGCAATGGAGAGTAAATGAGATTGTGAAAGCTGTGATTTAGAAGCGAGAAATTCTGGCATGGGGTAAGTGTTGAATACGAGGTTGATGCTTTTAAAGTTATATTTAAATGATTCAATCTTTTCACACAATAGAGTTAGAAAAGTCTCACAAAATACAGCAATTCACATGAAACGAAAAGGACACAAAGGTTCGAAGACTCTAACATGTGCCTTAATAAGAGAATAAAATAATAAAAGATTTAAGCGTCACTTCAATGCTATAGCTCAATTGAGATTCTCCATCGCAGTCTCAGATATATGCCTCACTTCTTTATTTTAATCTTGCCATTTTGTGTTTTCTGAAATCATTTCTATTCTTTTTTCAATTGGATTTTCAAATTGAAAATCCAATTTTGTCTTGGATAAAAAATTTAGAAATTTTTGTACAGGGAACAGCAGATGCTGCAACAATATCGATATGAAGCTAAGGAATAGCAAAACACATCTATTTGCCAGTCAATAACGAATAAAATAAAATGTTTCTGTCTTCATCCAACATTGAAACTGTATTTGGACTTCGACGTATCCTAAATAGCAAGTATATCGTCTTAAAGACGGTTGTATCCATACGCAAAGTAGTAGCTTCTTATCTCAAAGAGTTTGAGCAGGGGTGGAAAATGTTTCACTTGTAGTTTAATATTTTCATATTCCTCGAAAATAAACTTTTAGAAGGATCCTAAATGATTTTTAGACATATCTGGAAGAATATCTTCCAGCGTATGTGTCTGTTCTTTTCTCCAACTACTTTAAATTAGAGATGGGAATTTTATGAATTTCCAGAGTTCGGGTTCGGTTCGTTGAAAACAAAAGTTCGGTTCGATTCGGGTTCGGTTAGCAGTTGACAGTTTGAGAGTTCGGTTCGGTTCGGGTTCGGTTCTAACAATGGTTCGGGTTCTGATCGGGTTCGGCTTGTTTTCCAACTCGCAAGAGTTCGATTCGAGTTCGAAACGGTATGGTTTGGATAATGTTGCAATTGTTTAACTTATAATAATTATGGTTATGACAAACATGTTTAAAATGGTTTATGGTAAATATGCCTAGAAATTAATTAAGTCATAATAGCTACCACAATTTTTTCACCTGGGTAAAAGTATGACAATGAAAAAAGAAGAGAAGTGGTATTTATTCGTGTACATTTCTTAAAATATTGTTAGTTGACCAACAAATGTTCACAATATAGATAATGAGCTTTATTATTGTATCTGAAATATTCTCCTTGATTATAACGAACAAATAGAATGCTTCATCAATTAAAAATTTATTTTTGAATTTTTATTGTCACTATAGGTCCATATATTAGATACTTTTATAATTAAGTGGAAATGTCTTAGCTAAAATTTGATCCAATATTTCAGAGACAAAGTGCAATTTAGTAACATAAAAATGTCAAATAAAGATGATTTAGTAAACACGTGTACTTTCACAGAAAAATGATCATAATATACACCGTTTGCTATCAACTGACCAGTAATAAGCTTCATAATTTACCTTAGGGTTTCAAATTTTAAACTCACAGATCAATTATGAAGTTACGAAAATAGTTATGAAATTATTTCATTGCTATGGTGCAAAATTATTTACTCCAGATAGCCTTAACACATATAGAATGTCATATATAATTATTTGTAAATCTGGCTGCAAAAATATTAAGGTAGCACACTAAAATAAGAAACAAAATTCATAATTTGAATTTAACAAGAACAAATCCACCTAGATTGAGTCAATAATTTTCAGATTTTTATGCAATACTCTAATCACTTTAGTCTCTTTCCATATTTCAATGCCATATCATTGAGACTATCCATTATCTTCTGTAGGCCCGTCTCGCTTCCCGCTACCATTCCCTAGTACCGCTACCATTTTAACATGTGTGTCGGAACCAGCCTTACCTGAATATATGCTGTTAGATACTGTAAGACATGTAAATGCAAAAACTAATATATATTTGTATTGTCCTTACTATCTTTATTTAATGTCAGGCTGGTGAAGAAGAGAGGAACTTCAAGAGTTTGGTTCAGTTCGGTTTGGACGAAGTCTGGGTTCGGGTTCGGCCAGAATCTGGGTTCGGGTTCGGTTCGGTTCGGCCAGAGTCTGGGTTCGGGTTCGGTTCGGGTTCGGTCAGAGTCTGGGTTCGAGTTCGGTTCGGTTCGGTCAAAATTCTAGATTTTAGGGTTCGGTTCGGGTTCGGTTCGATTCCCATCTCTACTTTAAATCCCACTTCCTACTACGTTCTTATGTTAGTATTTAGGCGGCTTAGTCAGTGGCATATTGGTTATCTCTTCAACTTCCAATAGACAGCCACAACATTAAAATCTAGTGATATGTTACCCATGTACTTTTAAGACTAAAAACTTGAAACTCTCTTTCTCATTTTTTACTGGCAGGTTCAACGTATACATTCTCAGTCTGCATTTACAGTCCATAAAGGACTCTTCACTATTCAATAAGTTAATCCTTTCACAGAATGTTGTGTATATATTATCCATTCATACTTTAATGTAATCCGTGGCTTATTGAAAATACGACTTCAGCGATAGCTTCTGTCTAACCTCTTCAGTTTTTTGCTTAACACCTCTTACGAATCGTGCAGTTTATGTTGATCCATTTTGCAGCAGCCCGTCAAATACACGGAAAGATCTTTAACTTGCATTTGGCTAATTTAGTATTCAATTAAATTCTACATTGTTTATACTCTTATTCTTATTTATACACCTCCCTGACATCATCTTTATATAAGTGAACGGACGTTAAACCATTACTATTATTATTATCACTCTAATGAACTTAATTTACGGATATACATCGTGACTCATATGTCACGGAGGTTCTAAACTTCTAATCGCCTCCTAGCACTAATCACCCCGTGCAAAAGAGTCCTGTTACGTTTTAATTGTTGTCGTGATCCCTGGAGAAGCATTATCCGGAGAGATTGATTATCGTTTTAATAGGTTTTGGTTTTTTGGTTTTTGTCAACATATTGAGGACATCTGAGAAGCAGCATACGGTATTTTGAAACATTCCTAACATTAAAGCCTTCTTGATGGATGGACTTAAGTTTATAATGTCAGAATGACTTTGCGACAGATTGATGGGCCTGTAGATAAGACAATACAAATCCTGAATCCCATTGCCATTCATCCCATTTTACAAGACGGATTTTGCTTTTGCAACGGTTACGCTCAAACACCAGTGATCGCTAAATCTTGCTTTTTTATTTTCTACGAAAAAAGAATGTTTCTTGTATTTGAAAGATATTAATTTATGATAAGAGCAATAAAAGGAAGAATAAATGTGAACAAAACAGATTACATATGACTTGATCATGGCAGACTACTTAAATGTCTAACTATCAATCAGTATGCGTGCAAATCGAAACCTTGATTTGCCCTTCACTTATATTCTTCTGTGAAATATTATTGATATTAAAGACGTCTTCAACCATTTAGGTGTTTGATTTATAATCGCTGTATATGTATAATTATGTAGTAGTTGTTCTGCATTCAGTTTAGGAAATTAATTCATGTTTCTATTTTCGAGATCAATATGGCTTTACGATTAAACACAAATAGCAGCCGACTCAGGGCGAATTCTTGGTAATTACTAATTACCAGGATATTCAAAGCGAAAGACTTTCAATCTTCTCACTGCAGCAAATTGAGTCAAGTTCTTCTCTGCAATGTGATGAGTGTAACTTAAAGTGCATCCTTATAGGCCTGTCTATAGACTGTAAGTGACGACATTTATTAGTCCATTTTCAAGAATTTGATAATTGACCTTCTCTTCTAATGTCACAGTGTACAGCTTGCTCTCTCGTTCACTACGTGTGTCGTTGGATAATGATGTATATTTTGTGTAGTGATATTTTAATTTTTTTGTTTTAAGTTATTTTAATTTTTCATATTTCTCTTTCTTTAAGTCTGCATTTTATATAATATCATTTCCTAAAGTGAATTGAGCCCTCGTGGGTTCGAATCCCAGCCGCGCTGATCTGAGCATAAAATCTCGGACATTCACTGGACTGGATATACGGAAGATGGTAAAAATTGCCTAACGGTTTGAACATGTGGTATTAAAAGTGATATATAAAAACACAGTTGATCATTTCACTATAGTGCGTGTTTACTTTTTTTTACTTTACTTCCTGCATTTTAGGTATTACCCAAGCTGATTATCATGAGCTATTTTCGACTGCTGACTGGTAACACTGCTAAGTTTTTCAACGAATGCTGGGGTTAGATTCAGACTTTCGCTTTAGATTTGGTCTCGGACTACTGAATGGTTTAGACGGATAAAATTCCTCATAAGATTTTATTAACTTATTAAACTTACAGCAGTAGAAGTCCAACGAAAAATCCGCCGATACACTTTACTGAGAGATTTTGAGACCCTGATTCAAGATTATTATTATTCTCTGAGAAGTTTGCTAAGTACAGAGAATCTTATTACAAATTATGGAAGATAAGAAGACGCAGATCAAATTCTGAGCTATTATAAAACGAACGGAAAAAGAGAGAGCATTGGGTGCACTGGAATAAGCTACACCTCAACAGCGCTTTCCACTCGAAATTCACAAATCATTGAAAAAATATTTTTTAAATGATTTGTAATTTTTATAATTACAATCTTTTAGACTATTTTAAATCAATTGAGTCGTTTTAGATAGACGTTAGTTTAGTCGGAACATGTAAATGCCTTTTTGTTGCCCTTTGTTCTTCCGTTCATGCATACACATAACTGGTATTTTTGCAGTCAATAATTGACACATAAAATTTCATGCATGATGTTCAAAAAATCATTCCGAAATTCTAAAATCATAAGAAAATTCATTCCAAAATTCTTAATCATAATTTATAAGTCCAAATCATTCCAAAATTCTTGAGTTCGTCTGGAAAACTACTGCAACCAGCTTTACGTGCTACGGTTCGCAACTTTCACATTCAGTTGACAAATACTGTATTGATTGTTGGACTTGGTTAGTGGTATTTCTGCGCGAGTAAGCAGTGAGAATTTATTTGATTCCGAATGCGCCAAATTATTTAAATGATGGACATCGACAGCTTCGGAAGCGTGCTGCGTTATTTTGGGATGGAAGTGGTTCTCGCTGGGTCTGCCTATTTCTTTGCATCCAGTGCAAGACTGCCCAATGACCCAAGAAGAGCCTAAAATTACTAAACACGTAATGATTTACATTTAGCATGCAACATATTTGTCTATTTATAGGGAATTTTAAAATAGGTCATTTTATGACTAATAATAATAATAATAATAATAATAATAATAAAGGTTTACCGTCCGTTTCCTCATTCAGGGATGATGTCAGGATGTCCCCACAGCACACATCACTACAGATCAGTTCACCGAGTCCAATCTGCAAAAGAAATGTGCTGATGAGAACCTGACTAGGACCTAACGTCACTGATTGATTTTTGCAAAACGATCGGCATCTTTTGCAGATCCAAGGAATTACTTGATAACCGTTATGGTCTGAAATAGTTATTGCTATTTGATTAATATTTGGCGTTAAATGGCTGATTTGATAGAAGAATATTTTTAAATATTTTGTTTTCCTTTAAACTTCTTGGGACTAACATTTTAGTCAACGGAAGCCATGGGACCAACTGAGGTCCGGAAAACCAGATCTGTATTGGAATTAGTGATCAATAGGATATAATTCTGAAAGCGAACTGGATTTGGCACCGCATTAAAATTCCGTATACTTCTGATTTTATTAGACTGGCTTTCAAACAAAATGAATCATATTATCACGTTAGGTTTAACTCTGGAAAAACTATCTTACGTTACATTGAATTTTGGAGTATGGACGAAGTCAAATAATACAGACACTTAGAATCTTGCTTTTTTCACCCCCGCTTTCGATTGCACCGTCTAGTGGCAACATCACTCAATAGAGTAACGAAAGAACATCTAGTAAACGAAAAATGCTAGTGATCATGTTATATTTTCATTTCTGTAACGATTCAACTCCTCGAATTAAATCTTATTAACATATCGAATTAAATATATTTATATGTCTTGATTTAGTACCATTGATATCTTATGCAAGAACTGATTTGTATTAGACAACAAAAAAACAAGACATGTTAGATTTATATTTATTCATATCCAGCCTTTCACAGAAGTCAGTTCTTTGTCTGAAAAATTAGCAATGTAGCCTACTGTATCGAACTGGATTTACTTTAATATGTACTGCGTTATTTATTTTCAGATTAGCGTCATTAATTAGCTTTTTATAATAGAGCATGTTAAACTCTGTAGGCCTACTTGTATTACCATAATACAGCCATCTCCATCTGTTTAGTTGTTGATATTATTACACATGAAATTGAGCAAGTGCTACAGTCTACAGACCTCATTTGCTTAGTATATATTTCGGTAGGTTCCATAATTTGTACTTTTCTCTTCAATGGTTATTAGTAATCCTTGCGGATTTAAGAATAAACTTCCAGCACTCTTGGGGTTTATTCATTCAAAGCTGTCAGCATTCGACCTTCCAAGATGATCGCACATCCAAGTACTAAACACGCCCGACGTAGCTTAACTTCGTTTATTGAGTCGCACGCTTAATCATGTGCAATTAACCCAACCCAAGTGCACTAATTTCCGCCCCATACATAACTAGGGGTACTGTGTGGCATAGTTACCTTATTTAGCATAATAAACAGAAATTATTTCTATTTGTTCAATCTTTTGCTGATTGTCGCAACATAAGAAAAAAAGATCTACTTATTGTGATTGATAATTAAGTGAATATCCTCAAAAAGACGTCTGTATATATTGCCTTGAAAATCATTCCAAAAAAGAGAAAAAATGTTTCAGAGTCCACTAGCATGCTCATCACTGTTACCCGGGATACGCTTAGTGA
The DNA here is from genome assembly GCA_905160935.1 of Enchytraeus crypticus. NCBI lineage: Eukaryota > Metazoa > Annelida > Clitellata > Enchytraeida > Enchytraeidae > Enchytraeus > Enchytraeus crypticus. Next base: position 1,621,531 of record CAJHZI010000481.1, on the reverse strand, counting down.
TGCTTCTGTAGGTTTTAGAGAATTAATTTTCCAAAGATAGAGTTTACTTGAGAAATAAAATATTATAATTATTGCCTATAAAAATATCAGGATCAAAAGATCAGATTAGGAATCGAAAGGACAGAAGTCTGTTAGGGGCCCATTAGATGAGTAGATTTATGTAGATATTTAAATCGTTAAAAGAAAAATTCTTTAATAAATTACTTTATAAAGAATAATTTTTTCTCACTATTAACGAAACATTTCTTTAGTTTCAATGGTAAATATTATAATATTATTTTGTTAAAAAAGAAATTCATTATTGTAAAGTAGTTTATCTGTCTATTACAAAAGCATCATTAATGAATTATTTCCTAATAAGTATATTCAGAATTAGACTCACTAGAGCTCAACCCTTAATCAGCCTCCTCTATAGACCCAATGTTATATATTCAATTAAGTTTACCAAGAATTCTTCTTAATTGTGCATTTTAAGCTGCTACGAGAAGTTAAGTTGGTTTCTGAGATAAACTTGTGTTGATAATGAAGAATTAAGTTCTGGAGAGAGTTAGTACAGATAGACCGTTGATAAATGTATGAAGAAAGAGGATGACATTCTAAGGGGGAAGTCTACTAAAAGAGGTCATGAATGGAAGGAAATAGAGGCAGAGGCAGGCCGAGATTAGGAATGTTAGATGATTTAAAGATCCACTCATATATGGACATGAAGAGGAAAGCGGACGACAGAGAAGAGTGGATGCGTAATATACCATAGACCTGCCAGTAGGAAGTGCACTAAGAGACAGAATATTGAAAATACTGCAATTTTTAAAATCTAACCTTGTAGGAGGTTATTTGTGATAAACTTGAATCTCTCTGTGAGAAAAAAACTATTGGCAACAAATCGGCTAAATGAAACATGAAGCACCAGCAACAGCAACATTAGCTATGACGTAAACTTCCGTTCTTCGAGTTTCCTTATCTTTAATCTCTTTAGGAACGTCACAGTGGCCGAACAGCTTAGATTCTTTAAGTCGAGTGCAGTTGAGTATGAGTTGGAAGATTAGGATTTTTCTTCATTCTCAGTTGCAAGACATCAGCGATGAGCGATAACAGAGTCGGCATATTGAAGCCTCCTTATGAGGATAAAATTGTCCATGGCTATTTATTTCATGTAGACCTATATTCCGACTAATTTGATGTGATACTATATATATATATATATATATATATATATATATATATATATATATATATATATATATATATATATATCTTTCTCTCTCTCCAATATCTTGGCTATACTGTGTTCAAGGTAGAAATTTCTAGTCAAAGTATATTTCAGTTCCACTAAGAGCTCTCCGTCGGTATTAGAATGATATGATTCTTGTATTTGATAATATACTAACATATACTAAGTCACAATGTAAATACTCCGTTTATCTAGCATATCTACAGTACATGTATGTTTCACGTATCATAGACATTCTTCGAGCGAGAAACAGGGCGCTCTATTTCATTTGTTATGTCCCTGTCTTATATTTTGTATTAATTTTCAAGTGAATTTAGCTTTAAGCTAGTTTTAAGACCTAGCCTTTAAATTTAATAACTTTGCTACTAATTATAAGCTAAAAAAATCAGAATTTTATGCCAATTTAAGTTAATCTTTTAATTAATTAATTCTCATATTCGGTAACAGTAGCCGATACGAGCAAATGGAGAGAAATACAGAATTCTGTGTAATTTTCTATATTCTCAAATTCTAGAACATTCTGCAATAGCCAGTTAATATGTTTCATCAACCGTTCTGCCATTAAATCACAAAAATAATAGTAATAGTAACAATTTGATTGAGAAATCTGATTAGTTTCTATCACAAATGACAGAGTTTGATATTTAAATCATATTTATAATACAGTTGATAAAATGTTCACTCAGTTGATTTCGTTTCAAATAAGTTGACGGCCAGCCTTTATTTCTCTTAGTTGAATGGAATTTTTCTTTCCATTTTAGGCGAAACAAAGAAAGTAAAATAGAACACTGGCGGTTGAGGTGAGGTCGGATTGTACAAACCTTGCAAAAGGGTGACTGATGGAAATTTGTATCAAAACTGAATCGATTATGGAGCTTTCATTTCATTTACTGCTGCAAAACAATGTCACAAGTTAGAAAAGGAATCGAAGAATAGGTCTGTCTGTGGCTGCAGTACATTGTGAATTAACACCATATCCGCGCGAACAGTGCAAATCAATGAGAGAGGTTGATTCCTACGATTACACAACCTTTTGAAAGAGTTCTAACATGAAATAAGCGAAAGGAGAATGTAGTGAAATAATGAGTGGTAAGAGACGATCGAGATTTGAAGAATTGATAACACATTGCTAACACATTGATAACACATTAATAACACATTAATAACACATTGATAACACATTGATAACACATTGATAACACATTGATAGCACATTGATAACACATTGATAACACATTAATAACACATTGATAACACATTGATAACACATTAATAACACATTAATAACACATTGCTAACACATTGATAACACATTGATAACACATTGATAACACATTGATAACACATTAATAACACATTGATAATACATTGCTAACACATTGATAGCACATTGATAACACATTAATAACACAATGATAACACATTGATAACACATTGATAACACATTAATAACACATTGATAACACATTGATAACACATTGATAACACATTGATGGCACATTGATAGCGCGTATGATAACATAATTCGAAGTGATCTTTATATCATATGATAAAACATTGATATCACATTGTACCAATTGAAAACACATTGTAAGCATTGATATCACATTGTAAGAATTGATAGCGCAATGTAAGAATTGATAGCACATTGTAAGAATTGATAGCACATTGTAAGAATTGATAACACATTGTAAGAATTGATAACACATTGTAAGAATTGATAGCACATTGTAAGAATTGATGACACATTGTATGAATTGATAACACATTGTAAATATAATATTGATAACATATTGTAAGAATTGATTGACATTGTAAGAATTGATAACACATTGTAAGAATTGATGACACATTGTAAGAATTGATAGCACATTGTAAGAATTGATAACACATTGTAAGAATTGATATCACATTGTAAGAATTGATAGCACATTGTAAGAATTGATAACACATTGTAAGAATTGATAACACATTGTAAGAATTGATAGCGCAATGTAAGAATTGATAGCACATTGTAAGAATTGATAGCACATTATAAGAATTGATATCACATTGTATGAATTGATAGCGCAATGTAAGAACTGATAGCACATTGTATGAATTGATAACACATTGTATGAATTGATAACACATTTTATGAATTGATGCATTTGTATTAAATGGAGAGTAGATGAGTTAAATTATGTAACATGGATTCATGGAACTGATTATAACGAATTGTATTCAGAGCAAAATCTTCTTATATGCACATTTATTTCTCTATCTCTCTTTCTCTTTCTCTCTCTCTCTCTCTCTCTCTCTCTCTCTCTCTGTAATTAATAAGGAAGTATTGACTTTAGTGTTTTTTCTTTACAAATATTTACACAAATCGCTTATAAAATTAAAACTAGGAGGTATTTCACTTGAGAAATTGCAAATGCTGTAAGAAAATTGTAAGTTATTTCTTGCGATGTAGCCTAGCTAACTATCATGTTATATTTTTTGTTAAGTTCTCGAGGGAAAAAATTGATGCAAAACTGAAGAATTGGCCAATCCCTTGCATTCAATGCTCGAACTCTCAGCTTATCATCTACTCCAAGTATTAAAACTCGGACATCAATCGAGACTCGCCTGACAAGCTTCCTTATCACGTGACCCGTAATGGCCAGCGTCACGTGACATACGAAACTTGTGGTAAATTTCGTAGCAATTAAAAGGAGGTAATGGGCGCTTGGAGCTTCGATATGAAAACTAAGAGGAAATTTTGCTTACATATGCACGAATGACATTGAAGAGTAGCACTCCATATGTAGTAATGAAGACCATGAAAATGTCTTTAACTTTACCAAACACATGAGCGGATGTAGGCCTATCTCTGCAGTGTTTTAATATAAATATAACAGGTTATATACTGTATATACATATTTCACTGCACTGTCCATATAAATTCTACTTAAAATTACATTAAGGTTTAACAAATGCGACTAAATACCTATTTCATTGATCTATATCAAATTCAGAATCAATCATTAATTAATTTAGTTATCAAATTGAGCATATGTTAAGATTTGTTTTCTAGTGTTTGTGATTTTTAAAGCTATCGTTGATAGAACTGAGCCAGTGGCATATCGGCAAGGAGTTCGACTGTAGATCAGTAGATGTATGCCTCAAATACAAAGCTCGCCCCATAATTGACATGCTTTCACACAGGAAACAGAAGTTGAATCGAATTAGACCAGCCTCATCTTTATGGTAAAATTTAATTTGAGAGGTGACGAACTGCTTTAGATATTTATTACTCTTTGAGTTACAATTAGCATTAAACAGTCGTTAACAGTCAATAATTTGTTGCTTTTACGTCATCTTTCATTCATATGCAAATAGATTAAATAAAGCCTCGATTCAGTTGCAATTGAGGTACATTTATAATTAAACCTATTTAATTTTTCTCTCACTATACTGTACTGCTGTATAAGCTTTATAGTGGCCACACACGGTCAGTTTTGCCATCAAACTCATCTGTTCAGACATCTGTTCAGATATCTGAACAGATAAATTTGATCGTGTGTGGCCGCGTCAGATTTGAAAACTGACGAGAAAACTGATGACCTAGTTTCTCCACACACAATCAAATTTAAAAGTGAGATCTGAATTGAGATCTCAACAGATATTTTGGCCACACACGGTCAAATTTATCTGCAGATAAAACTGATGATCGCCCACACACGGTCAAATTTAACTGTTCAGATATCTGATCAGTTATGCTAATTACCTGTCAATCATTTCCATACTGCAGCGCGCGTGACTGACGTTGTTTTTACTACAGTCAATCAATAAATTATTGAGCAATTTAAACTACTAATTTGAGAGCTACCCATCCCCTGATTTATTGTGGCTGTCCAAATGATTAATCATCAAGTATCATTTACTTGACGTATCATTTACCCACTGGCTGGAGCCAGTGGCGTAGTCTGCAAGATACTCCACCGCGGATCAGATAGCGTGGGTTTCAAATCCTGGGCTCGTCCGTCACTGACATCGCTTTGAGTGAAGAAACTGACGTTAACCTAAGCTTTACCAGCTTTTAATGATTTAATATGTTCATTTTGCCTATTTTGTATGCACAAGTTCAACTATTATCAGTAGTTTTATTTGCGTTCATCATACATGTAGATCACATTTAGTCTGTATTTTTTCAGTGGATTGTGCGTTTGAATCCAGGCCAATTGCATCCCAGGCGAACACTCTAACCGTTTCGCCATATCCACCCATTACTTCACTATCAATACAACAGTATAATATAATACTAGTTATTGTCTATACTCCCACATAGTAGGCATTCTGCATCATTAAGTATTCTGCATCATCGTCACTATTTAGTTTATATTACTGGATCCTCGTATAGGCAAAGTCTCTTACATGTAACCCGTATAGGCAGTCTCTTACATATAGGCCTATATATAACATAAAATAAAATAACGGCACACTGAGTCAGGAAGCACAGAAACTTGTTTAATGCCCATTTCCTCCTTCTTCTCCATGGTTATTAGTAATCATTTCCATTTGATGACGAATTAGTTGCAGCCGGCGCGGATTGAAGAATAACCTTCCACCATCCTGGGATTTTTCCTTACTAAACTGTCAACACTCGGTCTTCCAAGGTGAAATCTCACAAAGAACTAACTGAGGTCGGTGTAGCTTAACTTCGATAATTGACGCGCAACTAAACCAAGTGCGCTAAATCCCGCCAAACGGCCTGTTTATGAAGTGTTCATTATCGCGGGAGATTGTGGAACACTGTATAAATTGCGCATGGCATTTTTATTGTTGAGAAATACAATAGAGATTGACTATAACCAAAATTATTATTCTTTGTTTATAAAATTTTAATTTGTTTAGCGAAGGTGTTTAATATTGAAATTTTATCAAATCCGTTTAGCGTCCCGTATAACCCTATTCGGTGTCGACATGAAAGGGTCTAGATAGGAAATGGAACATTAAGGTCGCGTATATATCGATTTGACACCAATACATTTTCACGACTATGTTTTTATTTTTCACGTCGCAACGCAGTCCCGAACACGCGAATACTCGTTCTAGACGGGAGCTCTCTATCAGTGCGCCACGAGTCATTCAATTTATATTAAAATCAATATTGAAATTTAATAATGATATTTAATTCGGTAACGCTTATCTCTGTATGTCAAAAGCATCTTTGTGATTTATTATACTTTCATTTTAATTACAATTAAGAAATTAATTCAGATCTCTGATCTGAACAGATAAATTTGACCGTGTGTGGACGAATCAAATTTATCTGAACAGATATCTGATCAGATATCTGTTCAGATATCTGTCAGTTAAATTTGACCGTGTGTGGGCTCCGTCAAATTTATCTGTTCAGATAAATTTGATCGTGTGTGGCCACTTTTAGAGAATAGAGCTTGAGTTTTCGCTAGAGGGCATCAATTACTTCGTGAGGTTGTGAAGACAGATTTCAGAGCGGCAGCCAAATCATACTGCACAAGGTTTTCTGCTTTACTGTCATCATCTCCATATTGACCAATTTATCGAGACTTGCCGCGTAATCAGAGTCGGGTAGTCGGGTTCATTGAGTCTCTTTCCATAAAATCAAACTCCTTCCATAAGAAACAAACTCTAAAAAAATTAGAAAAATTTAAACAAAATTAAACCAAATCTGCCGCGAGTTGATTAGGCCTACAGTGATTTCTTTCTGGTAGGACTATCTCGTTGATAGAAAGTCTGTTGATTGTTGAGTGAAAGCTGCAATTATGAGATTTGGGAAGATTTAATAGATCATTTAATAGAAAAGAGACCTAAATCCCAGTTTAGTTTCTTGCTCTATAGTGTGTTACTGTCGGGAACAACACAAGATTTGAACCCTGCTTCTACTGATCCGCTGTCGAACAACTTACCAACAAGTCACCGGATCAACCAAGTAGATTAAATACTAAACACACATTAAAAGTGTCAATATAGACTAGACATTGAGGGATGATACTATCTTAAGACGATCCATCGATTTTCACACCGCTGTTTCTCGCTTAGGTCAATATCTACTAATTAATGCTTTGAGGCGTCATCTCTCATAAACTGTCAGCGTGCAGTACAGTCATGCTCGATTTCCATTAATCTGAAATTCATGGATATGATGAAATATTAGCTACCAAACAGTTGAAATCTAAAAGAAAAGCTAATGCTAACGTCAATTTTCTCACTCGAAAGCGATTGCAGTGACGGGCGAACCAAGGATTTGAACCCCGCATATACATGTACTGATCCGCGGTCGAATATCTTACTGACGTCGCCACTGGCTCCAGCCAGCTCATAAGACAACTAGAATATAGAATATTGTACGTGATTATGCTTAAATTCATATATTTATATTGATACAAGGAGTCATTACATTTATACAAACAGGGCACATTTAAGCTGCAATACTATAATTCAACAAATGTTATAGTTAACTGTAAAGGAATCATTTAAAAAGTAATATACTCTTTAAAACTTTCAAACCTTGCTGACTTTGTATAATTTTACCAGCCTTCCCGATGTCTCCACTCCATTAGTTCTAAACTACCTTCTCTTTCTAATATCATTTGCATGTATCGCAACATTCTTACCCAAACTAAAAAATCAGCTATTTCATCGTTAGACACATTTTCTTCTTCCATCTCTGCTTCGCGAACTGCACCGTTATCGACCGTGCTTTCTCTTCGGTCTGTGCATTAGCTGGTCGATCCTGGTGATATAGAACTGCTTGCTGTAGTTGTTCCACTTTTGACGTCCCTGGCATCGCTCTCGGGTGAGGAACCGTAAATCTTCAATACATTATTGCGACAGTTTTAGATTTAGAGCAATATCTCATTAACATTAATATATTAGATTATATATAAAAGAAGATCAACAAAAGATAATCACTACCAACGATTATTTTTTTCACGAGGAATAAATTAAATTATTCTGGCGTTTTTAATGGATAATTTCAAAGAATGCGGCACTGGTCAACAAATTCTTTATACTGTATACTATATTTACACGATTTTCTATCGTCTTTGTCAGCTAAGGAAATAATTTAAACTGTAAATCTGTTTCATACAGCCAGCGCTGAGTGTTGCGATTGCGGAGACTTACCTCCCCCTTTATGACGTTCATCTGTCAAAAGCTTTCAGATGTCGTTCGATTTTTTGTCAGTCAAACTTTAGAGTTGCTAAACAGTAAACGAGGATCAGTTGTGTGGTAGAGGTCACGCGGCTTATGTAATTCATCATGGAGAAATAAAAACAAATTGAAAGTAGATCTATGCTGAGGATTGAGACGAACGCCAGAATTAAGCAATTAGAGAGGAGAAAGCAAGTTACAACTTGACATAGTAATTGTATAATTTTAAATATGTCAATATGTCGATGTGTAAATTTACTATAAAGCTAAACAGGAATTCACTAAGATGTTAAGCCATTTTCGTTTTGATTCAGGCAATTTCCTCTAGAAATCATCAGTGACGGGATGAGCGTTGTCGTGCAGAGTGCAGATAACGTCTACAACCGTATTACTAGGGTGCTGTGATAGACTGCACTAGCGTGTTGTCAGCAGAGACTGATGATTAATATAGGGCGGATTGGTAGCAATTTTGAGCAATTGTATTAAGTCTCGTAGGTAGCTGGATGAACTAAACTTTAAATTAATGACTGAGTTGTCCTAAGAATAATCATCCTAAGCTAAAGTTGTTGTCCTAAGTATAAATCGAAGCTAGATCTGTGGCTTCACAGCCTGGAATGTACTTCATGGACTAACTGAGACTGTCACAGCTATTTTATCTAGAAAAGTAGTATTACATATGTTTATTTAAAATAAATAATTTATTATTTTATCTGAATTTGTTTCCACACAAATGAGTCACGCCCATTTCATCATGGCCGGCGTACAGTGGCGCCGTCCTGGTTGATAAGAAGATGAAATCATAAATCATATAGTTTCTCAGTTAAGTAAGTTGTATTAATCCTGTATTAAAAGCTTACTTGTGCCATCCACGCTATTAAAATTATGATTAGTGTTAGTAAAATATACAATGTACTCTATCAAGTACTAATCTGTTTTAGTAGGAGTCATTGAAGCAAGTAAATGAGGAAACAGAAACCAACTTAGGTAATATATTTTAAATAATAAGAATAGAATAACCATTGGAGTAGCAGGTTTGAATATAAGCCTACTGATGTTAAGTTTTAGGGATATTAATTGTTCGATTTTCAGCTAATCGTTCGAAGTTAGCCAATCGTCAGCAGCTAGATTATCGTTAAGGGCTAGTTTTAAGGCCTAAGTCAACGCATTCGCATTTGGATGAACGATAGCAAACGGGAAGAATGTTTTATTGGACCTGCAATATGACCTAGATTTTAGAGTGAAATAAGCTTCCTCCGGTTTGCGTTTTATGTTTTATTTATTATATGACAATACAGGCACTATGACATTAAATTTATTTCGTAATTTCTGAATCAGTAACTACATGTCTGAAAATTACAATACAAATTTACAGTTGTATGCACGTGCCATTTAGTAATTAAACTGTAATGAAGTAAAAATCAAACAGAACTAATATTCGAAATGCTAAAAGCATTAAATCAGTAATAAACGAATTGCCAATTTAAATCAGTTTTTTTTAAATATCAAGTAATAAGTAATATAGAAGTTCTAGAATGTCGAAGAGAAATTTCTTCGTCAAAGTTTGATAAAATCAATAATTACAAAATTGTGATCTAATTTTATTCAGAAAAATTGTTCAACCTTTCAAAATTTCGTATCCAATTACCTGTATCAACGGAAATGTTGTTATTTATCAGAGATGTTAAATATTAATTGCAATAATTTGCCTTAATTAAACTATATACTTGTACACTGTGTTTTTTATAACTGATACCCCAAATTGTTTTAGCAATAAAGTCGTAAGAAGTTGACCGATGTTCTTGAAATTTACAGCACTTGACCATCAGCCAATTCTACAAAATGTAGATTAATTTCATTTGAATATCTTTAATAACGTGAGAGTTACAGTTTTGTGAATAGGAGTGGGGTCAGATATTAAATTTCCAGTACAGGAGTACGGGCGTGTTACATGCAGCGTAACATTATCTCTATAAAAAATAATAGCGAACAAGTCACAAAATTTCAGCTACTACTATTTTGAAGAGCAATCACTTATTTGCAAAATTACGTAAAATATGTGCTGATATGTTCTGTTCTTCATTGACAAAGTTATTGAACTTTTAATGCATGTCTGGGAACAACTGCTATCACCGCAGCCACTGCAGCGGGCGTCCTCTTCTTCGTTTAACCTCTTCATGTAATGCATGCATAAAAAGTTCGATAACTTTGTCAATTAAGAACATATCAGCATGTATTTTACGTCGTTTTGAAAAGAAATGATTGCTCTTCAAAATAGCATTAGCAGGAATTTTATATTGCGTGTTAGCTAGTATTTTTTATAGAGATAATCTACGCTAATTGTAACACGCCCGTAATCCTGTATTGGAAATTTATTATCTGACCCCACTCATATTCGCGAATCTATAACTTTCACGATATTAAAGATATTCAAACGAAATTTCTCTATGTGTTGTAGAATTGGCTGCTGGTTAAGTGCTGTAAATTTGCGACTTCTTGCGACTTTATTGTTAAAACAATTTGGGGTATCAGTTATAAAAAACACAGTGTACTGTAATTGCATGATGTCATTTATGTACAATAAAAGTTCTCGCCTTAAAATATTGATTACAATTTTGTGGTAAAGTTAACTTAATACAATTTTTATTAATGCCATTTATCTGCTAAAACAGCAATAATTATTAAACAAAGAGTTTCAATAAGTCAACCTGTTCTTCATACTACTGTCCATCAATTACAAAGCATACATTTAGTTATTTATTGATTAGCTAGATCACTCTATCACTTTTGAATAATCTATCGATCAATGTCCAACAACGGCACTTCCTAATGCTTTCTTCTTCTTCAGTATCGCCAAACTTTTAAAGACTTACTCTAGAATTACTTTTTGTTCATAAATCTCTACTGACGCTGCAAGGCTAGGCGGTTGTGTACGTCCGCGTAGGATTAATTTATGGCGACAATATATCAGAAAAACTTATCAGCCAATTCCACGTGACTAAACTATCAAAAGCTGTAGGAATAATCTCAATGGGATAAGAAAGCATTTATATTGATGTTGCGAGGATTCGATAGCAGAAATACAATTACAGTGATAGAGAATTTATTATTTATTCAGGCATCATAGGCTCGGCAATATAGGTCTTGCTGGGGATTTCAATGATTATATGTACAGACGTGTCGATGCAGAAGTTTTTATTCGAGACTACATGTCTAATTTCTTCTAGAAAAGTAGCCTCACACTAGTCAATGATTATTTATTTTTCATTTTCTTTCCGTGATTATATTTACCTGTGCTATAAATGACTCAAATTTTCAAACAGCTCCGATCCGCGATCAATCCTCCTCAGCTCTTGCAATATTTGCGCATTCTTACCTGCTGATCTGCGGGTTGAGCCCAAGTCGATAGATTCTGAAGAGGACACGTTATGTCTACGGCTAAACATCTCCGAGCGATGTAAGAATCTTTCTGAACAGATCGGGAAAGTAGCTTGAAATGAAGCAGTGATTGACATTTTTCAGTATTCGCAATGAAAAGAACGGTTCAAAGGGTACAAACATCATGGTAATATTTCAGTAAGGCTTGACGTAACAATATTGACATCACTTACGTTAAAATTCAAGATCTAATAGTTCCTCCATGTTGAACTCGTCTGCGAATGTTCATCGATGTTGGACTCGACGTTTTCCTTATCTAATATAATCTTCACTACTCTGTCGAGATTTTATGTGTTAAATATTTTATAATTATACATGCATTCTACGCTAGCAAAAACTTCCATCAGAAAAGATATTATCAGATCTTAAAACATTATCATGAAGGTTACTAATTATTTTATTGCTAAATGTATAATTGAATTTGTCACTATTGATCACTCCGTACATTTAATTTATGATACTTAGAAGAATATCACATGAATCTTATACTCATCATCATCTTCCCTTAAATCCCAGTTTAACCAGGGTCGGGATACGAATAGACTTTCTCCAGTCCTCCCTGTCCCACACCGTATCATCAGTCAATCCCCTATTTTTCATGTCCTTCTTAATTACCGCACCCCAAGTCAACTGTGGTCTACCTCTCTCAAGATTAATATCCAGTTCTTCCCTCCAAACTCTCTTTACTACATCCTCATCTGCCTTTCTCACAATATGTCCATACCATCTCAATCTCGACTGAGCCAACCTATCCCCGATCCCCTCAACATTCAAATTCATCCTGACATATTCATTTTCCATTCCGTCCTTCCTAGTTCTTCCACACATTAGACGCGACATTCTCATTTTAGCCACATGCTAACTCTGCAAATGTTCCCTTTTTAGTGCCCAACATTCCGAACCATACATCATTATATGAATCTTACACTCTAAAATGTAAATTCAGTGTTTATATAATTAATCTCTTTACTCTATTTTCAGCTATCATCCTACTTAAAGCTGAACCTTCAGGGCATAGCGAAGACTCTTCCCGAAGTTTATTTCAATATCAGACAGGATGTACATTTCAGAAAGGGAAACGGACTTGTGGGAGTCCTTTCCAAAATATCGTCTCCAGAAGCAGCTGCTCGTCTACATCTGTCCAATCATCTTCGTCGTTGGTGTGCTGGGTAACATTCTGTCAGTCACCATCTTGGTTAGACCTTCGATGCGCCGTCAATCCACCTACACCTACCTCACTCTTCTCTCTTTGGCAGACACTGTAGTGCTGCTCGCTGGATTGTTGGACCTGTGGCTGACAGAAATGACTGGATTTAGCATCAGCACTATCACCACGTGGACATGCAGACTTCGCCTAGCGCTCAACTACACGGCGAGTGACTACTCGGTCTGGTTAATCATTGCCGTGACTATAGAACGTTACGTGGCCGTGTGTCATCCTCTGAAAGCTTCTGTTCTCTGCACCCGGAGACGAGCGTGTCTCATATGTCTCCTGCTCTTCATCTGTCTGGGATTAATCAACATACACGTTCTTTGGACGACAGACATTCGACTGAGTTCTGTTTATAATTCATCGAATAGCTGTTCAATGCTGAGTGAGCGCTATCAATATTTCTCACAAATCTGGCCACTAATCGATACCCTACTATACTCTTTCATTCCCTTTGTATTTATCGTTGTTTTTAACATTCTTATTACGCGCAAGGTACTGACTGCCCGAAGGCAGCGTCAGAGAATGTCGTTAAGAAAATCTACCGGGAGAGGTTTAAGGCGTAACGATCCAACGAAAATAGAAGAACTACCGCATCAAGCGTGTTCGGACCACAATTACAGACTGCTAGCAATGCTACTGACTATTTCTCTCACATTTCTAGCCCTTACCCTGCCGATTAACATCCTTCTTGTGCTGCGGAGCTACGCCTACGGTAACGCGTCGACAGACACTCTGATAAAGATGAAGGTCGTTGAGATCGTCTTTACGCTGCTCATGTACGCCAATCACGCTTCGAACTTCTTTCTGTACTGCGCCACCGGCAGAAAGTTCCGTCTAGAACTGATTTCAGCTTTCTCGAAGTCTGGCGCAGGATCGAATCCGACAAGCGCTCAAGTTACGTCGCTTAGGACCAATCAAGGACAATTTCCAACCGCCCGTGGAAGCATTCCAAATAACCATTTATACCGAGATGAGGCCGAGCGCCTTTGTAAAGTAAGAGACTACGATAAGAGAGTGTTTCGCGTTAATTCGGTGATTAATAAAATAAGTAATGATACCGTGATATCTGCTGAAGTCAAGACAAAACAGTATCAATGAGCATTGCTAGGTACAAGACAAAAGAGCATTGCTAGGTACAAAACAAAAGAGCATTGCTAGGTACAAGACAAAAGAGCATTGATAGGTACAAGACAAAAGAGCATTGATAGGTACAAGACGAAAGAGCATTGCTAGGTACAAGACAAAAGAGCATTGATAGGTACAAGACGAAAGAGCATTGCTAGGTACAAGACGAAAGAGCATTGCTAGGTACAAGACGAAAGAGCATTGCTAGGTACAAGACAAAAGAGCATTGATAGGTACAAGACAAAAGAGCATTGCTAGGTACAAGACAAAAGAGCATTGATAGGTACAAGACGAAAGAGCATTGCTAGGTACAAGACGAAAGAGCATTGACAGGTATTAGACAACAGAGCATTGCTAGGTACAAGACGAAAGAGCATTGACAGGTACAAGACGAAAGAGTATTGATAGGTACAAGACGAAAGAGCATTGAAAGGTACAAGACGAAAGAGCATTGCTAGGTACAAGACTAAACAGCATTGATAGGTACTAGATAAAACAGTACTGATAGGTACTACACAAAACAGCATTGAAAGATACAAGACAAAACAGCATTGATAGGTTTCATGAGATTTAATAATGAAAACTTATGGAATTTTCTATGATGTCGGATTGGGTTTTGCCGGTTTAGACATTTCATATATAACAAATCAGTGGAGCAATCTTACAGCGACTTCAGATGTGGGAAAATGTTAGAAATTTATCGATTAAATAATGCATTGGCTCTTACCCTAGAGTAGTACCTGCAGAGTGGAATGTCGTTCCATCTTGTAACCATTATATAAATCAACTTTCTAGTACCGGCTGAATGTTAGAAATTGTAGTTTAGCTGTCTGACAAACAGGAGTAGACGATGGGTTTGAATTCCATTATGACATTCAGTGAAAATTTCTTTGTGATGCAGAAACAGACGCTAAACTTAACTTAGCGAATAAAATTTTGTGATATCCGATCTGGTTGGAAGCTCCAATAGGTAATATTCTTGTCATATACGCATGACATCATGGATTCGGATCCCAGACGGATTCAGCTCCTACAGTGCCCTAACATTCTGCTATGTAGAAAATAACAAGATGAGATGAATAACACGGGCTAAAGGAACTTGAAATTTCAAAATACTACTGCGTATGCTATAGTATCACAATTGTCAATAATTCTTTCGTTATTCATACTAAGCATAAAAATAGATCGACGAAGCTGGACTGATCGTTAAGCTGAGTTCAGCGAGTTAGAAATAAATTGGAATTATCTTGAATTAATTTCTTCAAAGATTTGTATGCTCATGAATCCATAGCGATACCAGGGCACGTTTCATAGAAGTTGTACATATTTTCTAGGAATTTAAGACTAAATTAAAGCTTCAAAATATGGCGAAAGAAAATTTATTCAATTTCGATCGATAGTCATTAAGTTAGATCCTTTTAGGTAGTTAATACTTGAATGAGTTTCGATTTCGACAACGACATCAATCGCAATATCGGCCAAGATTAATTTTAAATGTTTAAACTGTAGACATGTGATATTATAAATTTCATGTAATAAAATATCTTCTATTTAAATATATTGTGACTTTAAAAAAAGATTACAACAATCAACATCCGTATATTATGAACAGAATCATTTAGACTGAGCCTGTGACTTGGTGGCAAGTTGTTCGACAGCAGATAAGTACAGTAGGTGTAGGGTTAAATCCAGTGCTCTCTCCGTCACTGACATGTTCTCGACAGGAAACTGACGTTAAATTTCACTTTATTTTTTAGAATAGACTGCACTTATCCTGCGTTTATACTAAAATGAAGTCAAAGCTGTAAGTTTACAAAGTTAGACAATGGGATAGCGTATGTTCTACAGAAAAACATATTTCAAGTGAACAATGGAGAGTAAAGAAGTTGTCAGAATTCACCCAGTGCGAGGCAGATCTCTGAGGGTTTAGAAAGTTAAAGACACATTTAGAAGTGTGTATATATATATATATATAGAAATTTAAAGACTCCCAAACTATTGTAGTCTCCACCAAAGAACAGTGCAGTTATCGGCGCCACTGGGTTAAATAAATTGACTTTTTTTTCAAACTCTTTCGCCAAATTTATTTAAACTCTTTTACAATTATGATGAAGAGAAGCGGTTTGAATTTAATATTCTGCATATAATTCGCATATCATCGATTAATTTAAATCATTTATCAACTTCTTCAAGTAAGCTGAGGAATAAACTGAGATCTTACCTCAGACATAGACGGAACATCAGACTTTAACGAAGACATCATAAAACATTAATGAATTCAAGTTGCATTTAATTTATCAGACTATATTAAAATTTAAACAATTTTATATTTTAAAATTCTCTTTAGCAAAATTAGAAAATCCGTACTTTGGATGATTGCAAACTTGTTTATACAGTATTTCGGATTATATTTTATCACAGTTTTTCTGCATAATATCAATAATTGTCTCGTAAATATAATAATAAACTCACGGGCACATAAATAATACATTTTGTTCAATTTTCTGAATGGAATTTCTCCTTCTTTTTCTCTCTTTCTCTCTTTCTCTCTCCTCTCTCTCTCTCTCCCTCTTCTTACCCTCTCCTCTCTTTTCTTGTTCTTGTGATAAATTTTGTGATAATGTCTGTTAAATATGCCAGTTTCGGAATATTTGGATTTAGCCAGTAAGTTCATTATATATATATATATATATATATATATATATATATATATATATATATATATATACACACACACATGTACATATAGTATATGTATATACACAATTATGATTGTTGAGGATATTTCCTGCTGCATATGTTAGATCGTCTCTTAAGACATTGGCTATACTCGTACAGTTAACATTCAATTAATTGTTCCTTTCCCAGAAATAAACCACTGTCTTTTTTTTAAATTTGCGGCAATCAATTTGAATTAGCTCGATCTTAAATTTCTCAGATTTTCCTTGATCAATCAGCCAAAATAGATTCCTTGGCCCATATTCACCTGCTAAACCGTCTTCATCTTTTTCATGCAATGATAAGCCCGATCAAGTGGAAAATTGCAGCGATATGCGAATGATGTATTCCAATTAATGAAAGAGAAATGTATGTATGTCCAGCGGTCCGTAATTAATGCGGAATATTTGAGGAATTTCCATCATCGCTAACATACATGTAGAGACATTATAGCACATCAGTGCTAACATAGAGACATTATAGCGCATCAGAGCTAACATAGAGACATTATAGCACATCAGAGCTAACATAGAGACATTATAGCGCATCAGAGCTAACATAGAGACATTATAGCATATCAGCGCTAACGTAGAGACAATAGAGCACATCAGAGCTAACATAGAGACATTATAGCACATCAGAGCTAACATAGAGACATTATAGCACATCAGAGCTAACATAGAGACATTATAGCACATCAGAGCTAACATAGAGACATTATAGCACATCAGAGCTAACATAGAGACAATATAGCACATCAGAGCTAACATAGAGACAATATAGCACATCAGAGCTAACGTAGAGACATTATAGCACATCAGAGCTAACATAGAGACAATATAGCACATCAGAGCTAACGTAGAGACATTATAGCATATCAGCGCTAACGTAGAGACAATATGACACATCAGAGCTAACATAGAGATATTATAGCACATCAGAGCTAACATAGAGATATTATAGCACATCAGAGCTAACATAGAGACATTATAGCACATCAGCGCTAACGTAGAGACAATATAGCACATCAGAGCTAACATAGAGACAATATAGCACAGAAATGTCTTCAAGGCCTACCTGGAAATGCTAGGAAAGCAAATGCACGTTCCTGCCGTTCATCAAATCCATATCTACGTAGCCTAATTGTCGTAATCGATCTACACGTAATTTCTATAAAAGGGATCTCAGTAGAAAAGCCGAATTGGAGTAGCAATGACTAATAGTAAAGACTAATGTAATAATTATGCTTGGATTGTTTTGTGTTTAACAGGTTTAATATTTCATTGTCATGCTTGATGCATCTATCTGTACACTTTGCAGCTACAAGCATAATCTCCCTTAGAGAAGATAATAAAGCACACAAAGCTATGCAAAAATGAAATATGGCAGACATTTCTTTTTCTGCATCCATGATAAACGTTTGGCAGGAATCGGAATTCGCAGCCGAGAGCGAACGATCATTAAAGAATAAACTTCTACTCTATTTTAAAGCATCCTATTTATGTAGCATATCGTAAACTCTGCACGATAATTCCGGAACCTGATGCAGGAAACCATATCTATATGCATTCTACAAAAATGTCTATATATAACTGTATAGCAATTGTTGTAGTAAATATATAGCAATTGTTACAGTAACTAAATAACAATTATGCTACTGGAGCCAGTAGCGATGTCGGTAAGGTACTCGACGGCGAATCAGTTTGTGGGGGTTCATATCTTTGCCTCTCCCGCCACTGACATTGCTTTCGAGTGAGTAAACTGACGTTAACATTAGCTTTGCCATTAGCTTTTATATCAAAATAATTTTCCAAAGTCAAATGACTAAAGCAAATGGTGACATCTGTCGAATACGCATATCTTGAAAATAGAACTTTTATTATACCAACAACACGATTGTAGTGCAAATGTCGACCGTGATTATATTGAACAATTTGGCTGTAATGTAGCACAGAAATGATGCTAATGTGCGTTATTTTTACAATTTTTCAGTTTGAGATTGAGATAAAAAATTCGAATAAGTTTTTAATCCAATTTTTGATCAAGATAGGCCTATTGATAAATTCTAGAGTAAGGTTAAGCCTAATAGGATTAATTTCAAAATCCTAAGCTGGAGAATTGAAATTGATTGAAGCCGGAATACGAGAGCGCATAAGAATTTAACTGATGTAATAATAATATCTTCTCTAGGCTTCTACTAAATGGCAAGTTTAAAGGATTTGTATGCTTTAATTCATTACCACTTCCACATAGCATGTTCTCCAAAAAAACATTCCACACGAATTATGCCTTCACAAAGACTTCAGCTTGTGTTATATCGTAATTCAGCCTAGTGATTGTGATAAATATGGCTACTTAGGTGATTCCTAGTACCTTTTTCAATTATTGCATGCTTTAAATTTAACTCTTAGATGACAAGCGTTGGAAACAAATGATTCATTTTAACGCGGTATTAAACTAACTTGAAGACCTTAAATCTTAGCATTTCCTTAATACTGTTATAAAGCGACGATGCAAAAACTCTTATCTCAATAAACATAGATATAGCTTGTGCACAAGAATCTCACATGGTAGCTGTCAGTAGCATGGAGGTTAGTTGTCTGATTAAGGATGATAGATAAATAGGTGCAGGTTTCAATTTCAAAGTTCGCCTATTTACCGACATGCTTTTTAATGAAAAACTGGCTTTGATATTTGAATATATGACCTTGGCTTTTGCTTTATGTTTACTTTCCTTGTTAAAGAAACTCTGGCATAGGTGTGCTACTGTGGCTTTTTGGCTAAGTATTATTTTTTAAATATCTAATTCTGAGGCTGCTATTTATTAAAATAATAATGCTATTTATTACTATAATAATAATTTTATTAAACAGATGCTCCATAAAATTATTTTACCTACTGGGATTAATTGTTATTCTCTCTATTAATTTAATTTTAATAAATTATTAATTATAGTAATTACTCTACAATATTTAGCTTTCAATTAATCATCTATACATTATTGTTATTGTATATTATAATTCATTTATTTTTTATTGATGTATTTGTTTCCAATTGTA
This sequence comes from Enchytraeus crypticus, assembly GCA_905160935.1. Taxonomy (NCBI): domain Eukaryota; kingdom Metazoa; phylum Annelida; class Clitellata; order Enchytraeida; family Enchytraeidae; genus Enchytraeus; species Enchytraeus crypticus. The sequence continues at coordinate 1,601,589 of CAJHZI010000481.1, read as the reverse complement.
TTTTGCCGATTATCATGTATTGCTCAGTAGTTTGTATAAATTACACTCGCATGAACTCAGCGGTAACTTGAGTTTCTGAAAATGAATGACTTCATAATACAGTATGTGACAGATAATGACTTCATAATACAGTATGTAGAAGCTGATTTAAGAACTGCGATTGTAATTCAGCGAGATGCATTTGTGAATTATGAGGAGCTGAGAAGAATCATCAAGGTCCTTTCATGAACAAACTGCGATGTTACAAGATCTCTTTCTCTCTCTGTCTCTCTTTCTTTCTCTCTCTCTCTCTCTCACTCACTCACTCACTCACTCTCTCTCTCTCTCTCACTCTCTCTCTCTCTCTCACTCACTCTCTCTCTCTAGTGTTCTGACAAGTGATAGGCCCAAGGTACATATCCCTACTCACAAGCTGCTTCCACGCTCTATATAGAGCACTCCAACGATGAACGAGTAAATCTCTTCACATAGGACTTTTCTAACCCACACCTTAATGTAGCCTAGAGCTTGGAATAACGTGGCTTCTTAGGTGGTTTCTCGTTGCCTTCCTCAGTTCTTTTTCAATCGTCTCTTACGACACTTGCGATATACGGTTGATCTATTCTTTAGTGGTCCGAACACAACACGGGTTGTGTGTTAAGTGTAGTATACCCATTAAATTTGGACTAACGTCATCAATATTTCACTGGCAAATTCTGAAGTACAACCCGTGGATTCCATTTCCGGTATATCTTACTTAAATTTCGCACGTACGGCGAACAGTAAACTAAAATAAATTTACAAGTCGAACTAAAATTAAAGGTGCGCTATTTTGAGTGATAGATAAATTATAGTTTATCACTTGTTTTTATATCGTATCTTTCTTTAGTTATTACAAGATATTAGTCAAAGTGAGTAGTGTAATGTGTGCACGCAAGTTATCTTGCATCATCAACCGCTAGTGTCACACTAAATACGTTCAAGTAAAAGAATTATTGATTGTTTGTCGCGGTCGAGGTAGCTGTAATCTAGGTCAGTAGTTCCCAGCCGTTTTTCATAGCTGTTTCATTCTGAACATTTTAAACAATTTATTAATGTCAGCCTATTTTTAATAATATCGTCAACTGCAACCATAGATGATTCTTAAATTCTGCTCCGTAATCAGATGATGAAATTGTCTTGTTCAATTAACACATGAGCAAATTAAGATTAATTACTATCTCCTAGATTACTAAATCAGATTGATTTTTATTCTATGAGTATCTACCGAAGCACACATACATTCTCACAGTCCTCTTAATTTATTTTGGCTGTCCCGTTATGTGTCTTCATGGACCCTAAGAGCTTTATATTGTCCACATTGAAAATTGGAGCTAATGTTTAATAATTAGAAATATTGAAATATCATCTTGTAATTTAAATAATTAATTATTAATATAATGAAGATTTCAATGAATCAGGACCTTAACGAATATGTAGCTCACTAAATATAATAATTAATTTGTTTCCAGTAAAAATTATTAATATTTATTTCCTGCAGAGTACGCTATTCCATTTACTTTGCTATATATGAAACATACATATTTCAACAATTCATCAATTAATTTTCCCAAAATTTCAATAATGCCTTTAAGACATATGGACTCATATAGACTTACCGCTTATTTATAAAATTTGAATTTTTAGTTAGAAATGTGCTTCATCTTATAAAATGCTCATTAGTTAATATAAGATTTTGATAGCGTCCATCATTAATCTGATGCACAAGGGTCATCCATAATTTACTCGGCGTACCGCAAGTTGTCCACCACGGGTTATGGAGATATATCCAGCAACTAGCCAATGAACGAATTGACTCTCCTAACTTCATATCATATTTCTCGATTTCAGTGCAGTAGAAATACAAATACTGTAGAATCTACCTCCATCCTTCTTTTTAAATTTTTCTCTAAGTTGAACATTTGTCTTTCACTTAAGAGCGAACAACCAATGGATTTTTTAAAACATGAATTAATGTTCTAAAGGTTGTTCCAGTTTAGCAAAGTCTGTGACAACACCAAGCACTATAAAGCTTTAGAAGTCTGATAAGTGTAGCAAAGTATGCAGTATGATCTAAAATGTCAAAATTCAGAGAAAAGACTTAGAATCTTTCTAGTGTAATTTAATTTAATTTAACTTTAATGTATTTTTATATCGCGCTCCCTGAGCAAACAAGTATGACAACATATGACAAATATATTAACGAATATTAAGTAAGAAGCAAAATGAAATTGTTCTAGATATATCTTAGACCAATGTGAGATTTCTGTGAACAGGAGAATGTTTCGAGAGATAGTTCACTTTCAGTTTAGTCATTCTATAGGTTTCTTCTCGAGAGATTGTTCTCGATCTAGTCGCCACTGACTCACAGCGGATTACTCCAGAGATTGTTCTTTCTTGAGCAGCTTCGTGAAATTTCCCTTATAATCACATTCTCTTTTATACTTTCTTTTTCTTTCTTTCCTTCTTTGTTTCTATCTCTCCTCTCTCTCTCTCCCACTGTTCCTCTCTCTCGCTGTGTCTGTCTCTTTGGCTGTCTTTCTTCTGTAAGTTAATATTAGAACCCGCAGATATAGTTAATCAGATACTCGATGTCAATGCAAAATTCACTATTGCAACGAGAGATAAGTGTTTTTCTCAATAGGACAGTATTGTACGAGAATAGCTCGTAATTAGTTTAATAACTAGGAATGAACTAGCGATATCATTCAAAGCGTGGTAGAAGTAAACTAAATAGTCTCATATTCAAGTAAAAAATGTAAACATAGTACGAAAGTACAAAAAGTAAAAACAGAATAATATAGGAATCTAACATATTGATAAATTATTACTTATTGGCTTTAACTAGCATATTTCAACATAATCGTGTCAAATTTCAGTCTAAGCTCATTTCTTACTGTGTATTGTCTATGGGCACAAAGTAACTTCATATTGACAGTCATGCTCCTTCACAAAAACAATTTCCGTTTAGTCCTTCATATTGAATGTCAAAACCAACTTAACACGACTAATAACAACAGATAGAGAGCCTTACGAGGCTTTAAAAATTATGTCGATCCCAAAAGAATTTTATGAATCATGAATTATTTATTTTTCTGTTCACTTGACGAGCTATGACAGATAATTTACACCTCAACAGATTCCAGACTGCGTGGTTGAGTCAATATCATTTGCATGAATTTATATGAAGTCATAAATTTCAGACAGAGTAATTGATGCAGATACTTTATCAGGAATGACGTGAATTTCGAAAGAACTTGTAAAAGGGACAGACGAAGCAATTGACATTATCGACTATCAGATAGTGTTATAAGATCACACGCTACAGTAAGGAAAGACGAAAGAGAGGGAGAGGAAGATGGAGAGAGAGAGAGAGGCAAAGATACAGATGCGTCGCTGTATGAAAGCTTGTATGCACCGAGACAAGAGATTCGCAGAACGAAGGTTTCTAGTGTAATAAGGTTTCTAGTAATCTTACAAGTCAATGCATTAGCCATCAGAAGTGGCAATACTGGTAAGTACAACACAATTAGCAGCTCTATTTTAGCTCTATTAGGGAAGTAGACTTTAAGAAATCATAATACATACAGAGGCACGAGTCATCTGCATCGATGGTGGCCGAGACAACTTTAGGGTACTCTGTTCTTGACTGCTCAGACTATAAAGCGCTTCTAAGCTTTACGTTAAGACTGAACTATGTAAATTTCCTCAGTTAATTGATTGATTGAACTGCACCTGATACTGGAGGCTGTTTGGTCAAGTATCTGCAGAATGCTGTCGTGGTCACTTAATAGCAACACATGCAGTTACCCGAGAGTTCATTCTCTTACTCAGGACGTATCACAGATATTATCACACATTTGTATTTGTCCTTTCGATTTTAGTTTTAATTTTTAATTTTTCATGTACTAACCATTTTGGGGCTTTTTATTTAAAGTTAAAATTATATCATTGTTCATGGTGCATTGCAATAAAGTAATTTCAATTATGATATGAATAATTCAGTGTTCGAAACTATAAATATTAAAAAATACCAGTAGCTCGATATTCTGAGGTAAAAATGTACGTTGTGTAGTAAACTAAAATAATAATTGCAATGGTAACTTGCATTAATAAACACATATAGCATGATATACCTTAATAGAATTATTTAAATCGTAATTTGCATTTATTTTAAATAGCGTTATTGTAATTTGCGTGTGCAGTGTAACTGAAGATACATGATTAAGCAATCTTGTGGACTAATTAGAGTGCAGTATATGCAGTAATTTATAATAATTATACTACTGGATATGTTATTGCGATTCAGCGAAACATGCAATCCACAGCTAAATATAACTGAAATAATATAGTGGAAGCAATATAAAAATAATAATAATAGAAGCAATGAAATAATATAGTGTGAAGCGATAATATAATTCAACATGACAAAGTATAACAGTTTGCTATAAACAGCTCGTTAGTTTAAACAGGTCGTTTTGTTTAAGAGGCTCGCTTAGTTAAACAACTCATTTGGTTTAAAGAGCTCAGTTGGTTTAAACCGCCCATTTACTTTAAACCGCTAGTTTAGTTTAAACAACTACTAGATACCATACACATTACGTGTGATTTTGATATCTAGTAGCCTCTTGCAGTATCTTCAGCTTAGAAAACGGATATAATCTCTTAATTGCGATATTTGCAAGCGCATAGAAATTTGAACTGATATGCAATGCAATAAATTACAACTAGTATTAAATACTCTACATGTAAGATGTATTTTGCTCTCTCTAAAACCCAAAGACCCTGAGGTATCATTAATTCGATGCATTTAAATATAATATATATATATATACATGTATATATATATATATATATATATATATATATATATAGGGCCTACACTTGTACAGTATATAGGCCTACATATATTCTATATGGAAGCCAAAATTACTGTCGAAGGGTCAGAATCACTGCAAGTTTCACTATTGATTAATTTAGTTTCCATTTTTGGATTCAGATTTTATCAAAGAAGTGCACACACAAGATACTAACCATAAATCACAAGATACTAAAACAATCTCAAGATACTAAAACATCCCTTAGGTTGATCTGAGAAGGCAAATTATAATTGCTTAATTCTGAATTGTAAAGCTAAAAGATCAGGCAAAATCAGTGACATGCTTTACTACAAATGCTATAGAAAAGATTTGGACAAAATACTCAAAGAAAAACGATCTGAGTATTATAACAATATCCTCAATTCCCGTAATAATTCTATAAAAAATATATGGAAAAATCTTAATAATATATGCAGCTTTACAAAGAAACAAGGAAATTCCTCAATTGGATATATAACTCATAATAATGCTAAATTCATGATCAATTTGAAATGGCCAACATTTTTAATGAATATTTTTCAGATATTGGTTTAAAATTATCCTCTAAATTTAATTCCATCCTTTCACGAGAAAGTAATTTTGAACAATATTTATCATTTCCAAACAAAAAAGCCCTTTTTCTAAAACCCATCACCCCTAGTGAAGTTTTAAATGCATTAATGGCACTTAAAAAGACCAATTCTACAGGACCAGATGAAAAACCAAATCAAATTCTTCAACTTTCTGCTCACTTTATTGCTGACCCTCTATCCTATATAATTAACAGTAGTTTTAGTTCAGGAGTTTTCCCTTCTAGTTTTAAGACGGCTAAAGTTATCCCAATTTATAAATCAGGCAAGAGCGATGATGTGCAAAATTATAGGCCAATCTCACTTTTAAATAACGTAAGCAAAATTTTTGAAAAATTAATGTTTAACCGCATTACAGTATACTTAGATTAATTTAATTTAATTTGTGATAACCAATTTGGATTTAGGAAAGGACATTCAATGATCGATGCTATATTTAGCAGTCTAAATATGATTCGTTCAAACTAAGGGAAAATCATGCACTCAATCGGGCTATTCCTTGACCTTAGCAAAACCTTCGACACGGTGGATCACGGTATTCTATTACATAAACTACAACACTATGGCATAAGAGGGTTATCGCTTCAATGGCTCAAATCTTACTTGTCAAATAGACTTCAATATACTGTAATAGGACAAACCATTTCAACCATCAAACCAGTTACATTTGGTGTCCCACAAGGATCTATTTTAGGGTCTTGCTATTCTTAATATATGTCAATGACATCCAAAATGCTTGTCCTGAAATCTCACTTAAACTTTTTGCTGATGATTCAATGCTTTTATTAGCAGTAGCAACCTGACTGATCTATTCTCACTAGCTAACCACACCAGTTCAAGATTACATCATTGGTTTCAAATGAATCGCTTAACGACAAACTCCAAAAAATCTGTTTACATTGTTTTCTTCCCTAACAAAGAGGATGAGCAGTATATAAAAGATGAAAAACTTGAGATAATGCTTGATAATAATTCAATTTCAAGAGTAAAAAATATCAAATTTCTTGGAATAGAAATTGACGAGCAATTGTCATTTAAAACCTTGTTGATACTGTTGTGAAGAAGATAAAATGTGCTAACTGATTATTATTCAATCGTAGAGACAATATTCCTATGCCCTGCCATAGGAATTTATATTTTTCAATGATCCATTCTCGCATTAGCTACTGCATTGAAGTGTATGAACACGCCTCCTGGAACATCTTGCAGCCACTGCATATTGTTTGCAATAGAGTACTAAGAACGTTGCAAGGAATGCACCGCTTTAGTAATGTCAAAAATTTATACACTTTTTAAATATTCTGCCTATCCATTTATTACATAAATTTTGTTCAGCGAAACTTGTTCATAAGTGTCTATACAACAGATCGTCCTCATCCACAGTAATGGCAAACATTTTTTATCTCAATCATGCTAATTACCCCACAAGACTATACGGATCCAGCTATCTTTATAAGAAGTCTTCTGCCACTTTTTATAAATCATATGTCAATGATGCCTGCACAAACTGGAACGAAATTCCAACCTCCATTAGAAACATCAACTCTCTCTCTACATTCTGTCATAAATACAAACATTACTTAGCTAATAACTGGTAATCTTCCATTTCCAACCAAACTCTTGTACATTTTATGATGATTTTGAAAGCTTAATGTAGATATTTTAAATTTAATTAATCTATAAAAAATGGCTGTGTATAATTACTTGTAAATGATTTGGGCTCTCTCACAGTCCTTTGCCGAAAAACTATACTGGAGTGAAAACTGAATGTTCAACCGGATAGGACGCCTTGCGTCCTCTTTGATGGCCTAGTTTTTTACTTATTTCTTATGCAATTTTTTGTTATTGTTTTATTTTGCACTTACAGGACGTATTGCACTTATGACTAAGGTTCTGATAACGCTTATTTAATTTTGTTTGTCACACGTTCATTGATGTGATTACTCTGTGAATTTTGTGAAACTTTGTGTAATAATAAAACTTATTTTATTTTATTTGAACTACTTCAATGTGTTGAAATGCATCGTCCTCAGTTTTTTTTTAAAAATAATATTTAACAAACAATATTAATAGATACAATTTAGCATTAACTACATAATAATCTGCTATTAAATACTTTAATGGTATTTAAAGTCTTATATGTGGTGAAAAAAACTCTTGATTTTTCTTGATCTTTTTTTAATTCGTATGGATAAAGAAATCATTATATCACCTGCAATTCTGAAATTAAACCGAATACTCCATATCTCTTAACGAACGGAAAGCAAGAAATATTGTATTCTTTGAGAGATTTCGCTAGATTTGAAAACAAATTGCGCTGCTGAGAAGCATTTTCCTCTGAAGTGACCAGTTTACTGAGACTGAGACTGCTGCACGGATAGGATTCTGTGGAATAAACAATTTCCTTCGTACCTGCCGGCGGTCTTCCTTCCTTCAATCAATCATTCCAGCATATTTATAAAGCGTCGTTCTGAAGAATACAGCAGTAGATCTAATTGGAAAGATGAGATTCTTCGAGATTCACGGCATCCAATTGCCTCAGCCGGTGTAACAATCTAGATCTCTGACAATCTCGCTCGCCGGCTTGATTTTGTCTCAATAGTGCTCGATGTTGTCATTGATGACTGTAGCACTCTAATTGTTGTTATTATTAATCTGATATGTGAACGACCAGTGATGACGACGTAAAAATTTAGATGCTTCAAGTCACTGTCAAATTGCCTTATTACAACGACAACGATAACAACAACGACGACGACGACAAATACAATGCTACTGCTGTTAATGATAACATCGTACACTATTGAACAAAATCCAAATAGGCGAGAAAATTAAAGTTATCAAAAGTAGTGAAAATCCAGAAATCAGAAAACTAGGCAAGTTGTATCTGCTTTAGCAGTATATGCTCTCTCTCTCTATCTTCCCCTCTCTCAAGTTGCAAGATGCATGTCCAAGGTATATATATCCATAGCCAGTGTCCGGTTTCTCATTCCATCAAGAGCACTCCATAAATTAATAAGTTAATCACTTTACAAAAGGCAATACCTTATCCATGCCTTATATGGCCCATAACAGCCTATTGCAGTACGTGCAAAAGCAGAAATTTCTGTAATACTGCCGAAAAAGTTAGGCAATTTTCATGTAGAATTGGCCTTACATAAATTGTAAATTCTGCTCGAAATTGAAAATCTGTTTACCCCAAATATTTAGATAAAAGAATGACTGTAATACTACGTATTGTTGATTTTATTTAAAACTGTTTAAATATAATTTTCTTTTAATCAATTGTGTATTCATTCTAGTCAATGATTATATTCGCGTATTAAGATTAACGAAAACGTATTGATACATGAATTTGAATCACCGTGGTATGAAATACTTAATTTATCTCTATCCCGTATTTTTTGCTATATTATTCTTTCAATGTAGTAGCCAGATATTTCTTTAACTGTCCAAACTATGTACCACTTTAAAACCATTTAATGCAGGAATATCTGCCTTTGCCTTGGATCAATTTTTTCAACGGACGATTAAAAAATATAGTCGTTTATCTATTCACTGTCACATATATCGGTAGAAAAATTCGATAATAAAACAAAGAAGTGGGAACGGCTAATTTCCCAATATCTGCTTGTCTGCCTTGAGCAATTTACTCCCTCAATATTCCGCTTTAGAATGATTAACTGAGAAATCGTCTAGATGAAGCAAATATAAATCAGAATGTCGATATTTCTTAATTTGTCTCATTCACGTATCGCTTTCATTTATCACAGTTTTAATTAAGCGCAGAGAATTTACAATTACTCGATTTTCACTACACTAGCTTCGAGCCTGCGGAAAATAAAGTCATCGACTGTAATTGTAAAATATGGCCTCGTACGTCTGACTCGACGGGCCTGGGGTGACATGAAATGAAGGAGAGTTCGACTGTTAACTGACAGACGTATAAACAGCGAGGAGACAAGCCGCTGAATTGTAAGAAACATGAGATTAGGTTTATTCCCATTAGTCCCATTAGATCAGTGGAAATAAGGTTTAACGCCTGTTTCTGTGCCACTAGTGTATTGCTATAGACGGTTCAACGGGATCCTCTCATTGACAGGCCGAGTACTGGCTTTGAACCACAGAACTCTGCATTAGTAATATGAAACAAGTATATTTAAATGTGACGTATCTGAGTATTTACTAAAACTAATCTATTGTTATTTTCAATTACGTAATTGCAGTCTTCGCCCAGAGCATTTATGAATCAATCGATCACTAAGAATTTAAGGCAATGTCAGAGACGTCTCTTGCAGACTCTACACAAACAGGCGCCAAAGCACCACACGATGACGACTGAGTACACAGAGACCACTAGAGAAAGCGAGATCAAAACAATGCAAGTCCAAGATACAAGGCAAGCGGGTCAAAAGTTAGACCTATGATCTAAATTTTTACGCCTTCATTCTACACTTGTTCTTCAGTTTCGCTCATGGAGATAAAACGATTTTCGTGTTTTGCATTTGAAGCAGACCTTAGAGTAAAAATCTCACATAATAATGAGCGATTTTGAGTAACTATTATCGCTTCTGCGCTCTACTTTGCGCTATGACCACTTCCGTTTTGCAGTCGACAGTAACCGAGTAATTTAATAGCAGAAGATATTTCAATGTCGTTTCGATCATACGGTAGTTTCTTCACGGTAATATTTCAATGACTAATCTAAAATAAATACAGGCTATGCCAAATAGTAATTCGTAAGTTATATCTATTTTTAAGATCTTCGGCTTTAGGTAGTATGAAGAGATCAGCTCATAAGTTAGCATAGTTTAAATTTAAAATACTTATTTAATTAGCTGGTAAGATATATATTTTAATAATAGTAATAAATGTAAATTCCTTTAGTTGGCTTTTACATAAATGATTTCTCTAAACTTCAAAAGCTACAGGATGGCTAATGTAAGAAAAGCTTTAACAAAGTCGAGGAAGAGTCGGTTTAAGATAACGATCTAGCTTTAAGGGTCTCGCATTTCAAATCCAGGCATAATCTGTAGTCGATGATTGGGGAATATATCCCCCCAGAGCAACCACGAATGCTTATTAAGCCTCTAAATTACAGTTCGACATTTTTCCACTTTCTCTCCTATGTTTAAAGCTCCGTACCTTTTTCCACTTGCCATATTTGTCCAATGACGCAACTGGAGCCATTGTTTGGACGGCCCTGACCGATGGTGCTTTCTGTGGTCAAATGTTGCCCTTAAATTCTGTTCAAAATCTCAAATTTTTTCATTGAACAAGAGAGGACGAAGTAGATTAAAACAACGAATACTGTCCAGACTTTCTAGAAGTGTTCCATTATCGTTGATGGGTAATATCAGTCAAGCTTGATGCACATCGTAAATGGAAATCTGAAAGAATTGACAGACTAAATAACGCCGGGTTTGATTTCATGGATTATGTTCAACAGCAGACCTGGAAAGTTTCAGAAAGCGCTTCCTTATACATGTATATTTTGAGGTCGCCCTACACCGACATCGTTTTCACTCTTTCACCGTTTTCACATTGTTTAACTTAGCCAGCTCAGGAGTGAACCAGGGGTTAGGCTCACGAGGTAGTCTAACCCCTGGTTCACTCCTGAGCTGGCTAAGTTAAAGTCTGAGTGTCGTAAAGCTGACAGGAAATGGCGTGAAACCCATGCTATGGTTTGGAAAACCACCTCATATTTACAACACAAGCTGTATCGCACCGCCATTCCATCTGCGAAACAGCAATACTACTCCGTCATCAGCAATGCAGTAGACTCCAGGAACTTATGGAGAGCGGTTAACACGCTTATATACAGGACACCCTCTTCTTCCCTGCCTTCACTTCCCGTCGAATCACTTCCCAATCAATTTGCCTTGCACTTCTCCGACAAAATCAATAAACTCAGGTCCTCTATCACTCATGCAGCCAACTCAACACCTCACTACATTCAACTAACCAAATCAATCCATGAGCAGCTCCACAGCTTTACCCCTGTCACCATCGACGAGATTGCGCAACAAGTCTTGGATTCACTCCCCAAGCATTGTGATCTCGATCCTATTCCTACTTCTCTCTTGAAGAATTGCATTCATGTTCTCGCGCCCACAATTTCCCAGATTGTCAACCTTTCCTTGTCCACTGGCACGTTTCCTCATTCATTCAAAAATGTCATCGTTACACCACTCTTGAAAAAGCCCTCACTGGATAAAGAATCACTTTCCAACTACAGACCAATATCCAACCTATCATACCTCTCCAAAATCACTGAGAGATTAGTCTTTCGTAGACTCTCCTCCCATCTCGAATCCAATGACCTATTTAATGAACACCAATCGGCATTCACTAAAAACCGCTCTACTGAAACTCTTCTTCTCTCAATCTGCAACACCATCACCAACGCCATGAGCACTCAGCGTGTCACTGGGCTTTGCACGCTCGATCTATCTGCGTGCGGCCTTTGACACCATAGATCACCAAATCCTCCTACAGCGGCTTTCCTCTTGGTTTGGTATCCATGGCAATGCTCTTGCATCGTTTACTTCATATCTTACCGATCGTACTCTCAGCGTAAAAGTGCAAGAGTACGCATCTCCACCTTCCAACCTCAAGTACGTTGTGCCTCAGTGCTCCATTCTTGGTCCAATTCTGTTCAACCTCTATACTACACCTTTAAGCTCATTGATTTCCTCTCATTCAATTGACCATCAACTTTTCGCTGACGACACTCAGCTATACACATACTTTACCCCCCCCCCCACCCCTATCCTGATGGCAAAGTATGCCTACAGCAATCCTTCCAGTCGATTCTTCATGGATGTCCGCCAATTTCTTACGACCATATCTTACCGTTGAGACCGCTTCTACCATCGGTGAGGCTCGCGTGCAATCCAAACTGGACTACTGTAACTCCTTGTTTCTGAATCTCACAAGCTGTGAGATCGACAGATTGCAGCTCATCCAGAATTCCCTTGCACGTGCAGTCTTCCGCCGCTCTAAGCACTCCCATGTGACTCCTCTCCTGAAGTCTCTGCACTGGCTTAAAGTCAGAGAACGCATTGTTTACAGAGCAGTTTCTCTGACATACAAGTCTATTACTACCCCGGGCAAAGGTTACATGTCCCACTTAATACAAGTGAGACAGCCTTCCTCCATGCAGTCATCCACTAGGTCCTCTAAGCTTATCACTTTAGAGCGACCTAGCATCCCTTCTCGCAGTAAGCTCTCCAAGCGCTCCTTCCAGCACACTGCTCCTCAGATCTGGAATTCTCTTCCTTCCACTTTACGCACCCCCTCATCTTCTGCTGATCATCCTTTTCTTTCATATGAACAGTTTCATAGACGGTTGAAGGCTTTTCTTTTTGACGACTCATATCTAACCTTTGCACATGAACTGAGACCAACACGCAAACCTCCATTCCACTAGTACCCTTCCTCGAACTGAACTCCCGGATTTTGGATCGCACCGTTTTTGGACCCCACACTCTGCTCATCGGATTTGATTTGGTACCACAGTGCTCAATGTTGTCATTGACGACAGTAGCACTCTAATTTTGTTGTTGTTGTTGTTCAAATGGGGAAAATGACTTTAAGATTAGCTTTACCAGTTTTTTAACAAATTAAGATGTAACTCTTCTGAGATCTGATTGGATTGGTCGACTGTAAAATTCTTAACACTGTATATAATCTAGCTACTTTTAACAAAAGATTGCATCGGTCTAATATTAGTTTTTATTCCACATTTATTTGCTTGTAGATGACTTCAGTAGGCCTACGATAATTAACATACTGTAATTCTATTTGCAAAATTGATCGAGAAATAGCATTTACCCACATTTCAATATTCGTTGAATATTTGCGAATTGGGAAATTCTTCCATATTCAACGTTTCCAAATATGCGTTCATTTAATACCTTTATATCTCTGACATGGGGTTTTTGAAGACTTGAATTGTCTGCCGTGCCGATTCGTTCAGTTTTCTGCAATTCCGCTATGATCAAGACTGATCGCCCGGATAAATCGTTCAGTCAGCCAGTCCGTGGCAATGAGTCGTGGCTCCGGGAAAGAAACTATTCAATCCTGTCGCTCTATACTTAAAGTCAATTCTACGTGATCACACGCTTCTTATAATACTGTACATCACAGTTGTGTCATTTAGCAAGAATTTCTAGCTCTACTTGTTTGGAGGCAGTGAGTTAATTTTTCTTTTAACATGTAACAATTTTACTCCTTAATTACAAGTGTACGATCACACATCCAACTCCACATGTATTTAGACACTGTGTTAATTTCTAGAAGTTAACTTTAGGCTATCATTTTATTTTACAGTATTAGGTGTTAATAGGCATTTCATAGCTTTGTGTGAAGAAAAATAATTCTAAAAAATATTTGCATGGGCGCGTCATACAAAACAGACAAAGATTGATATATACATCAGTCGAAGTTATACTTTAGAGATTTATTGAATTGAAATAATTGGTTAATACCAGCTGATATGCGAAAATGTTAATTTTATTTTGCTAATAACGGGTTTCTTGTCTACTAGCACTATTACTAGTACTATGTAGCCTAGCTTGAGAAAATGGCTTCTAATGTGGCTTCCATTGACTTCTTTAATTAAAAAACTAAAGCTAACGTTAACGTCAGTTTCCTCACTCGAAAGCGATGTCAGTGACGGGAGAGCCCAGGATTTGAACAGGATTAAGAAATTAATCCAAAAGATATTGTTGCGCAGAATACAATCATACTATAATACGAAATATTATATATCTGATTAATGTTACACTCAATAGTTTCTGAGCTCTTTTCAGTTGTTTGCTTTGTCGAAAGCTTTACTAAGATCAAATAAAAATAAATCAAGGAATGACTGTTATCACTTCACGACTACTGTACTTGTTTAATTAGGTTCAACACCTAACGGTCAAGTAGCCATGGCGAACAACGCATCCGATATTTCAGTTCCAGCTTTCGAACAAGTTGGATCCGGATTTCAAGCATATATATCAGGAAATTCAATGTTTAGTTCAGACAGGCAATCAGAATTGAATTTAACTTATCATAACAATTCAAATGGCAATCTTTCAATCAGAAATCTACCACCCACTCCATTACTGATGAGGTACTATTGGATTATTATTGCTTGTATTTGATAATGATCTTTTGCAATGAAACAAAGAGAGTAGTGAACTTGTTTACTACTGTTTGTGAATTTGGTAAACAGTGGTAAACAGTGGTAAACAAGCTCACTGTTCGTGAACTTGTTTACCACTGTTCGAGAGTTTGGGCTGTTTACTATTTGTTCAATCCATTGTAGCGATACAAAAAAATCAAACGGATATTTAAGAAATGGAAATGAGATATAATATTACATTTATTATATTATTTTAGATCTATTATTTATTTTTAAAAGTTCAAAAGTCGTTTAAAGTCCTTTAATTACTTTATTTGCAATTAATTTCAAGGACGCCTTAGGAGGCAATAGTTGCCTTATAATCGAATTTTACTAAGGTACTCATAGAATTGTGCAGAAAATGAAAGAGGAAGCAGGTATACTAATTCGAATATCATTAATCATCAAAACGTTATATATTAACTACTTAATTTTTGCACATAGAAGTGCGAGAAGAAGTACGAGAAGAGCCTCCTGCAATGGAATGAAATGTGAAGAAATTTAGAAGAATGAAAAGGAGTTTAACTTCGCTAAATTTTAAATATTATCTCTTAGCAGTGACATTTATTGAATAATTGATTGATTGACTGTTTAATTGATTGTTTAATTGATTGATTGATTGTTTGATTGATTGATTTTGTGATTGATTGATTGATTGCTTGCTTGATTGATTGCACACAGGGCAGATGAATCAATAGATTTGCATTATCAACGCATGGCGGTTTTGCTAACTGTATTTCCACATCTCAATGAGAGCAGTTTATCATCCGCTCACTTCCACGACAACATTTCACAACTCTATCATCCTCTCCTCTCTCCGTGTCCCACGGATTTAATTTCAGGATTTTATCACTCACATGGTCTGCTTCATCATTCTGAAAGGACGCCGTATAACTCGACGTTGATACAAAATATAATTGAGTAGGTTACTTATACAGCAATTAATTTTTAAGTAAGAAATAGAGAGTTTAGATTAGGTTGACTTTAGACATTAATATTGAAGGTGCTATGGCCATACTTAAAGTCGCTTAGTATTCTATTACCAGTCAGGAGTTGAAGGAATTTCCCGTAATTTATTTGTTTGAGCTTCAGCATGGTCAGCAACTAATCACTACATTAGAAATTATTGCTGATAGATACGGTAGTCGATCTATTATATACTTTTATAATTAAATTAATGCTAAGTAAACTAGAGCCCAAAGAAATAGTGTATCCATTACCTCAAAAGTAGTAGTTAGATAATCAAGGGAAACCTTTCAAAAACCTTTCAATATCTTTTAACATACTATTTTTGTTCAAGTTATTGTATATTATATATGATGTATATATCGTTATTAAATTTTCTTTAGGAAATCTAGTCTTAGACTCAGAATTACTGTCATAACTGATGTATGTTTAATTTAAGAGTCCGTTTATACCATTATAACTATAAATGTATGTATCGATCATGCGTTACAAATTTCATGGAATAATTTAATATATTTATACATGGCTTGCAGAAGCGGCAGTGAAAAGTACATTCCAGAAGTAACAAACAGACTTACTTCAGATGCGAAAAACTATCAAATTGCATTTAAAAGAGAAGAGCGAAGTAATTCAAATAATATATTGGCATCGCCGGAAGCAAATAATTTAAATGAATCATATCATTTCGTGACTCCTTGGAAATATTTAATGAAGGACGTAAGCAATCGAACAGATGGTATCGACATATTTAAAGGCTATGAAACAAGGAGACTCCTGTCTGACACAGGTGATTCTAAATCCTCGCTTGCAAAAGGAACACTTACAGGTCCACAATCCTCAGAGTACATCGAGTCTTATGAACAAAAATTGATTGAATCTAATTTTGCGAAGAACTACGACAATGGACTAAACAAAATCTTCGGCAGTTACGACAAGGAATTTAATGACATAAAGGGAAACAAGCATTGCGATCAGTTTCTTGCAGAACACTCGTGTTCTGATAGGAGTCTCTCGAAGAAAACTCGTCTCAATTCCATTAAATATCAGCATCAACCTTCTTCAAGTCTCGGGTGGCCCAATAGGCTGGACGGCAGGAAGGCAAGGCGAAGAAGAGCCTGCACCAGAAAATCTCCTGTTAATCTATCGAAGCGTCTGGAAAGATCGTATGGGATTCGTGAGGAATTAGCTACTCCAAGAACTTCTGTGACTACAACGTACTTAGAGCAATTTTGTTCCAGGCAGAAAATGCTGAATTGTAGCATGGGCTCTAAGGTAAGAATTAATAACAAACATTTTTAAGTCATACTTGAACCAGGCTAGTGTAGTCTGCCAATTTATGCAAATGAATAGATACAGTACCAACCAATCAATCAATACGAATTTAACGTCCGGGTTCCTCGCCTTAAGGTAATGTCAGGGAAGTAAATAAGTGGAAAGTACGTTGAAAATGTTTTATGTTATTATAATAAGCTTTGTTTATATATACTTACTTGCAGCATGATGCTTATTGTAGACTTTATAGCTTACCATGTATATAGTCGAATTTTGTCCAGGAACGCCGGGTTTGATTTCTAGAGTAATAAATGAGAAAGAAAGACTTCCCTATTGGTAAGTAGAAAATTATAACACCGTAGGTGTCCGATTTACATGTAATCTGATGCTGAAAATATTGGAAAGTCATTTCTCTCAAGAAATTGGGGTAAAAGACTTCAGTGCCGGATGCCAAGTGGCAATCACTACCTACCTGCAGAAAATTCTAAGAAATTTAACTACAAGTAAATCAGCTTCGTGCGTAGAGCTAAAAATCTCCCTCCAAAGTATGAAACCTTGCGAAGTTAACAATAATAGACTTGTCACCACAATGGATATCATTTAGCATAGAAGAAGAAAGGTGAAGGGTCCTTATCTTGCTTACCACATTTTTTGTTAAAAACTTCTATCTGAACTCTAATATTCTCATGAACATAAAACTAAGTTAAAAGTCTACGTTTTGTTTCCTCTCATGCCACCACTGAAGGCAAGTAATTGTCGTCGTTAACTTAGAGAAAAAGCCCATCCTTTTATGCTCCCTCTTAAAACTGAGCAGAATATGAGTGACAATAACTTCATCATGAGGATGCTTTACAAAGACTGCTATTAAATTTTTGATTGATCTTATGTACTTGTATAATACCTCTGCTGATCTGTATGTACCTGCATGTGCTTTTCTAACTTGTGTAAAATTTATGCGTTGTGTCAGATATCATTGCAATAAATGAATAATGATCATACTAATAATAATAGTTCAACAGTCAATACAGACCTTTCGTATTTTTATTTTATCAGTTCTAGATATAACTATGTGTGTAGTCATTTTTTAACTATACAATTTATCAATAATCAACTCTTAATATGCACTTGCAGGGTCTCAAAGTAGAAGAGTCTCATTTTGACATCATCAACGTATCCCTTCAGCCAGATGACATGACTATCAAAGCTTCGCGCCATCAGCACCTCTTTCCAGGAAACATGAAGACAGATTTATTGAATTTCATGCACAATAAACCAGATACCATCAACCTCCGCTTAGGTCTACTCGAGGAGTACAACACAAAAGATTCTGTTCAGACTTCACCTTTGAACCTCTCGATGTCTAAATTCAAATCAAAACTCAACGAACCTTCAAATATCACAGAATTTTCTAAGAATATATTAAATAATTTAAATAGAGAAATTCTTCCAACCGAGACCGCTATCATCGAATCATATCCAGATTTGGAAGGGACCTGTCCTAAGTCTTTCACTGTTCAGCAAATTATCTGTCCAGACACCAACTCAAGCTTGAGTACAAGTAGCAACGGGAATAACTTGATAGTTAAAGTCAAATCTTCTGACAGATCCACAGTATATGCTTCGAAGTCATCTCGAGATCATAACAAAAAGATTCTGTTGAGCAGATCCACAACAAGCGACAGTTCCGCCAGGACTTGTGAGACTTGTTCAGAAGACATCGAGCAGCACATGAGTGAGTCCACACCTCACACAACGAGGAAATCTACCACTTGTAGCGACATCTACCCAGCAAATATTCGTGAACCAGTTTCTGAACGGAAATCATCTGATCATATTTGTGACAATAACATACGGCAAGTCCAACATTGGGCTGTCTCAGCTCTTCCTAATCCATCGTGCCCTTCTAATCAGTTTTATAAGGACAAAGTGGAATTTCTGAAACGACTTGGTCTTGTACCCACGACAAAATACAGAGGTAGGAGAGTGCTTGATTGCTTTAGTGATATATTTTAACAGTTTATTTTCAGTTTTGACATTTTCAATTAAAGCATAGTATGTCCTATCTGCTGTCTCTCTCTTTCTGTCTCGAATCTACCTCTCTCGCTCTCGCTCTTGCTATATATATATATATATATATATATATATATATATATATATATATATATATATATATATATATATATATATATATTATATATGCATGTATATATATATTATATATATATATATATATATATATATATATATATATATATAACTGAATGTACAATTTTTAGATATAAATATATTATACATAAAAGTATTTTATATATATAGTATATATATACAACCTATATATAAACTTGATATTTAAATTGGTATTAACTACTGCAGATCTAGAAGCTGGTGGCTCTGCTTCACTTGTCAACCAAACATGCCGTTCTACAAACACTGAAGCTAAACGCCTACACCTCTCTTCCGAGCACTATGTGCAGTGCCATACATCAACCCGCAATGCTGTGACCATAACCTCGATAAATAATCGTTGCTACGAGTCGTGTTCAGAACTAAGCGATCATCAACAAAGAGCGGGTGGTAGGTTGTCTAAAACCAAATTGTCAACTGAGAGAGTTAGTTCGAGAAGAAGATATCAAAAGTTTGACAGACACCTTCGTGAAGTTAGTTCTGATCAGGTTTTACAGAAATGCAAAAAGAGGAAACGTTGTAAAAGGGCTAGCTCGAATTGGCCGGGTATTGAGAAAGCAATGGCTGCTTATCGGCAGCATAACTCAGGTAAATAAATCTATTTCTCTGCGAATTTACAATTACATTTATAGGCGAAAATTGTGAATTCAGAATATACGAAGTATCTTCTGTGAAATTCGGTCGACTGGTAGGTTCAATTCTGCAGACATTTTTCATGCTTTACTTATTCGAGCATGTAATCGTCACAGTATCCAAGAAATCCACTCCAAGTAGAGAGTCGTGATAGTCTACGGACTGAATAGCAACTATTTCTGGATACAGAGAGGAAAAAGACAGAGAGAGAGAGAAAAAAGGGCACAGAGAGAGAGAGAGAGAGAGAGAAAGAGCGAAAGAGAGAAAGTGACTGAGATAAGATTAAAATTCTTTATATAGATTAGTTAGTACTTTGTTTTACCTTCAGTTTCATTAGAGAAATATATATCCATTTCAAAACTCTCTTTAAAGTTAGTTCAATTTGTATAACTTTAATATTTTAAATTGATAAATTACTATTTTTAATTAATACTTTTACATTTCTTCAACTTGTTCGTGCAGAACTACTATTGGAGAAGACCTTTCTGAATAAGAAAATTATTCTGCAGCAGGAGACAAATAAAGAACTACAAAAAACCTCTGAGTTACTAAGATCAACTTTGACGGTAAGATATAATATGTACGATGCTGAGTTATTCAATTAAGTTAAATATATGGAAACACAGGTCTATTAGCTGTTTAAAGTATAGTATTAAATATTAATATCAGATTTATCTCTCTCCCACTCTCTCTCTTTCTCTCTCTTAGTGAACTGCCTACTGGCAGGTCCACGGTATATATAAAGCATCCACTCATCTCTATCATCCGTTTTCCTCTTCGTATCTACATAGGAGTGGATTTTTAAATCATCTATGACATTTCTTTTGATATACCATTATTCTTGGGCGATTCTGCTTATGAAGAGGTGGACCCCTATGCCTTCTTCAGCTTCGACTAAAATTTATTAAGCAGGGTGTCATTCCCCAAAAAGACAATCCTGTTTACCCAAATTAGATTTAAAATTACTATTAAATATATATTAACGTTAAAAAAGTTCTTTTATTATAAATATAATAGATAAAAAGTAGGAGTAATTCAACAATCGCTGTTAAGGTTTTGACCGCAAAACAAGCAAGACTTCGCTTTTATGATCTTCTGCGGTCGAGACACAAAACGACTTCAACACTCAACTAAATTCTATGGACATTAAAAAATCGTTTTGTTTATTGAATTTGGTATAAAGAATTTAAATTAAGTTTAGTTTTTGTACATCAAGTTTAGTTAAGGATTAGATTTATGTTTAGGGTTAGGGATAGGGTTAGGTTTAGGGTTTAATTTGAATGAAATTAGTTATATGTCTACAAAAATTTCTTAGCAGAACTCGAGGTGCTACATGTGTGATATAGTAATGTTTCTGTCGTATTCGCTATAGCATGGAGAGAGAGAAAGAGAGAGAGAGAGAGAGAGAGAGAGAGAGAGCTGAACTAAGAGCTATATCACAAAAATACACAAAATCCCATTGCAATATTTCTGCATGTATATCTTAATCCGATGCTTCTAAATATAAATTTTCAGTCTTATTCGAGTAGACTAGTATGACTCTATAAAATAAAATAATATTTTGAAATATATAATAATTTACAGAAAAATTTTTAATTGATTTGTAAATTAACATAATAGGCTACTGATCTAAATGCTGGAAAATCGTCCGGTTAACTGAATGTCCTGGTTATTGGTATATAGTCAACAAATGATGAGACTACATCGTGAAAAACTGCTTAATAATATTTGTGGACATATTTTTGTTTTTAGAAACTGAAGAAACAGAATTCAATTACTTCAAAAGAGAAGAACGAGCTTCGTCGGAAAATTAGTCGACTTAAAAGTTTCGTGAACGTTCTGAAACAATAATTATACGAAAACTCTTAATAGATTATTCTAGCCTTAAACTTACAAGGCAACATTGTCTTTTAAAAGGGCTATTTAATATCTAGCATATAATCAGCCATTAGAAAAGTGAAACAAAATTATTCCATTAAACAGAATACTAAATCTTACTTTAACATCAGTTTACTGTCTCAAAACCATGTCAATTAAGAGTAGCACATTTAGTAACACAGAAACTAATAAACCGTTGCAGGAAAATGCTGCAGTAGATTATTTTACGAAGACAGTCCTTAAAACAAACCAATATTATCTCAATTTAACAGCACGTGTAGATACGAGATAAGCAATGACAATAAGTATGGAGATTAAATATCATAATTAGTAAAAAAATTATTCAAAACCAATGTAGAGGCTTGGCTAGAGAAAGGCACTCACTATAAATAAAAAGCTGACAAATCCTGTATAGTAGATTAACTCTTTCTGTCGAGCGAGTCGCACATCTTATAGCTTGCGATCCGCAAAAATAATATGCTCACGAGGCTCCACTTTATATAGGCTCGAGAGCCACAAAAACTTATGCTTACGAGATGCGGGGAAAAGATTCACTCAAAAGAATCAACAAGGCGTAATATGTCTATATAGGTCGTCTTCCCCCTTACAAAATTACACTAATAAAACATTTTCTACGGCAATCGGTTTTCTACAAATACAGGTAGCTTAAAATTGAGATTAATAAAAATATAATTATTTTATAAAATATATACAGTATTCTTTTTGATATTCTAGATTCATGATCATCATCTGCCCTTAAATCCCAGTTTAACTAGGGTCGGGAAATTTGATATTCTAGATTAAAATTTTAAATTAACAAATTAGCCCGAAAGATAATAAAATGCAGAAAGCAATATCCGAGTTTATGACGGTCTCGGAGACTAAAACACCACAGAGAAGGGACGCTTTCCTGAAGACTTGACGATGTCCCTCGCCCTTCATTTTAAGCGTATTCTTGCATTGATGCAAGAATTTCTCGATGAAGCGAAGTTCTCATGCGGTTAGAAATTTTCTGCAGACGTTTTGCTGTTTTCAGGAGTTCATCGAGAGTTTGATTCAATTCCTCGTCATTCTATTCAAAACCAATTAACATTAAAATATGTTAAATTAAAGAGTATCTCATATTGATACCATAGCAGACTAGATTATGCCGTCAAAGCATCCAGTAGTAGACACTTTTATCCATATAATATATTAACAACTGTAACTGGGAATGATTATAAGCTTTCCGTTTTAGACCTAAATATGGCATGAAAAATTCACTTAATATAAAACAACACATTCCATATTAATTCCACGACTTCATCTCATGAAAAATACTGTAAACATTGGCTTTCTAATCATCAAGCTGATGAAGAGATATAATCACCAATTTTCATCGATTTGTTAAATGACATATCATTTCAATGAGAATAACTGCAGTCATAATATACCTGGTCAATTACATGAGGAATTGTGAATCTATTTATTCGTCAGATAAAGACTGACGGGATTGCTCATACAAGTATAACAACACGCTTGCATTTATACAGAAACTGACAGGATAAACTGAATTACGTGCAAAAAGAAAGTAAACAACGGTGAAGGAAAAGTTAACAAAAAGTCGCATTACCCTATACAGCAGTTTCAGAGATATATCTAGAGTTTTACTGTCACCATGTCAATATACCAGATTAACACTGTCAATCTGTCAGATGGACTATATTGCTGAAGCCTTAATCGTAAATACATTCCTAACTGCAACTTTTATATCAAAGTATGATACCGAATCTAATTCCGTGACCATAAAGTTGCTCTTAGCAGTTGATCGTATCACAAAAAGGCCAATCCCTTACTGAACAAAAAAGCTGCCTTTAGATTGAAACACATGGCTTCTGAGATACATTCCCTATTTCACATTTGCTAAATGGCCTCCTATGACACAAGCATGTTGACGAACGAGTATTCTACAGTGGCCCGGACACAACAGACATAATGACTGAAGTTATAGAATTAAGTTAGCAAATAGAATTAAGTTTGATTACTAAAGTTATAAAGGACATATAAACATATATAACATATATAATTGTATACATTAATATACATACATTAACAAACTATAAAAATCAGAATATAAATAATAAATTGTAAGCATGCTTACTTCAGAGTCACTGTTGGATACAGTCATCCTGTTATGCTTATCTTCCTCTAATCTAACAGACATACATACATATTTAAGCTAATTAAAAATGATCCAGTAATCAACTTTCGGATGCTTAACAGCCTAAGTAAACGAAATTTTGAATAAGAGTATTTTAGATAAACCTTTTAATTCAACACATCCTTACATTATTATACGTTTAACAGTGGCTGGAGCCATTATCGATGTCGGTAATATATTCGACAGCGGGTTATGTCAGGGGGTTGATATTCTGGGCTCTCCCGTCGCTGATATCGTTTTCGAGTGAAAAAACTGACGTTATCATTAGTTTTTTTTATCAAGAAACAAACCTTGAAGGAACACCCTGTTCGTTGTCTGTGTTGCTCTCGTATTCTCTGTGTAGTTTTGTTTTTGATTCATCTCGAGTATTTTGAGGTCCAACAGTGCTACCACTCTCTAAGGAAACTCCTCCGGCTCTAGGAAATAAAACAGTTGGGAAATAAGTCAATATTCATAGGCTCCTAATTTACATCAAATGTGGTATGATAAAAAAACCTTGAGGTGACAAGTCTAATATTAATAGTAATTATGTAAATTGGATGATGCATGATGTTACATTTTATCTGTATTGTGTCCGGATTGCTAAAGAATGGACTAACCGTGGACTGCACGTGTCCTCAAAGGCAATAAAGCATTAAGATCCAAACCAACGTCGGAAAGGGCATTAGGTTGGTGAGCATCTAGGCTCTTAAAACTGCTACACAAATTTTCTGAAACGAATGGATCATTGAAATAAAAGAATGATTATATACAAAATGAAAATATATGCTATAAAACAAACTGGTTAGGACTTACAGTGGTATCAGTGGTATCAACGGAATGGGTTGAAATACTGCTAGAGAAGGCAGCTGAACGTTTCCTAGAGCAACTGTATCTGCCGAGGAAAAGCCTTGTTGAAGATCGTTTTGGGTAGCTCCCGATGAGGTGAAAGCGTTGGAGAAAAAACTGGGGTCTGTGGCGTGGCTATGAAATGAAGAATTTCCGCATATAGGGCAGCAAGTTCCAGTTAATATAACAGGTTGGTTTCGGTTTGAACCAGTTAGGAGCGGTTGATTCTGATTAGTACAGTCATTGTTCTTTATATTAAATCTGTAGGGATCCACATCTGCAGGATAATAGTTAGATATATTTCGATAGTCTTGATTTGATAAATTATTAGAGGATTCTCCATATCTTGGATAAGTCTTCTGATGAGATTGAAAAAAACTTTCTGCAGCCACCGCTGCTGGATTTGGTGGAATATTTCCACCATTTGTAGGCATACGTTCTGCAGAATAAGATGCACCCTGAGCGGTGTTGACGGTATGGTTAGACTTAGAATGATGTTGTCTATTAGATTCATATGTGAGATTCGCTTTGTCAGCAGATCTGATGTCTTCATGAAAGCTGCTTACTTGACGATTTGACCTTGCAGACATCGAGTCGGCTTTTCCGATCATGTGTGATTTAAAATAACTTTTATTATCTAGTACAATGTCATAATTTTGGTTCATAAGATTGGGCTTCCCGGCATTCATATATCTGTCATCTAAGCGACGATGGAATTTATCGCGATCAGAATATTGCGAATGACTAAATGGAAGTCTATTTTGATGCCCATCTAGCTCTTCCTCTGAATTTTGTTGGCTTTGAGACTCCACTGGAATCTTTGAGGCAACGGATAAGTTTGTACGTCCTTGCTTTGGATTTCTTCCAGGCTTGTTATTCCACGATGGTGTTTCAGGTTTTGATCTGATGGTATCCAATGATTTCATAGAATTACTTTGTAATGAGTCTCCTATATCAATCAAGTTCACTTTGTTCTGAGGCCGTAGTGAAGAATTTTCTAAACACTCCCTAGGTAGTTGTTGTGAAGAATTTACCAAAGTCTCTCCTAATTTACCTGCTCCTTGCATTCCACCGTAAAAACAAGAGTCATATTTATTTGTAGAATTCCGAGTCAAGCCTCTAGCATCATAATTCCCTGGTTCTACACAAGACTGTCTCCAATCAACATTGGCTAATTCTGACTGATACTGAGTTCCCTTGGCTGCTTCATATAAATATGAATCAGTGCTACCTAGAATCCTATTAGAGTTAAGAGTATCTCGCCCTACCGGTAGCTGACACAGATTCACTCCTTGCCCTGCAGCCAAACTCTGATCGTTTGCATTCTGAGAGTCTGAATAGTTGTTAACTAGATTTAGCTTTAAAGCGCCATCTCCTGCCTGAGCGACTCTTCCATTTGTTTCATAAACAACGTCGGTGGAAATCTGGTTGTTATTACAACGGATAGGAAGAGGTTCGGTACAGCCAGTTGAATTAGGGCCTGAAAGCAAAGTGTTGCGGTCAGTGTTTGGATGCCGAGATCTTGTATCATTGTTTGACGGCAGAGATTTGGGTTGTGCCGGTACTGATGGTGTCGGGAGATCATATATTGGCGACGAGCTGTCTCGCTCATTCAGTGAATGACTACTTTCGTCACTGTGCTCCGTAAATCATAAATCATATGATTAATCAGTAAATCATAAATTAAATGATAACATTAATCAGCAAATCATAAATCATATGATTAGTCAGCAATCAGTAACAAATAAATAATATGATAACATTAATCAGTAAATAATAAAGTATATGATAATATTAAGCAGTAATCTATTTGAAGTAAATCGACGTTATCAACAAATACACATATTCCTATCTCATCCATGACAATATCAAACACTAAGCAAAAATAAAATGAAAATAAAAATAACAAGCTCAATTAACGGTTCATATACAAACAATTAATACATACATGAAAACAAATAATACATATAATACATATATGAGAAACTAAAGGAAAGGAAGTTTGTGAAGAAAACTACAGAAATTAAGGAGACGAAGGAATTGAATCTATATTATATTAATTAGCTGGACTCAAAAGGTTACAAGTGAGGAAGTTCTGGAGAGAGTTGGTACATATCCAGAGTTGATAAATGTATTAAGAAATAATAAGAAGAGTTCGATAAGACATATGCTAAGGGGGGAAAGTCTATTAAAAGAGGTCATAAAAGGTAGAATGAAAGGACAAAGAGGCAGAGGCTGGCCGAGATTAGGTATGTTAGATGATTTAAAGACCCACTCATAGTGGACATGAATAGGAAAGCGGAAGACAGAGATGAGTGGAGGCTTAATATACCATGGACCTGCCAGTAGACAGTGCACTAAGAGAGAGATTATATTATTATGTTACATAATTTCTAATTCACATACGTGGCGTCATACGTGTTGGTGACGTTTGAAGTCAAAGTTTCATTCAAATTTGAATCTCTTCCTTCGGCAGAACTTGCATAGAAATGCCTGTCATCTTCTGCAATCAATTATTATAATGCATTACTTTATTATTTAAGCACATAAAAATCACATATAACATATAATTGCAGACATACCAGAAAAAGTATTAAAGTAATATTAACAAGCTTACTTTTTTCGTTCGGAATACTTTCAATATTCTCTATTTCTCATGCAGCATGTTTTCTCAATTATGAATACAGTCTTTAAAGTTTTGGAATTTAACCAAATATTTAGGAAAAAGTAATGAATATAGGCCTACAAGAAGAAGTTATCTCTCATTGTTGTAAGTCTAAGTACAATGCCTAACTACAACGGCAGCAACAACAACAACAAACAAAATTTGAATGAAACTACCGTCCATTACAAAACTGAGCAATATGTGAACACATCCAAGACAAGGAGCCAAAAATGTTAGATAATTTATTTTACAAACTAATAGGTTCACTAAGTGAAGTTAGTTCAAAATCTCGGATAATGATCCAGAGATATACTTCAGAAAATTAAATTTAAAGTCGTAGAGAGTTAAAACTTACGTCTTACAAGACGAGGCGACTCATTAGAAAGGTCCTGTCGAAACGACTTCGATAAGCTTACACTCGTACTGTTGTCAGAGATATTCTTTCCACGGTGCTTAGTTGAATCATCCAAGAGATTTAT
Source organism: Enchytraeus crypticus (assembly GCA_905160935.1). Lineage (NCBI taxonomy): Eukaryota > Metazoa > Annelida > Clitellata > Enchytraeida > Enchytraeidae > Enchytraeus > Enchytraeus crypticus. The sequence continues at coordinate 1,573,842 of CAJHZI010000481.1, read as the reverse complement.
GGGGGGCAATCTTCTTCCTCGACCAGGGACCGTGTACCCAGGGGCCGTGTACCCAGGGGGCCTCTAAAATAACAATGAAAAAGGAATCTTACTTGTATTTAACTAATTCAAACATATTCCTCTAGTCTAATTCTATCTCTAAGGCAATGAATCGAAGGCGATGCAGAAGATTTGGAAAATTACTGCCCTCCAAATTTCTTTCAGCATTTCATTTCCTGGGAATGTTCACTCTCCTCTCTAATACAACACATTCAGAAATAGGAAGTCACGAAATTAATTTATAAATAATAATTATAAATTATAAAAATAATTAATCTAATCATACAATGTAGAGATGTCTGATCTCAAACTCAATACTTGAGGTCATGAACTAGGAACGGACATTTGCGGATTGGAAAAATCCGTGCTACAATGTGTAACTAATGATCAAAACTGAATATATTATACTACTATCAATAATGTTTTAATATTTATACAACACACCTTTATTTCAGTCTCGTAATGATTCCCAAATACTGAACGCGCAGTACGTTCACTGGACTTTGGAATGACAGTTTTGCCCTGTGTACGCATTGGTATGCTACAGCTACTAGTGGCGCTACCTGCAGAAAATCCGCTTTGATCGCGTGAATGGTAAACATCGTCACGTGACTTCTTTTGATCACGTGATAAATGAGAACAGTCATGTGACGCATTCTCTTGCCGTGATTCTTCTTCACTAGAGGATTCTGGAGATTCTATGTCTCTAAAAGATTTCTCAGAGTTTATTGCATTTGTCTGAAAATACAGCAGATAACTAAAGATACAGATATGCGGGTGAGTGAGATGCTCGTTAATTAACTTTGTTAGCAAAAATATTTTTGACAATTAATGTATGTGACAAGCCAATGATCGTCATGAATTAAAGTAAAACGATTATTTTAATTTGATTTAGTTGAATGAACGTTTCAAAAAAGAGATATAGAAATACAATAGTATTAATTACGCAATTGTTGCACTATTGGGGGGGAGTGATTTACTGGGCATGTAGGCCTAATAGAAGGAAGAATTCAAGGAAAATTGTTCAAGGAAAACCAAAGTATGAGTTGCTGGATGACTTGATAACAAATTTATATATATGAATAAAAACGAAGGTGGAGGAAAGAATTGGTTAGAAGAGTTATATGCAATGGACCTACCGTTAGGTAGTGGGCAGTAATTTGTCAAGAAGCATATGCCACTCTACAAAGATTCACAGGCCACTATACAAAGATTCAGAGGCCACTCTTAAAAGATCACAGGCCATTCTACAAAGACTAATAGGCCACTTAACAAAGACTAACAGGCCACTCTACAAAGACTAACAGGCCACTCTACAAAGACTCACAGGCCACTCTACAAAGACTCACAGGCCACTCTACAAAGACTCACAGGCCACTCTACAAAGACTAATAGGCCACTCTACAAAGACTCATAGGCCACTCTACAAAGACTCATAGGCCACTCTACAGAAACTCATAGGCCACTCTATAAAGACTAATTGGCCACTCTACAAAGACTCAAAGGTATTCTACAAAGACTCACAGGCCACTCTACAAAGACTAACAGGCCACTCTACAAAGACTAACAGGCCACTCTACAAAGACTAACAGGCCACTCTCAAGGATATCTCTACAATATTAATTCAAATGTAAGACTGCCACTGTCTGTCAGTTCCACCAGTATTCTAAAGATAAATTAATCAAAATCTAGTAAGAATAATAATTAAGCTACAAAGACTCAAATTCTTGATGTCGACATTACAAATAATCCTACCTCAACTCTATTGATCAGCTCATTTATTGCCATACTGAGTTCCAGTATTCCAATCTCCAGGTGCCGCTCCTGATCCGTTCGAAATTGAGCATCGTTCTCCTCGCATTCTTTATCAGAGGAATTGTTTAAACTTTCACCATTTTCTTGATGTAAGCCCTTACACGTTGCAATGGCCTCATAAAACTGCTGTAATTCTTCGTATTCCATTTTTAAATTATTCAGAACTGTGACCTGTTCCTGACAGTTAAGATGATTACCATCGAGAAGTTTGACAAAATTTGAAATCTGTTAAAAATATAAATAAAGATTTTAACGATGTGAAATGTTAAATGAATTAACGTTAATAAAAATTATAAGTAAATTTTTATACGCCATATTAAATATAAAACAATCTTAAAAGAGAAAATAAGATTCCAACAGCCTCATAAAATTGAAGGAACTATAGGCTATTGTTTTTCAAAAAATTTAATTTAAAGAAGAATCTGATCAGCAGGGATAAAATATTTTTAATTTAGGTTCAATATGTGAGTTTTATCAGTAATTACTGATAAAATTCACATATTAAATCTTTTCTTCTTTGCTTTGATCGTACACAGCAATAAATAAGTATGGATACAATGCTCATAACACTTCTTAGAGTAAATTTTTGTCCCCATAAAATTCATGCAAGTATTAAGCATTTATCTATTTTTAATTTAATTCATTTAATTAATTTAATTTTTAATTTAATTTAATATAATTTAAATAATAAAATTAAATGCATTTAATTAATTAATACATTTAATGCAGGAATAAATGACTGACCCTATCTTCAAGCGTTGTTGCCATCGTTAGAACAGATTTTCCTTGATTTTGTCGAGAATGATTTAAAAAATGAGTAGAGTTGCTGGACCTCAGATAGTTTCCCGATTGTTTTCCCTTAATTTCCTCACGATCGTTTCTATCTAGCGCACCACCACTTGAATCTCTAAGCACAACAATTTCGTTAGCTTTGTAAGCTCCCTCTACTTTTGATCCGCTCAGTGCGTCACCATTTGCAGCAAAATTTTCCAGGTTTCCATCGCTAGCCTGGTTTCCAGTATCACGAACTGTGATTCTTCTTCCAACTCTTCCAGATTGTTGAGATTCTTTAAATTCTTCTTCTTGTTCCATCTGCTCAGAGTGTTTAGGCAGAGAGAGATGAGACATCATCATCGAACCAGAAACTGACCGACATCTTCCTATATACGCAGCATTGCAGATCAGACTAGAAAAGAACTTTAGGGCTGGATGGCCGAATGGCTAGCACGGTTACCTCAACTTACCTGTTAATCAGGAGGCCATCGGTCCGAATATCTGTCGGACCGCGCCTCTGAAATTGTACCTTTGGAACACAAGCGGATGTTAAACTAAAGTGTATAAGCTGTACAGTTATTGGCACTAGTTACAATTATTAGAACTGTTAAATAACATTTTGATACTTCAAAACGTTACAAAGAGTTATTTGCCAATTTAAGCAATATGACAGAGTAATGGTGTCCTAGTAAAGCTCTAAATTTTTGAAAAAGACTAATAAATTGAACCCGTTTAGGGCAAATGTAAAACATAAATGTAAACGCAATCAAAAATGTTAAGCTTTACGCTAGAGATGGGAATTTTATGAATTTCCAGTAATTTCCAGAGTTCGGGTTCGGTTCGGTTCGTTGAAAATGAAAGTTCGGTTCGAACTTTCATTTTCAACGAACATTTGATCGGGTTTGGTTATCAGTTGGCAATTTGAGAGTTCGGTTCGGTTCGGTTCATTGAAAATTAAAGTTCGGTTCGGTTCGGGTTCGGTTCTAACGAGGGTTCGGGTTCGGTTCGGGTTCGGCTTGCTTTCCAACTCGCAAGAGTTCGATTCGAGTTCGAAATGGTTTGGATAATGTTCCAATTGTTTAACTTTACTCATAATAATCATGGTTATGACAAACATTTTTAAAATGGTTCATGGTAAATATGCCTAAAAATTAATTAAGTCATAATAGCTACCACAATTTTTTCACCTGGGTAAAAGTATAACAATGAAAAAAGAAGAGAAGTGGTATTTATTCGTGTACATTTCTTAAAATATTGTAAGTTGATCAACAAATGTTCATAATATAGATATTTAGCATTATTATTGTATCTGAAATATTCTCCTTGATTATACTGAGGAAATAGAATGCTTCATCAATTATTTTTGTCACTATAGGCCTATATATTAGATACGTTTATAATTAAGTGGAAATGTCTTGGCTAAAATTTGATCCAATATTTCAGAGACAAAGTGCAATATAGTAACATAAAAATGTCAAATAAAGATGATTTGGTAAACACGTGTACTTCCATAGAAAAATGATCATAATATACACCGTTTGCTATAAACTGACCAGTAATAAGCTTCATAATTTACCTTAGGGTTTCAAATTTGAAACTCTCAGATCAATTATGAAGTTACGAAAATAGTTATGACATTATTGCATTGCTATGGTGCAAAATTATTTACTCCAGATAGTCTTAACACATACAGAATGTCATATATAATTATTTGTAAATCTGGCTGCAAAAATATTAAGGTAGCACACTAAAATTAAAAAAAATTCATAATTTGAATTTAACAAGCACAAATCCACCTAGATTGAGTCAAACATTTCCAGATTTTTATGGAATACTCTCATCACTTTTGTCTCTTTGATGTTAATCTTCATTCCATATTTCAATGCCGTATCATTCAGACTATCCATTATCTTCTGTAGGCCCGTCTCGCTTCCCGCTACCATTCCTTTGTACCACTACCATTTCAAATTTGTGTCGGAACCAGCCTTACCTGAATATATGCTGTTAGATACTGTAAGACATGTAAATGCAAAAACTAATATATATTTGTATTGTTCTTACTATCTTTATTTAATGTCAGGCTGATGAAGAAGAAAGGAACTACAAGAGTTTGGTTCAGTTCGATTTGGACGAAGTCTGGGTTCAGGTTCGGTTCGGGTTCGGCTAGAGTCTGGGTTCGGGTTCGGTTCGGTTCGGCCAGAGTCTGGGTTCGGGTTCGGTTCGGTTCGGTCAAAATTCTAGATTTTAGGGTTCGGTTCGGTTCGGGTTCGGTTCGATTCTCATCTCTACTTTACGCTTCCGTAAATAAAAATGAAAGTAAATAAATATGAAAGTTTCAAAGAAGAAAATTATACCTGAGTTATTCGTAGAATTTGGAGCTAGAATATTGCCATGATTGTTATTAGCAACATCCACACGACTAAGGGAAGCTGTCCTGGAAAGAGGAAGACCTAGGCTTTTCATCTCTGGTCGATCCGGTCCCGGCATCTCACCAAATCCCGAAATATAAACCGGAACCGGCTGCGAGGAGTGAATATCAACTCTCGCTCCTAATCTCATCTGATCAATCGTGTTCTCAGCGATTGATAATTTCTTCAACAGTTCGTTATAATCCCGATAGAGTTGTCTAAACGTTTCCTCTTTCTCTTGACTTGGTTCGGAATTCAACATCGCTTCAGCCCTGCTCGCCGCAGCACTGAGAGAAAGTTGGGAGCCGTAGAGCGACGATTTGCCATCAATACGGTCGTACGAAGCATATTTCCTCAGATTTTCCGATTTGACTGCAACAGGATTGATTTCGTCATGTCCTCTACCCACACTATTACTTCTTGGCTTTTTGTTTGCGCTCAAATCTACTGATCTGCTATTCGACTGCGGCTTCCTGTCAGGAGTGGATGGTAGAGATAATTTAGTGGCCGGAAGTTTTGTTACAGACTGCTTCTTAGCTTTCATAGACCTGTTCGGTTTTACAACATTTGTATTATCGGTCTTCTGTACTTTCGTGGAATTGCCAAATGGTTGTGTATTTGTCTGTCTTACTGTTGAGGTAGTCGATGAAGGAGGGGGTCCAAAGAACTGGGATCGGTTTTTGGACTTTATTGCAGGACCAGGACTTCCTGATCGAGACCGGGATGAAGATCGGCCCCGAATGACCGGAATCTGTGATCCTCTCGTACTGGATAGGCCGGAATCTTACAAATAAAAAGCGATATGATACTGATACAGAAATACGATTATTAAATAGAACTTTATAATAGATATATTTTTATCTTTAAATCTTTATAAATTTTAAATTTTATAATAGAGAAGCTACTATGGATTTAAAAATTAAAGTTGAATTTTTTGAGTCAATAGTTTCTGTATTTACAAATACCAAAACTCGACAAAGATACCTAGATTAAGTCATAGACACTTAACTAGTTAATTAGAATTTCAATAATTAATTAAATAATTTATTAATATGCAACAATAAATGAATATTTGCGGATTGACAGATTCCGAAAAATCCATATTTTTCTTGGAAACTCGACCAATGAAGAAAAGCTTACTTCAAGATGGTGTCGACATCGTTTAGCATCACGTCCTGTCAGGAAAACATCAACATAAGATGATGAGAACGTCGCTAAATTCATATCGCATTATGAAATGATGATAATAATAATAATAATGGTTTAACGTCCGTTTCCTCATACAAGGATGATGTCAGGGAAGTCCCCCATCACATGTCACTACAATTCGATTCACCCCAAACGATCTGAAAAAAGCATGTGCCGAAGAGAAAGAAAAAGGTCCTAAACGGTGACGGTCCGGTGATAAAAAAAACAGCCAGGCAAGATGAAAAAAGGTTTAGATAGTCATAATGAAATGGAAAACTACCTGAGCGACCTCTCGGAGGTTTTCTCGAGTTAGTTGATCGAAAACTATTCACCGATAGGTTAAGATTTTGCTCACTAGCAGATGATAGAGCAGCTTCTAGAAGTTCAAACTCCGCAGTGTCCTCAATGTCTTCTACTTCTCCACAGAGATTCGTAAATTGTTTGAACTCATATTTGTTCTTTACACTTTGATCAGCTGAAAAGTCATCTCTAAAAGTCATCCCGGATATCTCTGATGATCTATGCCCGGGGACGCTTCCTTTTTCGCCAAATTGTTCAGAAGTAACCTTGACCTCTTCCACTTTCTTCTTTCCTTCATCCTCGACTTCTCCAGACCTGGAAACAGTACTACATTCGCTCGTTCTGCTGTCAGTTGTCAAGTACCCAGAAGCTAGCTCCGGATAGCTGCTGTCCAACCTGAGGTCCCACTCATCCTTGTCCCGATTCAGTCCTGATTCACTGTCCACAGCGGAAGCGGATCTGGACATCTCCAGGGAGTTTATCTTGACAGGGATGACATCGGAAAAGACGGAGCTGAACGAATTACTCACAGTTGATCGATCTCTTCTAGCAGCTCTCGAGACTTCCAGAAGTCCTGAAGGTGAGTTCAGGTATTTCCCACTAGGAGAAGTATTGATAGCTGCAGGAGTTGTTCTGAAATCAATCCCGGACCTTTGTGTTAGCGGTGGCGAATCTTCATCGTTATACCAAATACCTGCATCGTCAATCTGAAGATCTAAAAGAATTTTATAAAGATATAACATAGTTATTGTTTATTTATTTCCTATAAAGTATATGCACTTGCAAAATATACACTAATAATTAAAATAATGAAGAAATCAAAGAGAAAATTTAATTTTAGATTTCAGAACAATAAGCAATCTGGCAAAATGGTTTAATAATAGATCTTGTAATAATCATCTTGAAAAGAGAGAGAAAATAATGATAGACAAACAGACAGACAGAGAAAGTGAAAGCGAGAGAGAGAGAGAGAGAAAGAGAGTGAGAGAGAGAGGGAGAGTGACTAGATGCGGCTAGTGTGCTTCAAATATTTATTTCCAGAAAACCACAAATCCTGTAAATTCACCTTCTTAATTCATTATATTATTGATTTAATAGAAGAGTAAGTCTTACCGGATGTCCTTCCATCTGTCCTTGACTTCCTCTCCTCGACATCTAATCCGTAGTCGTGCTCTTCCATTTCGCTAGGATCATTTTGTATCCATAGACTTTTATTATATATTCAAATGTATATTATGTATACTCTCCGTTTACTTCTCCTCTATAGTTTTAAAGCAGTATATAATGTCAGCATATTTAACGCGTTTTATATTCTTGACTAGAAGTCGTATCACAAATTACAATTAAACTAGATCTCTATAATCCGTTTCTTCGCTTAAACATAATATAAACCAATGTTACAGCATCCGGAAGGAGCCTTTGATCCAGCATCTCTTTTAATTGGCCTAGAAAAAAAGAGCAATTAATTAAATAGTCCTTAAAACTGAGGTTTTAATTGCCCTCCCACTCCCTCCTTTTCGTGCCTCACCTTCTTGACAGACGATGCATTTGTGATTTTAATAATCTGCTACCTACTTAGCCTATATGTTGATGGATTGTGATAATTTAAGTATAATATCACAATACTTATGATGCTATCATGTATTAATGGAATTGTAAATAATAAGAAAGTTAATCGTAGCTTATTTAGTTAACAACGGTTTATAGTTTATCAATTTTTTAGTTTACAAATGTTTAGTTTAACAAATTTTTAATTAACAATCAGATTAGTTTAACTACCCATTTTAGTTATATGTTAAACACTGCTAGGTAATATACCTTCTTAATATTTACCTATTAAAATATACCTGCCGGACACTGCCTGTTAATCTATTTGTTAAAACACTGTTAATGTATCTGTTAATAATCTCCCTGCCTGTTAATGTATCTGTTAATAATCTCCCTGCCTGTTAATGAATCTGTTAACAATCTACCTACCTATTCATATATCTGTTAACAATATACCTACCTGTCAATCTAGCTGTTAACAATCTATCTGCCTGTTAATCTATCTGTTAACACTCTATCTGCCTGTTAATCTAGCTGTTAACAATCTATCTGCCTGTTAATCTATCTGTTAACACTCTATCTGCCTGTTAATCTAGCTGTTAACAATCTATCTGCCTGTTAATCTATCTGTTAACACTCTATCTGCCTGTTAATCTAGCTGTTAACTAACTACCTGTTAATCTAGCTGTTAGCAATCTAACTACCTGTTAATCTAACTGTTAACAATTTACCTGCCTGTTACTCTATCTGTTAACAATCTATTTGTCAGAATTCTAACATGAGACGTTTATTTTCACCGTTCACAAAACGCTAACAACTACTTTGTTCGACGTCACGTTTGTTATAATTAGCTACTCCAGCGCTACTGTTGCATATAGTATAGTGCGACGCCTAATTAATCCACTTAATATAATTGTACTATATAAAAGTGTTTTACTGGTTGTACGAATATGTTTTATCAAGTATGACTCGAATTATATCAAAGCAGAAGGATTGTTTCTATGTAATCAGACTAGTATAAACATGTAACGGTTATAATACTGATAATATTGCTTGTAATTACTCTGCATATCGATTTACACACCACATATCAGTGTTAATATCTAACACCGCCAAGAACAGCAGTAAACATTTAATCAATATCACACTGCAGACCTCTGATAATGATCATATAATTTGATCGCGGTCAAGCCCTAGAAATTCCAATAGCAGAGTAATCATCCCGTGTACGTCGCTCAATTGTCGCATACTGCTCGATGTTGTCATGGTCAACGGTAGCAATCTAATTGTTGTTATGTCTCTCGACTGGCTGAGCCTGTGGAAACGTGGTACGTTGTCCAGCACCGGAACGGTAGGGGCAAGGTTAAATTCAGTGCCAGGTCACTGATAAGCCGTCCAGACAGGAAACTGACGCTAAACTAAACTTGAAATTTTCGTTACTAACCTGCTGTCTATAGACAGCGATGTTTAGAGGCCGTAAAGTTACCTTGACAGTGTCGTCTGGACATATAATTGTTTTGTTTAGTAAAAAATAACATGAATTTCTTTGTCTCCATCTCTCACTAATTTTCTCTCTCTCTCTCTCTCTTTCTCTCTCTCACTATTTCACTCCCTCTTTCTCTCTTTCTCTCTTTCTTTCTCTTTCTCTCACTGTCTCACTATCATTATGGCACCCTAACTGCGTTATCATTACTATCGTCGGTAGTGATATCTTCCATGAATCAATGTTTTATATATACAGTATATATATACAGACTGGGGCAAAAAAATAATCCCCTAGCGAAATCTCAATAACTTTAAGAAAACTCAAAATTTCTCTACGAAATTTACGGAGCTTCTAGGGAAGGAATTTCTGCGTATATCTAGCAAATTTGATGAAAATCTATTGAGCAGGAAAAATATTACAGCTTTTCTACGAAAAAAGTGCAAAATCAGTTTTAACAAGGCTTTTTTTACCAAAAGTCTTAATAACTTGGACAAAACTCAAAATAGTTTTACACATAAGAACGAATTTTAGGCATCTTATATTGGAGTAGCTAGCAATGTAGTGCAGGTTTAAACTCCACCACTTAAGTAAACGGCCTTTTCATGGTCGTCATTTTCTTTAAAAGGAACGACTGACATTTCAAAAAGTTTTGTTAAAATTGATTTTAGCACTTTTCTCGTAGAAATGCTAAAATTTCGTAACTAATGAAAAGTAACTAATAATATTTCATCAAATTTGCAGGTTATAAGCAGAAATTCCTCCCCTAGAAGCTCCGAAAATTTTGTAGAGATATTTTGAGTTTTCTTAAAGTTATTGAGATTTCGCTAGGGGATTATTTTATTTTATTTTTTGCCTCCAGTCTGTATATATATATATATATATATATATATATATATATATATATATATATATATATATACAAAATGGCATTGGTATTTTTGTATAAATAATATTTGTATATATATTTGTATCAATAACACTGATTTATAGAAGAAGTCACTAAAGCCGACACAATTGTTTTAAGCAAAACGTCTAGTAAATAGGTTTAGTACTACGTAGTAACACGGCTACATCGCGATCATAACGACGTCGCCAGGCTCTCTGCGCCTATAGGCCTCCTTATAGGCCTCTCACTGTAGGCCTCGTACTGTAAGCCTTTCACTATAGGCCCCTCACTGTAGGCCTCGTTCTGTAAGCCTCGCACTATAGGCCTCTCACTGAAGGCCTCGTTCTGTAAGCCTCGCACTGTAGGCCTCTCACTGCAGGCCACGTACTGTAGGCCTCATACTGTAGGCCACGTACTGTAGGCCTCATACTGTAGGCCTCGTTCTCGCTGACGACTAATTCCAGAAACGTGTTCAGACACGATTCGATCACTTATATCTGCATTCAACTCGATTATAATCCTACCATGACAAATAGTGAATGACTGTTAAAACATATTTTAGTGACTGATTATAATTATCTATGATGATATCTATCAATTGCTGTCATATCTTATTTACCGGTCCTGTGTTTGACGAGATTTTACTCTCAGATCAGTTGATCACCCGCGGTATTCAAATGCTTCCAATTATTCGTTACTAAACTTGGAATAGGGTTGCACAAACTACCAAAATTACTAAACAATTAAGTTAATAAAATCGTATAGCCACGTGCTCTACTTTTAGAAATATTCGATCTTAATTTTGAAATAGGGTTTTAAATTTTATCGTCCTCGTCTAAGGAATTAAATGAAATTCGTCAAATATCGTCTTTTAAGTAGAATTACACTCAATCACATCCAGTTAGAACAGCATAAGCGAAGCATTTGCGAATGACTAGGTTATCCTGATATCCAAATATACTGTCCTATACACAGTATGTTCTATAAATTATAATCAGGTACTGCATAATTGTAATAATAGAAATGTTTCCTTACAGTATTTTAATTACTAAAGCACACCACTGAGAGTTAAAGTTGATTGCTAACTGCTGTACAATGGCCTATAAAACAGTGACCCTTTCACATAATTATCACTGCGTAATTTCTATAAGCTTGTAATATACACAAGGCTGCAATCTAAAGACGATTATACTAATGAGTTAGTAAAGGATGGTTCAAGAACAATTTAGTTCTGCAGAATTCTTAATATATCACCGAATTTAAAGATTACTGCTCAATACTATTCACATTGTCTTCCAACTTCTTCACTTGAGCTGTTTTCATTTAGCATAGGCCTTGCACATTGATTGCCTTCTCATTTTGATTCCGTTCAAATAAAATTGCGCGATATATTAGTTTACTTCTCAGCACATTTCTTTTGCAGTTTGGTCTGCGGTGAATTGATCTGCAGTGATGTTTGCTGTGGAACGTCCCTTACATCATCCTTGGATGAGAAAATGGACGTTAAACCATTATTATTATTATTATTATTATTATTATTATTATTATTATATACAACAGAACAATTCTGAGTGAATTACAGCTTTAATACATTCTATAAGCTACAACGACTATACAATATGTAATTCAAAAGCTTAGCGAACGTAGCAAACATCTGCAAGCTTCTTCAGAAACTAGCTCCTTTAAACACAACTATCAAGTCTACGCGGCATATGATACTATCACATACCATAATGTCAAATATATACTTTCACGTATTCTACATCGTCTCCAGTCAGAAATAAACGTTAAATCAACAGCAAGCTACAGTATAACCAGCATTCGTTGTGTAAATGTTAGACACACCGGCAGCAAGGCTGGTTCAAGGAGTGAACGTGACAAGCAATAAGTATCATGCCATCTATTTGTCTCATCCTATTAATATCTCATTGGGTTACATTGATACACGGATCAAATCTAGAAAATACTGCAAATGTAGCCTTCGGCGTGAGCAATGCTATGATCGACTTTTGACTTCTTTATTGATTATAATAATAATCATTATTAATATGGCACAGATGATGGGAACAACTAACACACTCTACAGATTTAAATTATGTATTTCGTAACATGACAAAAGTATGCTTGTTACTTAACTAAACGGCTTATTTCACTTTTTCTTATAATCAGTAACCAGTCACTAAACTGTATAATGACTGTTTACAGTTTATTCAACAACTAACCGAAAACTTTCATCGATTTCTTTCAATGCTATGTCACGACTACTAACAACATAGAGCACCAAATCAACTCATCGCTAATCAATTTTGGATGAGGAAAAGGACTCTGTAAACTACTTTTGTAGTAATTGTACTTTAGCAGAGTAACTGAAAGTCATACTAGAATTATCATATCGAGCGATTCCGCTATTTATAATCACATCCAAGCGCACTACTTTTATCCGTAATTAAAGAAAAACAGAGTCTAGTTTAACACGCATTATCATCATCTAATTTACAACACAACAGTCTAGTGCTATATCTGCACAACAATCCAGCTCTACGATACAAGTGCTAAACTGAAATAAATCAAACCATCGATGAATCAATCGATCAAACGTTACCACGTGCGCCACCTTAAATAAAGACCGTTTTCTTCACGACATTTATCCGCTAAAGAGTTGTCAATTAGAGAGAGAATGTTCATCACAACAAATCGTATCTTAGTTAAATCAACACATCACCAACTACACCACTTCTACTGGCCACATCGACATTCTGCTGAGTCTGATCATCTTGAAATCATAACCCTTGCATCAGCTTAAAAGTTTAAAAATTGACAGGTTGGTTTACACAATAGTCACCAAACTATAAATGTCCAAAAATGTTAAACTACTACCTAGACGATTTAACATATAATTATTCTCGTGCAAAATTAATTCCCTTATTATGGTGATGATTAGTAAAATAATGAAATCAGATTAATCTCTGAAACTCGAGGTTGTCAACGCCAATAAAATGTACAATGCAATTCAGTGCATCCGTGATAGTTATGAAAAAAATATGGACATAGACAGCAGTACGTTAACTATCCATGACAACATCGATAAACTCATTTCAATCCACAAAACTCCCCTGTAGTTAGATTTATTAAGTCTCCTTGCTAAGAAAACTTAACATTGTATCAAAATATCCCACTATTTTCCTTTGATTGATTGAAAGATCATTGATCGACGGCAATCTTTCAATCAATCCCTACGTCAGTCGATCAACTAATCCAAAACATTTAAATTAGTTTATCTGTGTAACTGGCCGAACCTTCTGTAGAATTTTCAACATATGCGAGATAAATATCGATATATCACATATGCTTTCATAGTAACAGCAAACTTAAATAGATTTAGAGAAAAGCTTAACAAGTATCTTCTGCATTAAAACGATACCTATATCCATGCAGACATAGCCTACGACAAATATACCAACGCAGACAATATACAGTACAAGTAATTAGAAAATCTTTAGGCATAGCTGTAACAGAATTCAAATACAAACAATCACTAACACTAGTCTCAAAAAGAATAAGTATAGACTATATTTACATTTTCACGTACACTAAAAGTTCCAGTATCTTTCGTTGGACGTGAGGGTAAAAGAACAAAGAAATCTGATATACAGAGACCCTCTGTGAGAAGTCCAGCTGATTGCAATGGTTCTCAATGAGTAAGATACTATCAAGTCAGTCACACTGCAGACTTAGACATGACATCACAATCATTGCGCCCTTTGACAAGAACAGCACAAATGCAGTATTTATGCCAACGGTTACTCAAAAAGTAATCTTGAGCCATTGGTAAGAATGCACTCAAACAGCTATCTTAAACTACTGGTATAAATGCACTACCTATATATGCTTGATAAAGAACTAAAATAATGCATAGACAAATTGTTTCTTTAGTCAAATTCCATCTAATCTCCTATCTTCAATAGATAAGCCCTTCAAATTTTGCGAGTTTTCTTTATGTTTCTGGCACGCCGCTTGGGGCTGGCCATCAACATTAAAATAAGAGATCTATATAAGCACCGCTCATGCAATATACCGCAGTGGCACATGAGAAGAATAGTCAACAGACTTCATATAGCAGACATCAACCGTGTAAGCAAATTTAACGACGGCTCAGGCACTTTAACCAGAATCTACTAAACCACTGCAAATACATACAAACACACATGTTACAAACTGATGATGTTCTACAACATACAAAAGATAAGGAAGAATTTATTGCAGAAATACAAATATAATTTAAGACCACTCACAGCAGCCCATTACCAACATACCTAATTTGTAAGATTCTTGTAAGTAATCACACAAAATAAAGAAAAATTAGAAAATATTAAACGTTAACCAAAATTTTAATTCTATTTGACAGCACATAGGCTGTAACCCTATGAGTTATTGATCCACGAGTCCTTAATATTGAAACATATGTCTAAGAAAATAAAATAAAATACATAACTAAGTCAGTAGTCAGTGATGAATAGTCTGATCCGGACGTCACATTTGTATGTCAACACTGGCACAACATTCACTCAAATGAACTCTAAATTCAACCATTTACTTCATTTAAACGTCACAGAATTCTCACAAACAAGAATTTTCTGAAATAAAATAAAAAAATTGTAATTAAATTTACCAACTCAACTATTACCATGCAGCTAGTCTTAACAGTTGAAAAATTTAAATACCAAGTTAGTCTTAAATTAAATACTTTAATTACAACAGTTTGCAATACGGTGGAACTAAAACTGTGTTCTTGCAGTGCTACTAACTTAATATTTAAACACTGCGTTGCTTACGCAGCAGTTCAATATCACACATTACAAACACGAGAGAAAAATGTTTACCATCTCTACTAAAGTAATACGTGATCAAGCTTAATAGAATTCTCATGAAGAACCTGTAGCCTAAGGAATGATACTGTTAAGAAAAAAAGTAGAATTTTTTTCATTTTGTACTCTTAGTTTCCATAGAAAGAATCCTAAGAGTAAGCAGTAGTTACACAAATACGCATTGTAGATTACAGATTACAAACACCAACAGATACAAACACAAATCTATGCAAACACACAACACATACATCTAAGCTTGGAGCTGCTTTAGATCTCTGATCTTAGCTTTATTGTACACACCTCTACCATCACCAACCTAGATTTTCCCTCATCATAAAAATATCTTCTTACCAATACTAATTACCAACACCAAATATAATAGTAGCCGGCCACTGCACATCGGCCTACATTCAATTTCATTTTATCACACTTCTTTTTCTATTTAAATTATTAATTTCATAAGTTTATCCTTTTTCACCTTCACATACCCTCCACATTGTTCGTCCTCTATAATTACTATTTTTCAGAATTTTGTCATATTTGTCCCTGTTAGTTAATTTTAGTCAATTTTTTCACATCTTCTAAACTATCAACCAGCCCCTCTACAATTAAATTCACTCTTGGCACACCTATTTCTCATCGTTTTCACACTACAATTACCAACGTCTCACTTTTCATCTCTATTTTTACCAGTTTTTGCCTCAGCTACCTGTGGCTGAGGATTCTTCAGGAGAGTCTTAGCCGGAGGTTTGTTGAGAGGATTCAGAAAGCTGGCTACATCCTGAACGGCTTTCTGCCGCTCCAGTTTCTGAAGTTCCTTGAAAGCCTGCGGGTCGTTGGGCGCAGGCGCAGACCTCTGGAGGTGGCTGGCTGAGCCGTGCGGGTGATGGGATGGGGGGAAGGCATGCTGGGGCTGGGTGGGCCCACGACCCCCTGTGTACGAGGAGCCCACGCTGACACCAGATCTCAGGGTGCCTCTGTCGCTCGTCTGAGAAATGGCTGATTTATCTATCGACTTCACCACATCTGCGATTAAGAAGAACTTAATTAAGAACAATTTAATTAGGAAATAAAGCTGGTAAAGCTAATGTTAACGTCAGTTTCCTCAATTGAAAGCAATGTCAGTGACGGGTGAGCCCAGGATTTGAACCCGTAATACTGATCCGCGGGCAAATATCTTACCGACAACACCAACGTCTCCAGCAAAAAATAAAAATAAAATATACATAATTTGTAGTGACTAAAATCACATGTCACATGTCATTTCTTAGTTTCGCTTAGAAATTCATCTAAATTACACAATCAATTCAAATATTGAAATTCCATACTATTGGAACATATTAAATATTCGAATACGCAGATCAATATTTATAGAAAATGATTTCAAAGCATCATATTTGTTTAAATATATCAGTGGCAAATGACCTAGCTGATCGGACATTGCGAGACTAGAACTAGTATGCAGTGCTGTTCACCACAAAATTCTAATTAATTAAACCAACAACAAACTTACCTCCTGCGTTTAATCGACTGGACTGACCAGTCAAAGAGTTGGACTTCTTTACTTCTGCATGACTTGGCGTAGGATTTGTCTGCTGTCCATCAATCTTCCAGTCCTGTGGCCCCGCCCCTATTGCACCATTAGCGCTACCAGCAGCCACCGAGCCACTGAAAGGAGTGGATCCTGTTGTCGTGGTGGCACTGCTGCTACCTACAGCTAAACGTCCAGCAGTAGCTCTGCTGTTCTGCTGCAGCTGCTGCTGCAGATGATCTTGCAGTAACTGGGCACTGTTGTACTGCTGCGATCCTGCAGGAGTACTGCTGTACTGCTGTCCAACAGCAGCACCACTGCTGTACTGCTGCTGTCCAACAGCTGTACCACTGCTGTACTGCTGCTGTCCAACAGCTGCAACACTGCTGTACTGCTGCAGTCCTACAGCAATACTGGGACTACTAGTGTACTGGTGCTGTCCGCCAACTGCTGCACTGCTGTACTGCTGCGGGTCCACAGTTGCACTGCTGCCATACTGCTGCTGCACAACACCTGGCTTAGACTGACGTACAGCTTGATGCAGCTGATGCTGATACAGAATCTGTGTACTAGAGTTGCTGCTATTGCTGTTTATAATACCAGGTAGATTATACAGCTGCTGCGCATTGCCTGCCCTATTTAACAGCTGTTGTTGACACAGCTGCTGCTGTCCAGCTTGCTGGAGAGACTGCAGCGATGCAGCAGCTGTCTGGTTGCCGGCAAATGAGCCGCTGTTAGTCGTCACACTTCCTGTTCCAATGGCTCCGTGAGATGGAGGCTTCGTCTGAAGCAGCAATAATAATAAATAAATAGTGTGCACTGACATATTTAAATAAGATACAGTCATGTCTATGACAAAATGTACATCGTGAATAAGAATACATTAAATACTTATTGCGATGCCCAGTTTTGTCAGTGACACATATATTGTCAAACATAATAGGCAAAATATTCTACATCGATTTTGCTCATATATATATTTACAACATTTTTTGGCATTTCAAAATTCAGAATCATACTTTATTTAAGCAAATGTCCGTTAGTATAAATTTAATTAAGAAAATGTACGTTTAATACAAAGTCAAATGTTAACGTGACGCATCAATGTTACACAATATTTCAGCTGTTACTTATTTATTTAAATACATCTAGCAAACAATAATATAAAGCATAGAAATTTTCTTATATAATACAATTATATAGCAAATTTTTATTTAAATTAAAATCTTTCACATTACCTTGATAAATATCACTAAAAAGCTGGTAAAGCTAATGTTAATGTCAGTTTCCTCACTCGTAAGTGATGTCAGTGACGGGCGAGCCCAGCATTTGAGCCCCGCACATACTGATCCATGGCCGAGTATCTTACCGAAATCGCCACTGGCTCCTGCCAGTGGCAATATATCTAAGAGTTAAGATTATCAGCAATTGTAACTAAAAGTTGCTAACAGTAAGCGTATTGAAATACTGTTAGCCTCTACAAACAATAATATAATTATCTGATTGCATAAGATAGCTAGTCTTAGGTACCTTTAATGTGGTAGGAGAAGAAGACTGTAGCTGCTGATTAGCAGCTGCAGCGAGCTGACTGGCTGCAGCTGCGGCAGCTGGAGAAGGTTTAAAGGCAGGAGCAGACAGCTTCAGCTGCGAGTGGGAAGGTACAGCTATAGGCTGTATCGGTACAGCAGCTGGTGCAGCTTGAATGTACTGCTGGCCATACTGCTGCTGTGACTGCTGCTGCTGATAGGCACCCTGTAATTAAAATCAATCAATCTATCAATAGGTCTGTTAGTCGATCAGTCACTCAGCCAATTAACCAAATAATATTCGTACTTAAACTTAGACTTACTTCAATGAACTGCTAGAATAGTTTTGAGGAAGAAATTTGTCATCATAAGTATAGAAAAGCCCCACTAATAAGAAGCAGCTACATTACATTTGATTGATTTTAAATCAGGATCAGATGAGCGTTATTAATAAATCTCTCAAGAGAGAGAGAGAGAGAGAGAGAGAGAGAGAGAGAGAGAGAGAGAGAGAGAGTGAGAGAGAGATTTATAAAGTTTGTAAGTATTCGTTTCAACTTACAGATCTCAACAGTAGACGCTGTATTCTTCCCATTAAGAGATCTGTAGCTAAGTAAACAACAACATCAACCTTCAACCACATAATATGGTGACATTTTGCCAGTAGATTAATACCTGAATGCTTGCAGCAGTAGGTTGCTGGTAGAATCCTGCTTGCTGGAGAGCTGTCTGTGTGTAGAAACTAGATGCCATAGTCTGTACAGTGTTCCTGCAAAGCAAAAACTGTATATCTTAAAAAAAGTTTAGCTGAAACAAGTTAAAAACAAAATATCTCATTGAACTGATGGAATTCGAGAGAGGCGATAAAACCACAAACATCTTAGAAAATTACCTAAATCAACTAAGAGTACTAACTGTCAATAGTGGCTGGAGCCAGTGGCGATGTTGGTGCTAAGATGTTTGACTGCAGATCAGTATGAGCAGTGTTCAAATCCTGGGGTCGCCCGTCACTGACATCGCTTTCGAATGAGGAAACCGACGTTAACATTGGCGCTCTTTTTATATAACAGAAGTATTTAAAATAGGGAATTGCTTGTTTAGGTTTAACGAGGCAGGAACAATGATTGTGCAAGTACCTGGGTTGAATTAGCTGAGAGCCAACAATCTGAGATCTAATGAGCTGGGCATTCACTGGATCAATCAGCTGCTCAGCCTGTAGAGCAGCAGCTGCAGCTGCAGGCTGACCAGCCTCATACTGCAAGCACAGCTGCTGGGACTGCTGCGGCTGCTGCTGAGTAGGGTGAGGCAGGTTGTTAATCAGCTGTCCGTACTGTATCGTAGAGATCTGATTGGGCTTCTGACTAGCTCCTCCCACTAACAGATCAACCAATAGCATCAGTATCTTGCAAAATATAAACAACCTTTTGTCACTAACACAATATACCAATTTACACATCTTCTTCTGTGACAAATTAAATTTTGCTGTCATTCAAATTGGGATTGAAAAAATAATTTGAATATATCATCACAAAATTTTCTTCAGCAGAGTTAAAATTCAAGATGAGTCAGGCAATAGCTTCAGTACGAGATAACATTTAGGATTAATTATTAGTAAAGTATTGAAATAATGAGCTAGTTATCAAACAGTATCAAGTAATCAAGTAGGCTAATCTTGCAGTCTAACTGAGCCAAGCTGACTGACATTAACTGATACAATTACATTCATTAACAAATGCTAATGAATCAAAGTAAACCTACATTATAATGAAATGATCAATTATGTTGATATCTATCACTTTAAATACCACATGTCTAAACCGTCAGTTAATTTAGACCATTTGCCGTGTAACCAGTCCTGTGAATGTCCGAGATTTTACTCTCAGATCAGCGCGGCGGAGATTTAGAAACTTTCTTTGCGGTAAAACCATTCTAACATTATTTTCAACGGCTAACGAATGCTTCTTGTGTACGATCTCTTCTATTCTGCCACTCTCTCTACCTGCAATGAATTACTTATAGAAGACCGAATCAATCAGCACTGACTATAACTTGTTTACGACCTCTTTTATTCTGCCACTGCAATGAATTACTTACAGAAGACCGAATCAATCAGAACTTACTATAACTATGTTGCTGCGTCGAGCCTTTAACAGCAGAAGACATGAGGGTTGGTGTTGACGACGACACGCCCGTCTGATTCGTTCCATAAGCACTGCGGTACACCTGCTGCAGCAACAGCTGCTGCTGCTGTTGTTGCTGTATCTGCAGCTGCAGCTGGAGCTGCTGAGTGGAGGAGTTGTAGAGCTCAGTGGGCACAGCTGCCTGCAAGAAGAGGCTGGCTTGACTGACGCTGCTGCCCACAGGCAGTGGTGTTAGAACTGATGCTGACTGAGACACGGCTGACGATATATTGTAGCCATACGTATGCTGTCCGTACTGTAATTACAGCAATAATCAATCAATAAATCAACTGAGAGCAATAACCTGACAGCTTCAGTTAAGTTGTGGTCAAGAATTCTAGTAGACCTACAGCAACAGCTAATTATAATCTCTCAAATCTGAAGCTGACAAAATAATTTATTAAAGAGTCAACATAAATAGATAAAAATTGCTTTATTTTCAGCTTTTATACTCCTACCTTCCACTATGATTCTCTTAGTCAACTGCGTCCTCACCAGAGAAAGAGGGAGAGCGAGAGAGGGAGAGAGAGAGAGAGGGGGAGAGAGAGAGAGAGAGAAAAAAAGAAAGAGAGAGAGAAAAAGAGAAAGAGAGAAAGACAGAAAGAAAGAACGTTTGCTCCAAGCATAATCATGATGACACATCAAGTACCGCAACCACAGTTAAACAAGATAATTCAGCTAAAAGTTCTATTATAATTATACTATATTATACTATACTACATTGAATTATATTTTACAAATGGGATTTTATCAGGAGAGATTTTCTATGAAGAGCATGATATATTAATAAAAGCAGCTAGCCCTCAGTCGAAAAATCCAATGTTTACGTCAGTCTCCTCCCTCGAACGCAATGACAGAGACGGGCGAGCCCAGGATTTGAACGCCTCACACACTGATCCACGGTCGAATACCTTACCGACATCGCCACTGGCTCCAGCCTGTGGCAATGTCGCCTGCGGTAAAGCTCTAATTAGATGACTAGGCTAACCTGTACAGCGAGTGGCGTGCAGTCCTGACCCATGAGCTGTGAGCCTCTGATAGCGTACTGGTACTGGGAGCTCTGAGCACTGGCCGGGTAGATCAGCTGAGCAGCAGCAGCAGCTGCTGGGCCTACAGGTGGACTAGCTGCTGCTCGAGATGCTGGCGGGCTGCTAGAAGTCTGCAGCTGTGGTCGAACCTGTAATCAGTAAAGCCAAGGTTAACGCCAGTTTCCTCACTCGAAAGCGATGTCAGTGACGGGCGAGCCCAGGATTTGAGCCCCCGCACATATTGATCTGCGGTCGAGTATCATAACGACTTAGCCACTGGCTCCAGCCAATCAATCACCCATTCAAATAAAAATGTCAGTAATTAATCAACACAATTATATAACAATCACTCAAACTATTAAAACTCACACAGAAAACTTCATTAAAAATGCTGTGCAAATTGAAGCACAGCAATATACGAGTGATACTTTCATTAAAAAATAAAAATATCATAGCTTAACGTCCATATTTGTATCAAAGGATGATCTTCAAGATACATATTGCAAGCATTTACTCTGTGCAGTCAATGAAATTCGTTGGATAGGCTTTCTGAATTTGAGCCCGCTAAAGGAACTTGTATTCTCGTAAACAATACTCACCAAGCAAACATTAGCCGTCTCGCTGTTATAATGTCCAACCCTGCTAGCTCCATCCTTTCCACCGCTCGCTGACAGATAAACAGTCTGATCGGGATACTGGGGCAGGATGTACGACATCGAGCTCTTCTGATCATCATGATACGCCATTCCACCAGCGCTGACTGTCAGACCAGACAGCTCCATAGACTCTCCAGTCACGTGGGTATACAGCGGCTGTTCACCCGACACAACCATCTGTCTCTCTATACTCGGCGTGTAACTAATCTGATCCTGCTGGTTGTGCGATGCTATCGACGACTTAGGCACGATCGCTTCTGGCAGTTTTTCCATTCCGGAGTGAATCGAGTAATTTTGGAATGATGAAATAGCGGGCTGCTGCTGGTAGCTGTGAGAGGCATCGTGCTTGGTCGCAGAATCTGGAAGATTGCTCTTCTCGAGTCCCAGAAATCTGGCAGAATTAGTGGACTCTGGCTGAGAGTTCTTCTCCATGCTGAGTCTATAAGTCTGCTGATGCTGTGGATGCATGCCATTGCCTGCAGCTCCTCCAAAAGCCTGTTCAGGAGTCATCTCTTCCGATGTCTGACCGGCCTGACTCGACGCGACGTTAGCACTAGAGAAAGTCTGCTGATGTGGCACGCCGCTGACAGAGGTGCCACTGTACGATGTTAACTCCTGCTGTGCAGTGTTACCACTAAACTGACTGGACGACTGCTGAACGGAGCTGTATTGACTGGGCATATAGCTCTGTTGTTGTTGTTGCTGCTTGGGTGATGCGGATGTAGCGGAGTAGCTGTCAGGTAGGGAGCCGCTGAACGACTGATGCTTCTGATGTTGTTGTACGAGAGCGGAGACGTCGACAGAGCCAGTCAGCGACAGTCGCTGACTACCAGACTGACCTGGTACCGCGGATCTGCACCAAAATATATCTTCTTATATATACTTATTTTGGCTGGAGCCATTGGCAATGTCGGTAAGTTATTCGACAGCGAAGCAGTATGTGTGGGGTTCAAATCCTGGGCTCGCCCGTCACTGTCATCTCTTTTGAATGAGGAAACTGTCATTAACATTAGCTTTATCAGCTTTTATTTTTAAGTTATTTATAATTTTCATTATCGATAGCACTGTTATAATTATTGTTAACAAAACTATCTTAGTGTACAATAATATGTATTAAATTACAGCAATTAACAGGAAGGAAAAATCACTTATAATTAAAAATAGTATAATTTTTTATTAATAGCAGTATTAAAATTATTGTTTATATTAAGTATCTTATCTTCCATTTAAAACAAA
Organism: Enchytraeus crypticus; assembly: GCA_905160935.1. NCBI lineage: Eukaryota > Metazoa > Annelida > Clitellata > Enchytraeida > Enchytraeidae > Enchytraeus > Enchytraeus crypticus. The sequence continues at coordinate 1,550,379 of CAJHZI010000481.1, read as the reverse complement.
ATTTAATTATTAAAGACTTTGAGGAAACAAAAGAGTAGTTTGCATATATAAAACTAAATAAAATATATAAAAATATATAGGTACACAAATACATAAATGCAGCAATAAAACTAAGTAATTTTTTCTTAGAAAGCTGACTTCTAAAGTTCCTATTGCTGCTTATTGCTCCAGAAGATTCTCGATTGTACCCAGTCCATTAGCAACACCAGCAGACCTATAACCAGGAGCATGATCTTGATAAATAATTACTAAGCACAATTCATCACTATTCTTCCAGGACCGTATGGGTTTTAAACTACTGCATATTTTCAACTTAAGTCGTTTCTGCTGCTCATAGAAACAATTACTTCAGTTAAACTAGCTGCTATAGATATGGCATTTATTTAACTAAATTCTTCACACCAATTTCATCATATGCAGCTAATTACTTTAACATCTCTCTTAGTGCACTGTCTACTGGCAGGTCCATGGTACATAACGCCTCCACTCTTCTCTGTCTTCCGCCTTCCTCTTCATTTCCACATATGAGTGGGTCTTTAAATCATCTAACATACCTAATCTCGGCCTCCCCTTTACTTTAACATAAAATCAATATTTAATGTCTCTAAATTCTAATGTTTAAATTGATTTTCTAGATCACGAGCAAGTACTCACGTCTTATCGTAGCCCATCAGTGCCAGCTGCTGCTGCTGCTGTTGCAGCACAGAATTGTCCCACGCGTCCTTAACCCACGGAAACTTAGCGTTGAGCTCTGCGCCGGTACCAGTTCCAACAAGATAATCTTTGCCCGAGCCAACAGCGGCTGACCTGTGACCACCGATGGCGGATGTCGATGGACGACTGATTTCAGAGGAGGTGACACCGGCTATGCCGAGATCAGGTGTTTGACCTTGATTCTGAGCAATGTCAATCCTACCCAACTTATCATTGATCAGTTCAAGACCAGGGTCAAAGGTAAAGTCCAGCTTCAGTTCATTCGACTCACCAGCCTGTAGAGCCAAACACCAAATGTACACACAACAACATTCATAAATATTGTTGTATACAACAGCAACATTCATAAATATTGTTGTATACAACAGTTACAAAACACTATCAATGTACACACATGTATACAATACACACAACTTTCATTAAGGAATAGTAATGGATAAGAGATAATAAATAAACTGCAAACTGCACGTCTAGTATGAAGCTACAAAGCTTTCGAAGACACCTCCTAAGCCGAATTTCAAATTCTTCTATGTTAATGGTTTGATAAAGTCTGCTAGGATCTATAGTAGAGATAAATGCTGTTATCTCAATGCTTCTACAACACCTAATTTAATAATCGGGAAATTCTTCTTCAAAGATTGCACAGGTCGGGACTTCGACTAATACATGCAGCTTTGGTCTGATCTATTATCAAATACTAACAAACCAATGTAATCATTGCAAATAACAAAACTGATTTTAAGTCCATTTCATCATCATCATCATCATCATCTTCCCTTTAATTCCAGTCAAACTAGGATCCCAAGAATAAAAAAGTATAAAAAAGAAAGTCCATTTAATATAATAAATTTATTATCTATGATTCTATCTCACTTGCTAGTAAGCATACTCGTGCCCAATCAAATCCTACCTTAACAATCATACCTATCTTAACAAATCATACCTTAGTATAGCTGAACGGGAATGCAGGAGTCTCCATGCGCCCATACGAGTGCTGCTGTAGAGGCTTGGAGTCGGGCTTCTTCACCGCTCTGCTATCGTCTACAGCTGAAGAGATGAGCGATGGGTCGTTCCTCTCCGCTCCCACAGCCGCTAACTGAGGTTGCTATATAACAAAACAAGACATAGATTTTAGAAAAAATGCAAGCACACAAAGTAACAGCAAAACAACGTACAAATAGCATGGTGGGTTAGGTGTCCAGGAGAATCAACAAGTACATGGTTCAAATCCAGTACTAGCCAGTTCACTGGCATTAAATAGGCTTTTAGCTTAAAATATAAGATTAAATTAAAATAACTTTAGATTAAAATAAAAGTAGTTAACGAGTAAATAAAACTACAATTAAAGAGAATTTTAATGCTTTACCTCAAATATTACTGCCTCGTAAACACAAGTATTTTAAATAGTTGGCATTAAGTAGCTTTCTACAATTACCTCTAGCCTGAAGTTAAAAGAAACAGGTAACTTTTAAAACCAAAAAAGGAAATCCAAGAAGAGCATGTACCTCTTTGACAATGGGTTGCTTTTCCACGGATGAACTTCTACCACCGACTGGACCAGGGCCAATGGTAGAAGCTTCTGGAAGTTCTCTAGAGTTGATTGACAGGTCAATGCTAGCAGTGGGAGGAGCCTCCACAGCATCTGCAATGACCTCAGCACTAACCGGCTCCCAGATACCAATGGTCTGAGTTGCTAAGATATCATGGGCTGCATCAACCATGGACAACAACCAGCAATGTTACTAAATTATTAAGCAATATCATCATCATCATCATCATCATCATAGTCCCTTAAATCCCAGTTTAATCAGGGTCGGGATACGATTTATCCATTCGTTTAAGTTGTGTGGCAATTACTGGAGCCTAGGAGCTCACCAACCAAATGCTCTTTCTGACGTTGGTATGGATCTTAGTGCTTTAGTTGCCTTCTATGACACGTGCAGTCTCCGGTTGGTCAAATTCTTCAAACGACCCGGACACAACACGGGGAATTAAGCAATATCATTATACAAATAACAATTTCAAAGTTCATTTAATGTTTGAACCATATTTCAAGGTGAAAATTCACGGTAATGCACAACTTTATACAAATTCATGGTAAAGAAATTCAGAAGTTACGACAAATCAACATCCACTTACAAGCTGCCTGAGAGGGTCTTCCACGTCTGCCCGGTATATTCTTTGCCATGTCATTGTCCCAGTTCTCTATTTTAGGCAGAACATCAACCTCATCATCGTTGAGTCCGGGAGGCTGAGTGGACTTGGAATGTTTCTTATCCTTGTCCCTGTGTTGCTGCTTGGCAAATCTCGGTATGCTACCTTTTCCATTGCTAGATCCTGAACGTCTAGCTTCTCCGCCGTTTGTCTAAAAAAGTAAACACGCATTATAGTGAAATTATCAACTGTGGTGATATCTATCACTCTTAATACCACATGTTTAAACGGTTAGGCAATTCAGACCATTTTTCGTACAACCAGTACAGTGAATGTCTGAGATTTTACTCTCAGATCAGCGCGGCTAGGATTTGAACCCATGAGGGTTCAATTCACCTCAAGATCTGTCATTATAAAAAAGGTATTGTAACAGTCTAATCAATTAATCATGCTATATGCCTAATTCCTCTGTTTAAAACAAAATTCATAAAAATACATTTTAACTAATAGACAAAACTAATCACTTAACAACAACACGAGTTCCATATATATATATTTAAAATTATAAGAGTTCTGATCATGGAAATAGGCATTGTAGTTGCTAAAATTAGAAGTTAGGCTGCCATATGCTCACACTGCACCATCAGTTACATCAATTTCACTATAATCTATCAAACGACGGTCAAACATTTCTATACTGCACTAAAATTCACTGGAAAAAAATCGTTCAGTTTCGCTTATTCTAAAGCATTAACAAAACAAAAGATCATCTCAGAACCACCTCTCCAGTATTGATCCATTCATCTAATGGGCAAGTTATTCCTTTAAAGTTATTCCATTTTAGCCACTGGCTCGGTAAGATACTCGACCGCGGTGTTCAAATCCTGGGCTCGCCCATCACTGACATCGCTTTCGAGTGAGGAAACTGACGTTAACCTTTCTTACCAGCTTTTTAAAAAATAATAATAATAAGAATATTACTCTAATGGCAAGTTATTCCTTCAAAAACGATAATAATAATAATAAGAAAATACCTTATTCTCTTTGTCAGACTTCTTGCTCTGTGCTGACAGCTGCTCTTGTTTCAGAGCCTCCTCCTGAGCAGCCTTCTGTTTGCTCTTCTGCGTTCTCTTGGACGTCACCTCCTGAAAGCCATCGTTCTGCTCATACAGGAACGCTGGATCGTCTAACGTAACCTCAGGCTGATCATCAATAACCACCACACCTACACAAAACCACCAGCAAGTCAATAAATAGAACACTTGCATCTTAGTGCCCTCTTGTATGTGCTAGATGCAAGTGAATCTACATCTATGCCGATACTGTCAGCTATCTGTGCAAGTCTATAGATTTCTGGCATATCATTTGATTACTTCAGTATTTACCAATATATACCAACTTTTAAGACTACAGTAATTATCTAGCTACAATAAGCGCATATGAGTACAAAGCAAAGGTACAACAGCAATATGACATATTCCTTACAATTAGGCTACACAATTGTTCGGAGCAACAATTTGATTGGTTGGTCGTGATATTGTAGCGGCTGCTGGCTGAGTTGACAGCACACTTGACAGACAGGCAAGAGTTTCTGGGTTTTAAACTCCACTAAACTGTCTCTAAGGGTACGTCTTCAGAAACGATCATCAAATTAAACAGATTGGATTATCAATAATATAACACAAAACTAATAAAGGAACTGAACAAGCGCTGAGGAAGAGTACATACTTGCATAGTTATTGATATCAATATTAGAGAGGGCCTCCTTCTTCTCTCTCTCGACTCGTGCCTGCTTGGCTTCGTTGGATTCTTCAGCAACATCCTTTGACCTACAAGAGACATAAGAGAGGATTCAAAGCTTGTTTGATTTTAACAAACGATGATGAACAAAAGCAATGAATTAATCAATATAGCTTTAATATGAATATTTACTTTCTACATGAACATGAACAAAACTAGTTCAAGAAATATTCTCTAATTAAAACACATTTAATACAGTTAGCTTCGTTACAACATACTTATCTCCTCCATTAGAGCTAGATCTGTTATTGGTCCGCTCTGAAGCCGATTTGCTTCCACCACTCTCACGTCTACCACCACCGCTGCTTTTCTCAGCACCACTAGAGCCAACGTCTGTACCACTTGCACCAAAACCACCACAGCTTCTTTCTGAACCAGTGCCACGCCTCTTAAAGCCCCGCTCAACATTGCCTCCTCGCTGACTGCGCTGCCTGCTCTCGCCTTTCCTAGTCTCACTCATAGAATCTTCTGCCTCAGGCCTCTGGGTGAGCACATCACTGCTCTCGCTCGCCGTCTCCCATTCCTCGTTACCGAGATCAGAATTCTGGTCCGAGACAGCCATTCTCGGAGACGTGTGTCGGGCAGTGGACTCGGCACCGCGTGAAGTTGTGCCACTTGACCTCGAGACAGCGCCGTGCCTAGGACCACCTCGACCTGACGATGGTTTAGCCGTGGAGCTGTATTCATTATAGCCAGCATTTCTGCGCAGCATAAATAATATATAAGCTATCAGTTTACTAGCTAGAGCTGCACAATAATGCAGAAATAAACAAGATATAGGCTAAAGGAACTTCTTCTAAGGGATATTCTGTAGTAAGAGATTGAACTGTTTAATTCTACTGCTCACTCCATCATTGGCATGCCTTTGAAAGACGGAACTGACGTTATGTTCGCTCTTAAATCACATCTGCTAGTGACCAACAATGTTACGACTTTTGACTGCTAGTTGTGTGCGAAATTATATTTGTTTCACATATGTAAACAGCCTAGGCTTCACATATGTAAATTGTGATATGTTCACATATGTAAACTGCCTGCCTATGCTAGAGCGCCTAGGCTTCAGAAATTGCAACAAATTTAAACGAATCGAAAACTTCAAAAGTAGGTCTATTTGTATCCCAACCTTAGTTAAACTGGGATTTAAGGGAAGATGATGATGATGATGTGTAAACTGCACAGGGTTGTCGACCCTTTTTGAAATTTTAAATAAAATAGCATTAGATAAGTAAAAATAAACTTCAGTCGTTACGAGTAGTACCGACCTCCTCCTGTTGTCCCTATAACGCCCCCTGCCTCCCCTCTCCCCTGCACCCTTCTCCTCCCTCTCTGTCCCACCCTGCTCTGACACCCCTCCCTCTACAAGAGCACAAGTGCAATGTAACTTATAAACAACATAAATATCTAATATGATCGAGACACATAATTATAATGATTGTAACAGCTAATATATAGATTGAAACCGCTAATATAATGATTGAAACAGGTAATGTACAGATTGAAACAGCTAATGTAATGGTTAAACAGCTGATGTACAGATTGAAGAGTAAAAATAATGATTGAGACAGCAAATATTATGATCGAGACCGCTAATATGATTGAAACAGTTAATATAATGATTGAAACAGCTAATGTAGCAGTTGAAACAGTTAATATAATGATTGAAACAGCTAATGTAGCAGTTGAAACAGCTAGTATAATGATTGAAACAGCTAATGTACAGATTGAAACAGCTAGTATAATGATTGAAACATCTAATGTGCAGAATGAAACAACTAATAAAATGATTGAAGCAGCTAATATAATGTTGAAACAGCTAATGTATAGATTGAAACAGCTAATATAGTGATTGAAACAGCTATGTACAGATTTACAGTTTGAAACGGCTAATATAATGGTTGAAACAGCTAATGTACAGATTGAAACAGCTAATATAATGATTGAAACAGGCAATGTACAGATTGAAACAGCTAATATAATGATTGAAACAGCTAATGTAGCGGTTTAAAAGGCTAATATAGTGATTCAGACAGCAAATATAACGATTGAGACTGCAAATATTATGATTGAGACAGCTAATATGATTGAAACAGCTAATGTAACAGTGGAAACAGCTAATGTACAGATTTAAATACCTAATGTACAAATTGAAACAGCTAATGTAGCGGTTGAAACGGCTAAAATAATGATTGTGACAGCAAATATTATGATTGAGACAGCTAATATGATTGAAACAGCAAATATAATGATTAAGACAGCAAATATAACGCTTGAGACAGCTAATATCATTGAGACAGCTAATATCATTGAGACAGCTAATATAATAATTTATGGACAGGTAAGTACTAAATACACACCTTTCGCACCACTATACCTCTGATACCTCTCACTTCTATACTGGGCACCACCACTAGAACTCTTTCCATCTGCCCTCATGTGTCTAGGGGGTCGATCATCCCTCTGATGCTGTTGCTTGGAATTTACGATATCTCTATCCGCTTTATGCTTCCTCTCCTCCCCTGTCCTATCACCCGATCGCATCCCCTCCTCTTCATAAAATTCCCCTTCCTCTTTCTGAAATCTTCCCCCTCGATTTCTATCTGAATTCCGATATCCGCTGGAATCTTGATATCCGGCTGAACTACGGTATCCGCCGGCAGAAGTGTCCTGATAGCCACCGCCAGCTGAATTACGATACCCACTGGAGTCCTGATAGCCTCCTCTTCCACGTCGTCTACCTCCCACACTCTTCTCCTTGTCGTCATAACTCTCCTCCCAGTACTGATCTCTAGATCTCCGCCCCCTCCCACTCATCCTCGCTCCCCCACGTGTTCTGGCTTCACCTCCTCCACGACGTGATCCACCATATTCACCGCTATCCTCCTGCGAGACTCTATTGGTCTCAACGTCCGAAGGACCTCGTTTTCTCGGTCTATCTGCACCTCCACGCTTTCTGCTATTCTGCTGATTTAATCCCTCGTCGTCGCCATTTGATTTTAAATCTTTATTTGACTTATCGTCCGATGAACGACTGGGTTTAGATTTTTCATCTGAAGGAGACTGCTTCGAAGACGATTGGCTTCCCGTCACTTCCTGATCACAGTTCCAAGAAGAAACAGGATCCAATTTTCCGTTACCAACATCTGACGGTTGGGATCGAGTATTTTCTGCTGCACGTTTCAACCAGTAATTTTCTGGCGGATTGGATGCATCCGGCAAGCTTCCTTGTTCAGAACGTTTTGTTTCCTCCTGCAAAGTACTATCATCACTACGTTTTGTACTTTCATTTTCTTGCTTTGAACTGGAAATATTTTCTTGCACTGTTGATGAAAATTCAGTTTTCCCTTGTTTTAGGCTTGTAGCTATTATTTTAAAGTTGGGATCATTAAGGAATCCACTTGCGTTGCTCAATCTAGAATTGTCCTTAACCAAAGGCGACTCATTGGTCTTCCATGCCGAACCACCAGCAGTGATGGACTGAAGGGAATTTTCAGCACCCAATGATTTATTAACCCAAACGTTGCTGTGAATTACAATATCGGATTTGGCAGAAGAATCGCCCTGCCGCGAGAGACCATCAGACTGATTTGAACGATTCTTAGAAAGGCGAGGGGCCCTTTCCTCCCGACCCCCTCTCCCATGATCCATCTTTCCTCCTCTAGTCCCACCATATCTTCTTCCAGCCCCCCCTCGCAACGAATACTGATTTTCTTCACCGCGTCTAGCGTTTCTATCGCGACGATTTGCCTCACCCTGATAGTCTGATGCACCGCTCTTTGTTTCATCACGTTTCTTTTTCAATGGCGGTCTATCCTCTACCTTACTACCAGAGTCAGATCTGTTATAAGTTGCATCTGATCTGCTGTACACTCTATCATAATTATGACTGCTTGTCTCTGATCTAGAATAAGTTCTATCGTCAGCTTTACCGATAGCGTCCGATCTATTACGCGTTCTCTCCTCTGACTTAGCATTAAATATTTTATCATCCACCTTATTACCAGAATCCGACCTATTATAAGCTCTATCGTTTCGTTCAGATTTGTTACCACTAATATAGCTCCTATCATCAGTCCGACTCTTAAACTCTGATTTACTGTTGTAGGATGCCCTCTGGTTGCGAGTGTCACGATTCTCTTTGCCTTTGTCTTCCTCGTGCGTTGATTGCCTGAGTCGGGGTGGTCTGTCGTCGGCATCATCCATAGCGTCCGCCCATGAGGTACTTCCAGATTGTCTGAACTGCTCACCGCGAGAACTCCACACATTACCCACACCACCAGGTGTCTCTGTCTGCAGCATTTAACACAACGTTAAAACTCTGACATCAATGCAATACATATCAATAAGCAGAACAAAAATAACATTAAAACTCTGTTATCAATGCAATATATACATCAGTATAGCAGCATAAAAATAACGTTAGAACTCTGACATCAATGCAATACATATAAATATAGCCACTACAATAATTATATAGCAGGTTCAAAGCAAAAATTCATACTGTATTCAAATAAACCCATATCCACTCAAACCCATATCTCTTTCATGACTACATCAAATTATCCAGCAGATCTATTCTCAAACTCACTGACTCGTCAAACAACAATTTCAACAACAAAATTGCAATTTCTGAGGAGAATGACCAAGTTGGAGAATGACCAAGATAGTCATACAAGTTAAAATTTCACAACAGATGATACATTCCTACAATATGTATGCATCTTTCTCGCTCTCTCTCTCTCTCTCTCTCTCTCTCTCTATTAGGCATATCCTACTCACAAACCGCTTTCACCCTCCGATTATTAATATTTCGATTGAATCAAATGGCCAACTCTCATCCAACTTCAAGCCAGCATTTTAATTATGCAAAATATAATCTTTGAGGTTTTCTTCCAGAACTAATTCTAAAGCACATCTAACATCAAGCTATAGATAGGATAGCGTCATGACTCACCTTACTGTCATTTCTCGGCTGACCAATACTACTCGTCCGCTGATCACTTACAGATTCTTGCCTGCTCGACTGACTCTCTCGTGAATCATCGAGCCGCTGACTCGTCAGAGATCTGCTTTCTGTTCCTGCTCTATCCTCTTCACTGCTGACTGGAGTAACAGCTGGCAGACTGTCTCCAGCTGTACTCTCTGCTGCAGCAGAAGCTGCTGCTGAGGGGTCGCTGGCAGAGCTGGCCGCTGCAGAACGTCTGAGAGGCGTGTAGTTATTACTCTTGCTGATCGCTTGTTTCGACTGATGCAGAGGTATAGGAGGTGGGTAGTTGTATCGCGCATCCTGTCGACCTGTTACAATAATTAATAAATAATAATTAATAATAATGGTTTAAAGTCCGTTTCCTCATACAAGGATGATGTCAGGGACCTCACAATAATGCCAATAATAATAATGCCACTTTAGAATCAGAATCTGGTTTATTTCACTATATCAGCTAGCAATCATGCGCAGGTTTAGAAAAAGTGAAATGTGTCATAAACTACTGACATGTACTATTGTGTCAGTATGTATTTTAAAAACCATAACATTTAAATCATATCCATGCTTTAGTCAATAAAAATATAAAAAACAATACGATAACTACAGCTGTATGATGAAATATATAGGCGACGGTGCATTACAATTGCACAATTAAAGAAACTATTACAAAAGTTAAATGTAACAATAATTTTAAACAACTAAAAATGAAAAATCTCAACTAATTCTTCATTGTGTATGTTAACAAGGCAGCTGCTATTCCACCACCTAAGAACACAGTTGATAGCAACTCCACCTGCAAGAATTTTTTTATTTATCATAAAAGCAACAAAATTTCAATTTATCATTAAATTTTTACGTTGTTGTGGTCGAGTGCGAGACTGTCGTTGCTCCGATGATTCTCTATCAGTAGAGGAAGATTCCGCTGATCTCTCATCCAGCGCTTTAATCGGCTTATCAGCAGCTATGCTGATGTCATCAGCTCTATCTCTATCGTCATCATGACTGCGTGATGATCGTCTGTCTCTATCTGAATGCTTATCATTACCTCCTCCACTGCTTGACCTAGATAATCATTTAAACATAGCAAATATTTTAACTAACAATAAAACCCTAATAGAACTATAGTGTTTATAAAAATATAACTTTTAAATTAAATAACGATTACTTTTAATCATAAAAAACTATGAATAGATATTAGAGATTTCTAGAATTGAATAGCTCTGCTTTGTAACTTTTCTAAAATGACATTTCTGATTTCAATTGACAAGGCTTTTTCGTCTTTGGTGGAAGACTTTTTCATAGAAATATTGCTTCTAGAGTTAATATCCACATTTTTAATATACACTTATTGAAGCACCATGTACTAAGCTTCAAAAGTCAATATTTTTTTAGCTAATTCCTTAAGATTGATACAGCTAAAGAAAATAAATTTGAAATCGATTAATTTTCACTAAGCCAGACATTGAAATTACTAGTAAATGAAACGATGATCAACACTCAAATGTGACCTAGAAAAAGCTGTAATGCAGTATGGATCACGCTCCAATAAATCACATAATTTTAGCTGATTAATGCAAATTGCAAAGATAAATGACAGCAAACCATTTATCATATTCTCTGCCCTTCCCAGCCGATGACTCATAGTGACTTCCTGAAGCACTGTTTCTAGATGTCTGAGGATCATAATAATCGACTGCTTCTGATGCTCTCTGATCATAGTGACTGGACGCGTTGAAACGTCTTGAGTCGTACCTGTAATCAATTAATTGATTACAACACATACTTTGAAATTGAAAGAAATAACTAAATTCAGATTAATGTATAGGTAACAAATTAACTAAAATTATCATAATAATAATTGAATTAAATAGAATAGAAACAATAATAAACTTAATTTGAAAAGAATAAATTGGCAAACCTTTGATCCCTCGATTGCTGTCTTGTGTAATTACCATCATTACCGTCGTATCCGTCATATTCTGAAAAAACATAGAAGTTACACTCAAAACTAGATATATAACTATATATATATATATATATATATACACACAGACTGGGGCAAAAAAAAATAATCCCCTAGCGAAATCTCAATAACTTAAGAAAACTCAAAATATCTCTACGAAATTTTCGGAGCTTCTAGGGGAGGAATTTCTGCGTATATCCTGCAAATTTGATGAAACTATTTTCATTAGTTACGAAATTACAGCATTTCTACGAGAAAAGTGCTAAAATCAATTTTAACAAGGCTTTTCGAAATGTCAGTCGTTCCTTTTAAAGAAAATAACTAGCCTGAAAAGGGCCGTTTACTTAAGTGGTGGAGTTTAAGCCTGCACTACCTTGCTAGCTACTCCAATAAATGATGCTTAAAATTCGTTCTTATGTTAAAATTATTCCTCAATTTTGAAGAAAATGTCCTGTACTTTGTTTAAAAAAGCCTTGTTAAAATTGATTTTAACATTTTTTTAGAAGAAACGCTGTATTTTTGTTACTTCTGAATATATTTTCACCAAATTTGCACGATAAGTGTAGAAATTCCTCCTCTGGAGGCTCTGAAAATTTTGTAAAACTATTTTGAGTTTTGTCCAAGTTATTAAGACTTTTCGCAAAAAAAGCCTTGTTAAAACTGATTTTGCAATTTTTTTGTAGAAACGCTGTAATATTTTTCCTGCTCAATAGATTTTCATCAAATTTTCAGGATATACGCAGAAATTCCTCTCCTAGACGCTCCGCAAAATTTTGTAGAGAAATTTTGAGTTTTCTTAAAGTTATTGAGATCTTGCTAGAGGATTTTTTTTTGCCCCAGTCTGTATATACTAGATAATTTCTATAAAGTTGATTTGGGTTCAATAGTCGAGAAAAGACAGCTATAATTACGGTTCTAAAACTTAGTAAAAAATTAAATGCAAGATACAGTGACAGTTTGTAAAATACTGAAATTATAATTCTAGGTAATGTTTTGAAAAATGAACGTTAATCTACTAAAATTATTATTTTTATTTAAACTACTATTCATACATTCAATACAATTTAATCATTACATAAATCACACATTTTTTCTAAAATACGACCTAGTAGTACGCTAAATCCAGTGTATAATTAAGCACAAACAATTACTAATGAATCATATCTATAATAGTGACCGAAAAATAAATGAACCTAGCCTGCGATAACGAATAAACAATTAACAAGTCCACAACAATGAACAAAAAATAAACTAGTCGAGTGCACAATAACGAACAATTTTTGACGGATCAACTAATAAATATGGTCCAAATAAATATGAATCCAGTCTACAAACCATTAGAGTAATGCTCGTTCACATCACTCGCGATGCTCTCCTGGTGCAGCTGTTTATCATCAGATCTCGACTGTTCCACCGGTGAGTCTGCAGATTTCTCCGAAGTCTGCCGCCCGGAAGCCCAGGACCACTTGTTGTCCCACACAGCAGTCGAGCGCTCTGCTCTTGGCTCTTCTGATCCTCTCTCTACTTCACGTTTGTCGGCCACTTCCTGCGCACCATCTTTTCTGTCACTGGTAGATTTTGCCTGCGGCTGATCTTGTTGCTTGATCTTTTTACTACTCGTAAGTTTTACCATCACTCGTTCCGATCTCTAGAGAATAGTAACACATTTGCAATACAGTTGATTGGAACACGAAATCAAGCCAACGACAAGAGTATTACCTTTACCTGGCATTTCTTCTGCTGGACATTACATTATTTAAATTAATTATCAGAACAGGGAAGCAAGCGATGAGAAAAATAAACTGTATATAATTGAATATAATATTGGGTAAACAGGATTGTTTTCTCAGGGAACGACGCCTCTGCTTAGTAAATGTCAGTCAAAGCTGAGGAAGGTATAGGGAGCCCACCTCGTCAAAAGCATAACCCTCAAGAAAAGAATGGTATATTGCAACAAGACAGAGAAGAGTGGAGGCGTTATATACCATGGATCTGCCAGTAGGCAGTGCAATAAGAGAGAGAGAATTTAAGAAAATTAAACATTGAATTACGCTAATAAACAAGTGACAAAGCACACAATGAATTATCCAGCTGAATTAAAACTAGCGAAGAACTAACATCATCTGTTTTCTCATATCGTCTTGACTCCACTTTGGAAACGTTAGTGGATTTTTCTTCCGACGGATGGCCACTCCAAGATCCATCACCTAAATCATAGTTCTTATCAACTTCAGCGCTAGATGTTCTACTGTAACCCTGCAATATGCAAAAATCACTTACGCTATGTAACTCATTTGGATGTCGTAACAGTAGACAATACAAATTTTCTGCCAGAAATACATATTTGAAAGAATTGAGATTCAATAATAATAATAAATAATAAAATTTCTATTTATTGGTTCCTCATCCAATGATGATGTCAGAGACGTCCCCACAGCACACATCACTACAGATCAATTCACCCAACTGCAAACGAAATGTGCTGAGGAGAAGAAAGGTCCTAAACGATGCCAGTCTGGTGATTAAAAGATATACAGAACGTATCTATGATGAGAAGAGATATGTTTTCAGTAATGCAATAAAAGAGACATCATTGTACATTGGATAAATGATATGACCACAGCATTCATTACCTGATATTGAGTATTCAAAAGTTGACTATCTTCAACTCGTGCATGCCAAGCATCTTGCTGCAAATAAACAGCAGATACCACAACAACATTAAATACAGATTTACAGCGACTTGCAGTTGCATTCCTTAACTTGCACTAACAATGCACGTTATGAAAGTTTAGTACAAAAGTACAAGCCTCTATAGAAAACAATTCCAAAAATTTACTTTTAAGCTTAATCTCATTTATGGCCATTATCTTAGTTTTTAATTTAGAGCATTATAATAATAATAGTAATAACAACAATTAGAGAGTGCTACAGTCATCGATGACAACATTGAGCACTATTGAGACAAAATCAAGCCGGCGAGCAAAAAAGGTCCAAAAACGGTGCAAATTCCAAAATCCAGAAATTCAGTCCAAAGTAAAGGGAGTTAAAGAAAAGGTGGTTTAGGCGCAGGTCGCTGCTCATGGACACTGGATGGAAAAGAGAGATGGAAAAGATAGGTCTTCAACTGCTTATGGAACTGCTCATAGGAAAGCAAATGCTGATGTGATTCAAATGAAGATTTCCGAAGATTGGATGGAAGAGAATTCCAGATCTGAGGTGCAGCATGCTGAAAAGAATGATTAGAAGAACAGGTGATATATAGACTATTCCAGTCGCGAAATACTAGACACGCAGTATTTTTAAATGACAAATGGATAGGTGGCCTGCCACCTACAAGGTAGAGCAAATAAAAGAACAATAAAACTATTCGTATTAAAATAAACATACAAACCCTGCTTTCATCCATCCAATCCCGACCAGAAGACCTCCTGTCTCTCGGATAGCCTCTATTTTCTCCCCTGTTTTCTCCTCTATTTTCTCCCCCGTTTTCTCCTCTATTTTCTTCCCTGCTTTCTCCTCTATTTTCTTCCCTGCTGTCTCCTCTACATACTCCCCTACTATCTCCTCTAAATTCTCCCCTGCTATCTCCTCTATTTTCTCCCCTGTTATCACCTCTATTTTCTCCAATTTCTTTGTTGCTTCTATCGTCTCGTCTAATTTCTCCTCTATTTTCTTTATACTGACTGTTTTCTCTGTCTCTATCGCTTGTTCTCTCACTATCATCCCGATATTCCAGACTTTTTCCGACGCTTCCTCTGGAATTAGCTCTTCCGTAGTTATCCCGCCTCCCGTCCATATTGTCATAGTCCCAGGATCGGCCGGACTCCGATGGACGCTGAGGTCGATCGTACTCAGTCCATGACTGCTTCTGGGCAGCGGCTCTAAATCTCTCTTCTGTCTCGGTGTCACGACGATTTAATCCTCGCTCTCTATCTAAAGCAAGCGCCTCTCTGCAGACAATGCAATAGCAAAACATATCAACATATCCTAACTAAACCTTAGTAAACATGCTACACAAGACATAGTATGAGAGAAAATACAAATATAACAAATACATATATAAAATCCGATTTTATACCTCAAAAGAAATATAACTACTGTCGGTAACAGAGACGCTAATACATATATAATATTTATAGCAAAAGACAATGGAAAGAATACAAACCAGCTGTGATTTACTACAATGCATGCTAAAGAAGTCAGAGTTTAAAAGGTGCATTTTCACTTTACAGGGTTCAAACGCAATATTCTCCGCATTACAGACTTAACCAACAAGACTGAAAATTGACGTTAAACTTAGCTTTAGCCTTACTGTTATTCACAGTAATACCGAAATCAAACATGCCTGTACAGCCAGAAAAGTATGCTTTAGAAAGAATGCTAAAGACAGCACCATTACATAGAAAATAAGAGCTTCTCATATAGTTTACAAATATATTCTATATCATCATCATCATCATCTTCATCATCATCATCATCTTCCCTTGAATCCCAGTTTAACAAATATATTATATATATACAGAAACAAGACGTGGCCGCACCTCGACTCTTTGCTGCTGACAGCACTTCTACTGGACTGCCACTCTAGACGCTGGGCACCAGACGACGCGCCGCTAGGCAAGTCCTCCTCGTCGCTGAACACAATCTTCCTGCTATAGTCTAGCTCTTCCTCAACACCCGCCCAGCCGCCATCTTGTGACTCCAGCTTGTTGTCAAAATCCCTCATCGCCTCGTCCTTTATGATTGCAGAGCGTTCCAGCACACGCGGTCGCTCGTTCGATTGGTCAGACTGAGGTCGAGGAGGTCGTACCGCCATCATTTCACGAAATCTTAACAGAGTTAATACAAATTAAGCAATATTGAGATTAATCACTACTCAGCAAATACTATGTTAAGTCTAGTAATAATAATTTATAATATTATTATTATTGATAATAGGAATGCTCCTGTACAATAACTTCAGGACAAAGACTGGTAAGAATGCTCAGATGTTGACAAGTCTGACGAATCAAACAATAATAAACAAATAATTCAAGAAAGATTACCACAAAATATTCTTAAACAGTTAAAAATCATAAATAAATAAAAAGTGTCCAAGTTAGGAGCCAGCACGCCTGGTAAGCAGGATGTCACTGGTTTGAAACCTCACAGGTCTGAGAAAAGAATTTGAATCAGAGACACTAGAGATATCATACGGAAACAGACAAGGATGATTTTTCTCTAGCCTATAAGATAAATAGATACATACCTAGGATCGTGATGGGGATAGAACGGTCCAGGCGGCATGAAGTTAGGTGGATACATGGCGCGAGGTGGGAAGCCTGGTCTACCTCTAAACATCTGAAATATTAAATATACATAATGTACATAATGTACATAATGTAAACTGTACAGCAGTTCTCTTCTTCATTCTTGTGATATGCATTTTGTGTCTCTGCTGAAAAATAAGCATATTGTCTATTCTATCTAATTTATTCTATTCTAGCAAATATGTAACTAAATTGACTCAAACTGGCTAAAAATGTTAAACTTAGATTGTATACTAAAGGTCTCATTGTAGATTGTGTACTAAAGTTTCACTGATCACCGTTAATCCAAATATCTAACATTTTAGTATAAAAGTGAATAATAGCAAAAAAAGCAAAACGGACTAGCAAACGTGAACAACAATTTTAAAAAAACTATGATATATATCAAAAAACCTCACTTAAATACAAATGACACTCACAAAAGCAGGCATCAAGTGTGGAGGGGGTGGTGGACCTCCAAACATCATAGCTCCGGGGTGCATACCATGGGGCGGCATTCCCGGGTGCATCATACGAGGTGGTCCACCCATCGATGGCCCATAAGGCACCATCGGCATACCCATCGGCGGCCCCTGACCGGCCACCATGTTCAAGCCGCTCGTTTGACGGGAGAGCGAAGAAGACTGAGTGGTGGGCTCGTCATCTGACGATGAAGAGAGACGTCTGCGAGAGGGAGATGACGTAACTTTAGGCGGATCTTGACTTTCCACTTCTGACCCGATTACTTCCTGCTTAATGCTCTTACCTCCTCCCTCTCTCCAGCTGGCTACGTCTGCAGTGAATCAATCAATGAACAATGAAATGTAATCTCTGCATTGCAGAAGTGCTCTTTTAATGTGTCTTCGTTCAATTACGCAGACTTCTAAAATAATAAAATCAGGACTATTAAGAGCACAGTGTTTCTGAGACACAATGCCAAAATAGAGTGAAGAAAGATGCTGATAAAAAAAACTAAGTTCATTAAGAAGTAAGTAAATTTCAAAAGATTATAAACAGTATCAAGCTACGTATGTTATAAAATCTCTCTGTATATAAACTTAGAAGTTAGAATATTACACATACTCTGGGGTCTTAGACTAGGCCCAGGACCATACTGAGCTTCCTTCTGTTCTTTCTCTTTCTTACCCGCCTGTACGTTATCTTCGGCCGCTGCTACTGCTAGTTCTGGAAACTCTTCGTCATGTAGTGTTTTCGGTTTTCCGCTCCCTCCCTTTCCTACAAAATTAATTCATTGTTTAGTTAAATTATAAGACGGCTTACTTATATTCCTTATCATAAATATATCACAGTCCTCATATACTGATCTGCACTTAGAAAAACTTTATTTACAGTTTTTCAATTATTACTATATTTTTCAATCCCCACCTTGGGAAGGTGATGATGATATTATAGTTATTATTTAAAGATTGAATGTCAATTCTCTTCTTACATTCATAAATATAACAGAAATCTCTATATAGTTCACTGCAAGACAGCAAATCAATTTCAGGCACTGTTTGAGCTATATTGTTTCTCGAGATCTCTAAAATATAATATCAACCAATCAATTTGCCAAAAAGAATTCTATACTATATACAACTCTAGCGTATTAATATATTATATCTATGTAGTTATATTACTCTAAGTATCGATATATTACTCTACAAATCTATTTAGAACTCTACGTATAGACACACAACTCTACCGGTAAGGTTGTTTCCAGCAGTAAGACTGCTCCATAGAGGGCCTCCACCAGCAGTTGAGCCTGTACCACTGCTGCTCTCTGCTGCAACAGCTGCGGCTCCAGCAGCTCTTCCAGCAGCAACAGCTGCTGCTCCAGGTCTTCCAGCAACAACAGCTGCTGCTCCAGGTCTTCCAGCAACAACAGCTGCTGCTCCAGCTCTTCCAGCAGCTGCATCCTGAGTTGATTTTTTCTCTACTGATAAACCGGCCTGTAGATATAGCAAACATATGCATGATATAGAAGATATGTCTTTATACTGTAGCTAAATTATTACGGTTGTATTCAATTGTTTAAATGAATCAATCAGTAAAGGTTTTATTCACAAAGATGATGTACAAATAGTCAAATATACCAAAGATGAAGTACAATAAATAATCTAATAAAACACACCATCAGAAAGCCATTAACATCTATAGGCCGAAATATTGACAAACAAAGTAAACTTGTTTTGAGAACGCTTTAGAAAAATAGATTTGCATGTATACTATTCTATTTATAGATAGTAAAGACTATAGCAAACTGTAATTTAAACCATCATCTCCAAGAAAACAAAACACTCAAATAAAGTTAAATCAACACCTACTTTTATTCCGGTGGACGACTGACTTAAAGACTGTTGAGCTAACTTCTCTTCTTCTTTTGAACCCCATCCTTGTCAATCAACAATATATGGACATTTTAAAAATTTGCAGTAAAATCATTACTTTAAGAAGTTTCGTATGTCAGTAACGAAATAAAAAAGGATATTACAATAATAAATTATCATTACACTAGATTTACATAAAGCTTTAATAATTTTTTATTCACATTTCAGCATACATATATACTGAAAAGTACATTATATATTGCAATGATGATGTATTTGGGAGTATTTAAAACAAAATTTGTGTAAATAGCTCTGGTCTATTTAATTATTTTTGCTCTCCTTTCATGGAAAAATTTTAAATCCTCACCGTTCATGTCCTCAAATTGGAATTCAAATAGGATAAATTAAATGAGAACATAAATAAATAACAAAAAACAGTAGTCTTAGCACAATTTTTGCAAGATTTATTTTCATTAACAAAAAATTTTTGAAAGATAAAACACTAGCTTTAAAAATGCATAACAAATTGCATTTATTTAAAAAATTATTATTATTTTTATAAAATTAATAATTATTATTATTAAATCTATTCAAATGATAGCTTAGATTAGTACCTGCACCACCAGAAGGCACAAGTGTAACGTTAGAATCGGCTCCACCTGTTTCACTCTTCAGACTCGGCAGATGAACGGGTGGGGGCATGCATCTTGCTTTGCCCACCTTTCCAAGACTCTGCAATCCAAGCTTAGGAGTGGCTATATAACATCGATACGTTCAGATTAATTAAGAAGTGCAACATTATTATCAATCAGACAATCAATAAGAATTTAACGTCCAGTTCCCGCCATAAGGCAATGTCAGGGACGTCAATTAAAAAGGGCACCAAATAATTTAAATCTTTCCAGTTTAGAGTTATGAATAGTTATAAATCTATCTCTATATAATAAATCTATCTCTATATAATAGTTATAAATCTATCCCATCTATAAATGATGGGCAAATATTTAACATGCCTCAAAGTGTAACATATTTATATAATATTTAGGAAATCACTCTACCTCATACAGGAAAATTTGTTGAAAAGAGGTAATATGCTCATTATATAAAATTAATACAATCTTTATTCATATGTCTTTGGTAGAATTATGCTATCATCATCATCTTCCCACGAATCCCAGTGTAGCTAGGGCCGGGAAAAAATGAAGGTATAATTTGTTTAAAAAAAATAGAAATACAAACAAGTAGGTCGCTGAGTTGTAGTGCTTGTTCCCTTGTAAACATTGTTGATATCTAGAGTCTTAAACTTGCCCTTGCTCTTATCACCCTTGTTACCAGCTAGCCCCAGAGTAGATGTGGACATGATTCAACCACAAACATCGACGCTGATTGATGGTTCTGCTATTCAGCTCTCCCTGAATACCTGCTCATACAAATAAGCATATACTAAGTACATAAACAAAATAACTAGAAAATAGCAAAGTTGGCAACAAAGTAACCACCATACAAATAAATAATTTGAAGAAATTTCAACATATTTTCCTTTCTTGATCTTTCTTCAACGATTAGTATTATATAGTTTGATCTTCTTAGCGTATGCTGCCTTGTAGCCGGGGTGTGAGTGTATTTGGTTGCCGATTACGGCTGTTCAAACCAGTTAACGATCTGCTGGCTGAGTATGATGTAGTAAATAAGTTTGGTTGAGTATGATGTAGTAAATAAGTTTGGTTGAGTATGATGTAGTAAAAAAGTTTGGCTGAGTATGATGTAGTAAATAAGTTGGTTGAGTATGATGTGGTAAATAAGTTTGGTTGAGTATGATGTAGTAAATAAGTTTGGCTGAGTATAATGTAGTAAAAAAGTTTGGTTGAGTATGATGTAGTAAATAAGTTTGGCTGAGTACGATGTAAAATCTTCTCTCAGTTCCAAATATTCTCACGTCATTGGGCAGACGTTCATTTTCTTATGCAGCACCCACAATCTGGAACTCTTTACCTGCTAATCTTCGCTCTTGTTCTTCTCTTTCAACATTCTCTAGCAAGCTTAAGACTTACCTTTTCCCACCATAGACATAATCAATCTACCCTGACCATTTTTGATCACCGGACTGGCTTTCATTTAGGACCTTACTTCTCCTCAGCACATTTCTTTCGCAGATAGGTCTGGGTGAATTGATCTGTAGTGATGTGTGCGGTTCGGGGACGTCCCTGACATCATCCCTGGATGAGGAAACGGACGTTAAACCTTTATTTATTATTTCTTTATTTATTTATGTGGTAAATAAGTTTGCAAGTCCTGTCCTCTCACTGGCTGAGCTGGAATCTGTATTAGACGACGATGGATAGTGCATTTCTTCTTAGACATTAGAGCCATCAGTTTTCCAGCATTGTTAAAGGTAAACTCGTATTATAAAGAAATGATAGTCTATGCATACTCTAGATCACCCCTATGGCCGTATTTACTACAGAGATAATCAACTGTTACAACATCAATAGTTGCATAAACTCCTGTTTAGTCACCATTTGATATTCTATAAGCTTGAATCGCCGTGTAAAGTAATACGTAGCTGTGCGCCTATTTTCGGACGTTTACACTGCTGATTTACTAATCAATTGATTAAGAAATAATATTCTAGTCCTGTTTACGAAGTAAGCTGATTGGTCGATCAGCCTAAAGGACAGCGCCGTCATTGGCTGAGCTCTATAATTTTGGCGGTTGACCTTATAGTTAATAACCAAACAACATTTATTAGTGAATAGCAAAATTTCTAAACGTTGTGTAAGTGATCTGCTGATCATGACGAGTTTAGTAACTACAAGCATTAATACGACGTGTTTAACTAGTACGCTAATTAATTATCTAAGTTACCAGTCCAGTGAATAGCCGAGATTATAATCTCTGATATTGATCAGGTCTACTAGGAATTGATAGCAGTAGTTACACATTAAACTACTCAAACATTAAGGTGATACAAAAAATCATGCATAAGCTAAATATATAGATACAAGATTTTTGTTAATTTTTGCATATGAAAATTCAGGAAATTTTACCATTATCAACAGTTTACACTATGATGTAATCGAAAGTCTGAGATAGCATAGCAACATTCCCACAGAAAGAAACCTTGCCTTGAAAAACAAACCTATCAGTACTGAGTCTTAAACAAGCATATAATTGCTTCCTGACTGTAATGTTATGTTATTAATCATACCATAGACGTTTGCATTATAAACATTTAATGAAAGCGAAAAACAATTACGGAAATGTCTTTTAAGTACAGATTTATACACCAAGTTAATAATGCTATAGGTTATAGTGGGATGTAGCTTAGTTTTAAAATATTTCCTTAACATAGTGAATTACAATTATGACATATTTGAGGATATAATTATTTTAAATAAAATACCGGTAATTTTATACGTAGAAAACTACCCCTACAATTCAAATATAATATCAACATTTTCTTTAATTTTGATAAGCTTAACTTAAACGATTTAGCCCGATAAGCAGTTCATGCAAACTTTTATTCGTATCCCATAATACATTTTTATAGCATTAGAATTGTGCTGTACAATTATAAATGTAAATACTATCTGAGTCCACCATTATTTTTGTATAAACAAAACAAAGGATATAGCAAATAGCAAAAAAAGCATCATAGTCAAACCTAAATTACACAAAATTTAATACTTACGCAATCAAATTGAATAAATAATAATTTCTAATCCTATCGGTTTTATCCGGTTTCAAGCTAAACCGGATTAAATTCGATTACTTTATGTAAATATTCAATAAATTCCACAAAATCAATCACCAATATCAAGATGGCGGTATATAAATAAGATTCCTTAAACATCGGATCTGTGTTTCATTGTTACTTATAAATCCTTATATCCAACTTCTAATTATTTATATCGCTAATTTTCCTCAGTATATGTATCTCAAATCACTATGGTTAGAATTTGGAGCAGGGCTTGTGTTTGTGTTAGGGTGATTAATTGCGCAAAGGTAATTGATATTTCAAAGTAACAAATTCCTATTAGGCCGTCATTTAATAATCTGTGAGTTCACTCAGTTCAGTACAAAGATGCTAAAGTTACCTTAATTTTACTTTAATTATACTGGTTCAGGAAGTCGGGAAGACCAAAGATATTCTATGCTGAAGACTTGTAACACCAGTCCATGGTCGTAATTACATACCTTATCATAAAAAATTGTCAAGGAAACTAATAAAGCAGACAGGAAATTTTTGAATTCTGTACTTAATAACTCATCACGTTTTGTTTCCTCTAATGCCACCATTGGAGACAAAAAATAGTCGTCGTAACATTAAAGATAGATCCAGAGATAGATGGAAGCATCCGTCCTTTTATGCTCCCTCTTAAAACTGTGCAGACTATAACTTCATAATGAGGATGCTTTACAAAGACGCTATTAAATTTATGATTGCTATTATATGCACTTGTATAATTATTTAGCTTTAGTTATACTTGTGTTTATCTATATGTACCTACATGTGCTTTTCAAACTCTGTACGTAAGATTTCTGCACTGTGTCAGATATCATTGCCATAAACGAATAATGACTAATAAAAATACTTGATAAATGGATCAACCTACAAACATACTCTTAGGCCTAGCAATGCACACGACACGAGTATAGCACATCTACCACACACGTATGGAACGTATATATAATTATATAGGTAAACTGGCCAAAAAATTAGGCAAGATCAAAAACAAACAGAAAATTAGATCTTAAAGAGCAGCTATAGTTATAGGATACTTCCGTCATTTGGCCTACGATGATTAGCCTAAAATAGGGTTCCACTACAATACTCTCCATTTCTATAAACGCATGGGCTTGAACCTAGACCTTTGGAGCCCTCTTCCACTGGTCAGCAATACGTCCAGAGGTATCACCTTGTCCTTTGGAAGCATCCGTCATAACGCACATTGGATTACCATAGGCAAATTTCTTCACGTATCCTTTGGAGTCTGACCACGCCCATCGTATATAGTCACGTGACCTATAGGCTACTAATAGGCTAGTATTTCAGAGCTCCCCCACGCAGCTACAGTTTCGACACTGCTTACGTCGGCATAGTCATTCTCGTCTATGTTGAAGCGGCAGTGACGTGTTTGAGTGGTGTAGCAGCTTGATGTCTCAATAGCGTAGTGGTTAGATGCGTCATCTAACTTCGATAAATGACACTAGTAATACTAATAATAATTGTAACGTGAGCGGTTTGTAGGTCATGCAAAGAGTGAAGTTATTCCATATTTAAATGTTAAGTGGCGAATCTTATAGCAAAGTCTTAGGTTAAGAGTAACGTCATGAGGTCAGATTATATAATTATCAAGTTAGAATATGAAGACGAGGTTGGAAGAAAACAGGTATTCAGCAGTCTTCGCTAAGTAGGCCTATATATTGAGGGGATGGCGATACACTGTATAACGGAATTTGACTTTGATGATTGCGTAGTACTACAAAATGGGTTCTCTCTGTTCTGTGTGACGGAAAGTAACCGAAGTAATCTTCGTCTCTGGTCGCGGCTTTGTTGGCCAACTCAGGAAGGCGAAGCACCTGGGTCGGCTGTGTGCCTGCAGTTGGGAAAGAGCGTAGCACCTAAAGAGAAACGAGCGAAGTCAAGGAGAAGCAAGCCAACGATAAGGAATAGAGGCACATGAATAACAGAAAGACAGGAAGCAACACAGAGCAGAAGAGAAACAACAAGCCAGAAGACGAAGTAGAAGAAAGAAAATAATTAAACATTTCAGTTCAACCAATCAAAGTAAATAATTCGACTTCGGTAGAGCTAATTCGTCTGCTCTCCCAAGTTCCTATGAACCAACGTGTCCTGAAGAGATCATGCATCACGAAGAAACATTACCTTGAAGAATGAGGAGCCAGAACGAGGCATATAGTAGGTACGGTCGGCCTAGACAGCCAGCCGCCCAGTACTCTACAATTTAGTACCAGAAATGGGGTCTTCGTCGAGCCAACGCCTATCCCAAAGAAAAGAATTAGTAGGGCCGGGAGACCTAGACGGCCAGCCGCCCGGTACGCTACAATAATAGTAATAATAATTTTTATTATTAAAATAAGTAGTATAATATAATAATTAGGCCTATTTTATTAATATTATTATTAATATTACTAAGCGCCAGGACGGCATAACTTTAGTACCCTGGTACAATGGTAAATGTCATATGAGACGTCATGGTCACTGACACTATGGCAAACTCATTCCTGAATACGATTTCAGTCTCTGCTGGTGGAGCTGCTGAACTAGCCGCCTCTAAGAAAATGGACAATTACCGTGATCTATCCTTAGGGTATGAAGTTGTTCCGCAGGGCCATTGAAACCATGGACCCAGTGAATCCCGATGGAGTAGACTTCATTAATGGCATTGGCATACTTATTGCAGTGCAAACCGGCGCTAAGCGAAAGACCTATTTTCTTTGGCAAAGGCTTTCAAGGACTTTATAAAGATTTAATACAGTCTGCTTCAGCAATTCTTTTAAGCACCTAGATGGCCTCGAGTAGCCGGGTGGTTATTCAGCACGTATTGCTTGAATCGTTTTTATCAAACCTCGGGTTCTTTACACCCGGGGTAAAAAATATTATAAAATAATAATATTAACTAATAATTTTAATAATAAAAGTTTAGCAGCCGTTTCCTCATCCTCATAGTAGGATAATGGAGTAGGAGCCAACGCGTATCAGGGAGTAGGAGCCAACGCGGTTCAGGGAGTAGGGGTCAATGATACCGCTGGAACTGAGCGTTCAGGCGCCAAAGCTTTAATCATTTATGCCAAATATTATGAAGGGGAAGATATTGTCGCCGATATCAATTCATTCCCTTTGGATCTACCCCCGATATATCTGAAAAGGTGCGCTTTGCATTTTATGAACTATAATCATAATTAGAATTAGAATTGTCGTAGATTGTAGACAGATATAGAAGAAACCGAATGACAGAGAGAGAGAGAGAGAGAGGGAGAGAGAGAGGGAGAGAGAGATATAGAGGAAGTAACAGAGAGAGAGGAGAATGAGAACGGTTGAGCAGACAGATAGGCTGTTACAAGTTACTAGCGGATAGCCAGCAGCTGGAGTGCTCTAGCCAAACTAAGAGCTGCGAGAAGTTATTCGCTTAGGTACCGCCTGAGATCACGAGTGCTCTGCTATGTATTTCAATACTCTTTCTAATAAAGCCTGTAGTCCGTACGGATATTAGTGTTTGCGTTTTGATATTTATTAACGTTATATAAATGTAATGCAAGCT
This sequence comes from Enchytraeus crypticus, assembly GCA_905160935.1. Taxonomy (NCBI): domain Eukaryota; kingdom Metazoa; phylum Annelida; class Clitellata; order Enchytraeida; family Enchytraeidae; genus Enchytraeus; species Enchytraeus crypticus. Next base: position 1,523,857 of record CAJHZI010000481.1, on the reverse strand, counting down.
TTCTTTTTAGTTTTTGGTGTAAGTTTATCATTGATCGCTAGCACTACGGATCATTTTAGTAGAAAATCTCGTCGTAAATGATCGCACTGACTGATTGAGCTCTGAATTGAATTAACATTATATTCGCTGTATTATGTACCTACCGGTGCTGCATTGAAAAGGAAACTCAGCTTGCTGAGGGATGCGCTGTAAACTTGATGGTCGAATACCTACCATCTATTTATTCTCTGTATTCTAAATAAACGCCATGCTAATAGTTGTCTGGTAATACTTTCAAGTAGCTAAATGAATAGAGCTAAATCTCATAGACTTGGCACAGCATGGACTTGGTATTGTGTGGTTAGTCAGTATTTTATAACGCTTGAAGTTTTGATGCGTAATCTTGAGGGACCTTTAGATTTGGTTACACGAAAGTCGCAGATGATTTCATCTATTTTATTATGGGTCCTTTAAATAGAAGTCTGCACCAAGATGTGGAACGATCTGCCACTGGTATCAACTTGTTGACTGATCAGTGATATTGTTCTCATTATTAATGATATGAAAAGGAGATACAATGAGCTAAAATATGCACCTTGATCATATTGAAGAGAGAGATAGTTTGTGTGTGAGCGTATGTGTGTGTGAATTTGTGAATGAGTGAGAGAGAAAGAATTTTTTACGGATTTGCGCATAACTAATGTCGTTACTTACGTGGCTGTAGATACTTTCAATGAAAAAACATTCAAAATATTTTTAAATTGTTATTTTCTAATCGATTACAGCAGCAAAAAGAATTCATCAGCTTTTTTGTGTGATTACATCCTAATCAAAATTTAATTTTAGCATGGGATCCTAAATAAGCTTGAACGTTAAGTTTAATCAGTACAGGATTACCATCTCAGCTGGAAGCGTCAGAATATAATTTTGTAGTTTTTTCCACAGCATTTCAACTATAGGCTTCAGTAGCATAAAAAAATTGCGAATCAATCACAAAATTAAACATGCTTAGCTATTTATGTCCAATTATTTTATTGCTAACGGGAGCAATTGTTCGGGGACAGAATGGCGTACCAGTAGGCTCGGTCGACAGAAACTCCCAGTGTTATGATAATTACGGACGGGCCCAGCGATGCTTTCCTCCCTTTGTTAACGCGGCTTTTGGTCTGACGGTGGAAGCCACGAATACCTGCGGTATGAGAGGACAGGAGGAGTTCTGCCAGCAGACTGGAATATCTGGAGCGACGAAGGTCTGCGACGTGTGTGACAACAGTGATCAGAGGAAGTCCCATCCAGCCAAGTACCTGACAGACTTCCACTCCGTTGAGATGTTGAGTTGGTGGCAGTCCAGTACGATGATGGAGGCTGTCCAGTATCCCAACAGTGTTAACCTCACGCTCATGCTAGGTCTGTATGACTTAATCATTTCACATGCTAGATTTGTATGACTTAATCGTTTCACATGCTGGGTCTGTATGACTTAATCATTTCACGTGTTAGGTCTGTGTGACTTAATTATTTCACATGCTAGGTCTGTATGATTTCACATGTTATGTCTTTTCTGAGCGGTTATAGTTTAATCATTGCACATAATTGCTGATCTGAGTAAATCAATCTTTTCACAAGATTGATAATTATATAATTATTTCACATGCCTGGCCTGACATGAATGTTTTTAAATTAACGCTTTAACATGCGAGATCTACTTGAGCGTAAACAACTGAACTATTTCGCATACAAGGTGTATCATTTTTGCTTATGTTTACATGTGTAACGTAATAATTTAACAACTTAATATCTAGACACAGCAATGTGTATTATAGGGAACGAACTAATCTGAGAATTACAAATGGGTTTAAAACCACCGCTGAAAAGTATAATAAGTAAAATAGTCTAGAGAAATCTGGATTTAGTTGATTGGAAGCATTGCTTCAAAGCACGTTTGGGGATATTTGAATTTGGTGAGTTGTTAGAAGCAATAAAAATTGTATTTTAGAGTAACATATCAAATTCTTAATTTAGTTGTATAAAATGCTATACAACTGACTATATTTGAGAAAAACAATAGTGAACACCTGGAAGAGCCTGAAAAACCTGGAACAGCTATAATTGTGTCAAGTTAGAGGCTAAATTAAAGTTTTGTGAAGGTAAACTTTGTGATGGAACAAACTTCTTGTTCCTTGTAGTTCTTAAAGAGCGTGAATGCGGTAGGAATATGAATCATTTATCCGATATTTAGCAGAGCACAAAATTGGTTGAGCGATTGATATAACTGCATCAAGTTATTAATGAAGAATATTCAAGACAGAAGGTTAAAATTTATTGCGCTGCAGTAATTTAAGCTTGTTTACGCCCAAGACGCAGGACGCACTCATCTGTGCTCTTATGTAATTAGGCGTGAAGCTAAAAGCTCTGCACATCTGCATTCCTTACTTTGTCAGTTGTGCATCATGACTTCCACGAAATTTAGACTCACAGTTCAGTACAGTTCTGATGTTTAACTACTGAAATAATGGCAACTTTGTTTTTGCCGAACAGTGTAACGCATCGGTTTTTGCGTTTCGATCGAGTTTCTGTAGATATATTTTTGCAAAATCACTTCTTTCATCAAATTCATCTGATCAGCCGCCGAAACGACAGTTTATACTGACTATTTCTAGTTAAATATCGTAATTTTGTGTTATTACTTTGTCAGTCATCAAAATAAAATATAACTCAAATGCCATGCCGCTAAGAATCATGATCATTTATTAACTGAATACAAATAGGCAAAAAGCGCATACAATCAGACAGAATTGCCTACAAATATAACGGCTGTCAGAAAAAGCACTATTGAGCTCTATCTAGCTGACTATCGGAAACACGGAAACATAATAACACAGCAACATAAGATGGTAGAAAAATTGGAGATAATAAATATAAATAATGAAAATAGCATTTAACTGCAAAGAGCAAAGCATTACGGAAAAACTAAATCAGCTGTTTTCAACACAATAGGCCTAACAATGCGGGATCTGGGTGTAGATTATCCTTTTAACATGTACGATTATTTGAATGGTCTTAAGTTGTAAGTGTAGCTTTGAAGAGATTAAGTCTTTCAAATGAATCCGCAAAATGAAGTACTACTAGGCCTTATTATGTTCATGGTTTTTGTCTGAGGTGATTTTTGTAGTTTTATAATACTGAAAGCGCTTTTGGGCTGCATACTTTATTATACTCACATACGTTGCATAAATCAATGATACTATTTTTGCTCATCTTATAAGACAGAATATCGTGTATCCACTGTCATTTATTTAATAGAATTTATTTTTAAATGTTCATTTTTGCTGATTAAATATCTGAGAACCGAAATTGACCTTAAAATAGTTTATATTGACTGTTTATAGCCTTATTTTTATTTGGTTGTATGAAAGTAGCTTGCAACTTAGGTTACCCTTTGCAGATTCAACTTGAAAAGGTATAATATGTAATTTATATTTTAACTAAAGAAGATAGCGGTTGAATTGTTTAGATGAAGTTTTGTCAGTGTTAATCGCAGTCGAGATAAAAGGCCTGATGGAATCGAGTGAGCTGTTGCAAATGGTACATATGTAATCGATGTCGTCGTAATCTTTCTATTTCTGATACGGCTTTGAAGCGTTGGACGTCAATTAGACGGACTGTAGATTTATACTCTACTCGTGCTGAACATTTATTGCAACAAGATAACAGAGAAAAGTTATGTGAAGTTTTGCGACAATTTCTTATGTTTTACATACGATAATTTTGCAGAGGCTGTGGTGCTTTGCACTGCCATTAGGCGTATATCTCTACTAGTTCCAAATTTGTGACATTAACTAACTAATTAATTGTCTACAGATGCAATTGTCGCTAGCTAGTTGTCGGCAGATTTATAGTTTCACTTCTAATCTTGCGTTGCGTTTATGATGCTATTGTGTTTTATTTTGTTCGACTGTTTCTTTCAACTTTTTTATACTTGATGTCCTGTTAGTCTACCGCAAGACTCTATTTGTGGCATTTTCGTGCTATGAATGTATCAATTTTTAATTGTACGTGGTTACTTAGAGCGCATACGTCGGAGAGAAATAAGGCTGCTCGTGTGCATAAGCCGTCTACGTAATGTGATAATATACTCTGGCATATTATGCCGCCTGGTGATGGATTAGTCAAGTCTCTGAGCGCGCAGACCAGATGAGAGGAGTATGATGAATGGTCGCGGCTGTTTGCTACTTTATTTTAGAAACCAGCTGAAATAAAAACTGCCGAATGCTGCTCTTATTTCTAAATGCCTAAAATGTTCTCCTAAGCTCTGTCTAGTTACGGCCTGAGAACAACTAGCGACCGCGGATCAGTATGTGCGGGGTTCAAATCCTGGGCTCGCCCGTTACCGACTTCGCCTTCGAGTGAGGAAACTGACGTTAACATTAGCTTTACATTAGCTTTCCTATACAATTTGCACATCCTACTTTAGCGAAGAGAGTTTTGCTTCTCAATTAAAACTTGTCAGGTTATTTTCAATTGTAAGTTACAATTGTATAATTGTGAAAAAATCTTTAATCCTAGAAGTCCTAAATATTAAATATTACTAAATATATTTACAAATTTAAATTTTTCCTGTGTCGGTTTACGGGCTGTTTCTAGAATTTATTAGCTCTTCTATAATCTTGCCGATAGTTCTTTTATTCTACGACATCAATGTCAATCGGCTTTAGCCTACATAATTTAAAAATTTACTCTAGAAATCCTGTTGTGATATTAATTAATGCACTTTTTAAATAGAGCTTGGATCCGAATTTTGTACATGTAGTTGGGTGTCTAATGTCAGTTTAAAACCTCCCGTTAATCTTGGCACCCTGATACTTCGTACGCGGTGAATTAAAGCAAACCGCGGTAAAATTTTGAAAGCGCACTGAGATATTGCGAGGTGGAAATAATTGTGTGGATTGTCATCAGTGTAGATGAAAGATAGAACCGCGTTAATGCTATTGACACGACCAAACAGTTTGTTGACAGATCTAGTGCTAGTTGAACTCTGACCTCTTGAACGTTTGACTCATCTTGTCCTAAATAAGCCACCTCCTATTCATGATTTATGACTAATCGTTTTGAGAAAGTTGATTTGTACAGTCTTTGGAGCTTTAAGAAAGATTTTGCCTATTTTTGTTATCAATTACTGGCACCGAATACTTCCGATACTAATATTATTTAAACAAAACAGTATTGGTCACAAAACAAAAGATGACAAATGGCATTACGTCAAATGTAAAATATAATGTTATGAAAATTTAATGAAATTAAGTAAATATATTGTATACGGTGCAGGGGTGCATTTCTTGGGAATCGGATATGGCATTCAGGGTTCAAATCCCAATGTCTTCCGTCCATCAGAGAGCAATAGGCCTACGCTAGTAAATCGGTCCCAAGCGTTAAGCGTAGATATATAGTCAGCCTTGGAACAAATTTGCATTCTTTAATTCTGAAGTATAAAATGCGGTAAAAGAAAAATTCCTAAATACAAAATCAGTTAATTAATTTGTTTTCAGAGTAATTAGTAAAATATATGTTAAATGTGTGACAATTGTTATGACACTATATTTGATAGATATTTGCACCTAGAGAAATTTCAGTTGTTATTTGCGAAGACAATATTGATCTTATTACTCATCTGAAGTAATTGATGCCTATTAACATATGCTACTGATTTAAAATATTGCTATGTGCTTAATTTTAAAACAACTATACATTTTTTTTTTTTTTTAGATGAGAGGGAAGGCTGAGAGTAGAATTGGTTTTAAAACTTACATGACGCAAACCTGCCGTTAGGCAGTGCACTAAGAGAGAGTGAGAGAGATTAACAAATTAACCGTATAAATGATGCATCAATCTATTTTTAACATGCTACTATGGTAATCTATTAGCTCCTTTAAGTAAGTTTTAGCAGTTAAATATTTGTAATGAATATTAATCCAACGTTGAGTCGCGTTGGGATAGGCTTTTAGTTCTAAGAAGATCATCTTATTAAGTTGTCAACTGACAGTAATATACAGTTTCTAAATGCCAACAGTTGCTGTATCTCACGTCTGCAGCCTATTCACAGTAAGCATGTGGTTGCAGGTTACGATGACTCATGTTATATCTATTCAAGTAACCGAAGTTACTAAGGCATCAAAATTTGCAGTAGAAGAATTACTTAGTGCGCAAGCTCTGTAGCTGACAGTAATTGGGTTTTTAACTGAACTGTGTCTTAATTAATTAATTAATTAATTAATTGATTTAAAATCAAATTTCGATTTTGTTAACCTGTCCATTACTGTGCGCTTAGGCCTATGTAGCACTTTATCCACATATTGTTTTCATTGAAAGATTTGTGGTATCACAGAGGTAACTACTTTGAGTTGCCCCAAGTTTATGTATAGTAAATTCAGTGAATTAAATGGGATAGTTGTCTTCTGAGGAAGGCAACTGCAAACCACCTCAGAAGCCATATTTTTCCCAAGCTATAGGCTACATAAGGTATGGATAAGGCATAGACTTGGTGAAGGTATTAACTTGTTGATCTAAGGAGTGCTCTTATGGAGCGAGAAAGCAGACTTTGAGTATGAATATGTACCTTGAACCTGCCACTTGGCAGAGCACTGAAGAGAGAGAGTTATATGATCTATTTTTGCCCGAATTAATTTGCTTGTGTGTTTATTCCACCCAATATAGCCTGCAAAATAATTTCCTGTGTAAGACTACAGAATAATTAAAGTGGTTTTATAGGAAATTGATCAAGTTCTATGAAATCTTATTTACAATATTATTATTATTAATTATTAGTATTTCTAATAATTATTAATTAATTCATTAATTTGCAGTTTAATTATTAAATATTTAATTAAAAATAAATAATAATTAGAAATTTATTATTATTTAATTAATTCATTACTCAATTCTTTAATTTTGTTTAATTATTTATGAATGAGAATTACGTCTAAAAACTTTCGGAAATCTAACGTTCTCTAGCTAAATATAACATTTAATTTTGCTCCAGTAATACATTAAAATTTGTGAGTGTTCGGGGGGGGGGAGGGGAGATGAAGGGGAGAGGAGCAACGGTAGGGGGTGTTTACTCTAATCAGTCGTTTTGGCAGAAACTTAGGGGGGATTATATAGGGAAGAAAGAGAGAGAAATTTAATTCATTAGACTAATTAAATTACTTAAATATGTTCTTAACTTAGGACACAGGGTCACTCACAGTGGCGACATCATGAAGGGGGGGGGGGGCATGAAGAAAATCTGTCCCCTGAATCAAAGAGGGGCACCTCAGTTACCCCCCCTTCCACCGCCAATCAAATCAAAGCTTAGGCGGTTTAATTCGTTAAATTTTAGAAATTGTCGTTGTATAACACTACTATAGCAGTAGTGTGATCTAATTTATCTTATTCAGATTGTACTAGTAGTACGATCGTACTGTACTAGTAGTACGATCAGACTGTACTAGCAGTACGATCACACTGTACTAGCAGTACGATCACACTGTACTAGCAGTACGATCACACTGTACCAGTAGTACGATCACACTGTACTAGTAGTACGATCAGACTGTACTAGCAGTACGATCACACTGTACTAGCAGTACGATCACACTGTACTAGTAGTACGATCAGACTGTACTAGCAGTACGATCACACTGTACTAGCAGTACGATCACACTGTACTAGTAGTACGATCACACTGTACTAGCAGTACGATCACACTGTACTAGTAGTACGATCACACTGTACTAGCAGTACGATCACACTGTACTAGCAGTACGATCACACTGTACTAGCAGTACGATCACACTGTACTAATAGTACGATCACACTGTACTAGTAGTACGATCAGACTGTACTAGCAGTACGATCACACTGTACTAGCAGTACGATCACACTGTACTAGTAGTACGATCAGACTGTACTAGCAGTACGATCACACTGTACTAGTACCTGCAATTAGATTACACTATGCTAGTAGTACGATCTAATCTAACTACTACAATTCCTAGGGTTTAGCATAGGCTGTGTTAAGCACTTCTGTGTGTGAAAGCTGCAGATAGGACTACTTGTGTATCCTTGACGTTAATAGACTCTTGTGGTTTGTTTAGACAATTCCTAACTCAGCCTCTGATAACGTCTGCCCGCAGATAAATTCCATTTCTAATTTGTTTGAATTAATGGATTAGTTTTATCTTCAGTTTATTCGTCTAAATTTGGTGTTCCTGTAAAATGTGTACTCCGGAGTATTCCGGAACAATCTCTCTGTTTCTCCGTTTCTTTCCATAGTATCCATACTGCTACTCCGTACAATTTGTATCGCTGATTTTGTGCAATCTGTACCTCTACTCCGGTAACACTCTATCTCACATAGGGTACTGTACCGCTTGAATAAATTGGAGTTTTTGAACCCTATTGGTACTGCACAACTGACCGTTTTCTATTTACATTAAAATTGACAAACTCCAATTACTTATATAACAATCATAATTGAGATAATATTTAATGAATTGTTTTAAAATAACGTAATAACATTGCCCGTGCTATGTCCGGACCACTGAAGAATAAACTAATCGTTGACTCCATATGTCGTAAGAAGCGACCTTGCAGAAACTGAGGAAGGCAACGATAAACCACCTCAGAAGCCATATTATTTTCATGCTATGGGATACGTAAGGGATGGATAGGCATAGCCTTTTGTGGAGAGACCGCACTGCATATCTATGGAGTGCTCTTTATGGAGCGCGAGAACAGACTGAGTATTAATACGTAACTAGGACCTGCCACTTGCAGAATACTAAAGAGAGAAAGAGAATAGCGTTTCAGTGCAAATAAATTGTCCTACATGAGTGTCCCGTATTGCGGCCGAAAAATTTAAGAGTTTCACTCGAAGCCGAATTCTGAAATTTAGGAAACTAACTGAAAACTCGTAGACTGATGACGGCTACTGGATACCATTTCTGATAAGCTAAATGGTATAGCGAGGGCTTCAATCGTATAATCTCGTTGTTATATCATTAATTAGCAAAAAATGTAATTTTTTGAATATGTGCCTTGGACTGCCATCTGATAGACTGGTGAAATAAGTTAAGCAGGCGTGGTGGTTTAAAGAGTTAAACTTAAATTGTAAGTGAACTGAGATCAGTCTGACACAGACATTCTTACTTTTGATATCGTCGAGGCTATTGGTTTGGATGAACGGTAGAGCAGATAAACCTAAAATACCTCGAAGTTCCTCAGTACATGGTAACGCTGATGAGGCAAGGGGTATCTATGTGTTGCATTTAACTTTATGCAATAAAAAACTTATTTTGTTATCTTAAGAAACTTTATCGCGTTTATGTGGACTGGTTATAGATTTTTCGATGCTGATTTATGATGGATTGTGTATTTGGATTATCGGCGTATTCATTGTGGGGTCTAATGGCCCTGTTTCCAGATTTAGATTTACTCTTATGATTTTTAATCTCACTTTTACTCATTATTTGCCTGATGAGTCAGACAAACTTCATATTTTAAACTTGTCTCCTCTGCTTTTTCGTTTAAAACTGAGTCTGCAGGCTTGACTGTTGAAAGTATCTTTACTGTATATTATTATATTATTACCTTTTCTCGGCTTATTTTCTATTCGCATACTCGCCAAAACAATCATAAATTCTCGGCCCCGATTGATAGTTTTATCACCCAGACTGCCGTTCATATTTAAAGGCTCTACTTGGATTCAATCGGCAATGGGCCATCTAGTGCTGAATTTTGGATGGTGTAGTAAATGATTAGTTACTTCAGTCATTTGATGTCAAATGGGACTGTAATAATATTATCACTGTGTTATCGATATCACCCAAATCGTATAATATTGTTTCAAGACCGTACGGAAGTATACATTGTACAGTATTTACATTTTAAAGTGTACATTGTACACTCTATAAAATTATTGTGGGAAAGGTCATATCTGCAATCTATTGAGCTAAGAGGAGTATTAATCAATCAATTCTAAATTCATAATGCACCATTCAATCTAAACTGCTAAGACAGGTTATATGAAATAGGGATTACGTTTCTCTTTAGATCGTGACTTAATCGAGAAAAATGAATCTACAGATTTGACATAATTAGTTTTTTCATTCAAATCTGAATTCACGGCGTATTTGCATTTAGTCCCGATTTGCATCTTTGCATTTGTATATATAATAATTATACAAATGTAGAAATTTGTATATTTTTAACTGCCTCCATATATCCCTCCCTTTCCTACGCCAAAAATTTTCCGTTCCGCCTCACCTGCAGGGGTTTAACTAAGGGGTGGGGCACGGGGGGCAGCTTCCACCCCAAATTAAGGGCTGCCACCACAGCTGCCCCCCAAAGCACTTTGTATTGATTATCTATATATTCCTTATCCTCCAATATTTAAGCTGCCACTCCATCTGGTTAAGCTGCCACCCCATGAAGAAATTTCTGGCTACGCCACTACTCACCTGGACATGTTTAACCCGAACGTCTGCTTGGGATACCATAAAACATGGATAGCGTTGAAGCATTGCCATGAATTACTACTGATGCCTCGCTAGTCTGGTAAATATATACAGATTCTCCTGTGTATAAAGCATGTGCACATGTGGTCCCGCCTTGTAGTGATCTCTCTAGACTGTGGCGTTGCTTGTAAGCGCCAGTCTTGGAATATGCAAGAGATTGATAGTGTTGCAAATATTAATATATTAAGAAATTAAACAGAATATAATTTAATATGTAATAATCTGTGGAGCCGTTAACGACAGCTCTGAGAATATCTTTGTGATGAATCTGTGTTATTGTTCAACTTTTTGAGAGTCTAGTCAGAGAGATCAATGTGGATTCTTTAATCTATGAAATAAAATCCGATTGTTAAACTAATAATGCTCTATGCCTTACTTCTCCTCAGCACATTTCTTTTGCAGATTGGTCTTGGTGAATAAATCTGATGTGTGCTGTTGGGGACGTCCCTGACATTTTCTCTGGATGAAGAAACGGACGTTAAATCTTTATTATTATTATTATTATTATTACAATTATTATTACCTACAGTTAATAATCTATATAACGAGATCGATCTTTTCCTATCACTTACAATACACAATATTCTGTCCACTGCAGGGTTCTATTTTGCTGGGGGCGTGTGTGTGAACCTCGGACTAAAGTCTTAACCCCTCAGTTTTAACTGACTATCAATCAATATCAGTCAATAAGTATTTAACGTCCGGTTCCTTGCCATAATGCAATGTCCGGGACGTCAGGGACAATTACTAAGATTACTAGTCAGTTCTACCTGACTAGTAGTCTCTTGTGTTCTACAAGGTTATAGGTTCAAGGTACATATTCCTATTTTCAGTCTGCTCTCACGCTAATTAAGAACAATCCGTTGACGAAGAAGTTGTTCCACAAAAACTTATGTTGATCTCACCCCATCAAGTCCAATAAGCGTTTACCATATGCCCCTGACATTGCCTACCACTGGATCCCGTGGCGACGTCTGTAGAATACTCGACCGCGAATCAGTATGTGAGAGGTTCAAATCCTGGGCTCGCCCGCCACTGACATCGCTTTCGAGTGAGGAAACTGACGTTAACCTTAGCTTTACCAGCTTTATGGATAGGATGTTAAATTCTTCTAGATTGATGTTGAAACGTTAATTTTATGAAATCAACGTCGCTGAACTGGAGCTCATAGGTGGGTGGGAGTTAGAGGGGGTGGGGCGTAATCCTCGAGGGGTGTGGTTTGTGTTGCCATGTAATAGATTGGGTTACATGCCACGTTTTGTTCATCAAATTATTTCAGCAGATATACCCATGGAATCACACAAGACTAGTGTTAGTTATTTAGACTTACCGCACCTGCTGGGATCACGAATGGTTGAGTCCAGACATTCGATGCATTTCTAGTGAAGTATGACGACGTAGAATCCTGTGTAGAGGCAGCATTAGCGGCTAATTCACTAACCAGTTGATGTAATATTAAATTACTGAACATTGTAATTAAAAGCACAATCATTGTGTTTCTGCCTCAGTATTCGTTTTATATCTCAATTACTTTGTATTCGTTATGTCCAACTATTTACTATTTGTTTCATATGTCAGTTACTTTGTATTCGTTATGATAAAACTAATATATTGGCAGATATTATACTATGCTCTATAGTCTCTCTTCTGCCTGTATAGTTTGCCTTATCTGTATTTAATTAGTATTCTCTTATATATTCTTTACTACAATTAAGTTTGCTGAAATGTATGTGCTCTGTGTTGGAATATGAATTGAATTAAACGTATAATTATTTTCATCTTCTTGTACAAGTTTGCCGTTGAGGTGTTGGCAAGCAAAGCCTTTTAATAAGGGATTAAATCGTTAATCGATTGAATGCTCTTTATGGAGTGCGAAGCGGAATGTGGGTAGGATTATGTACCTTGAACCTGCCACTTGGCAAGAACACTAGAGAGAGAGAGAGAGAGAGACAGAGAGAGAGAGAGAGAGAGAGAGAGTGAAATGTTTGCTATGCTAGTTAGTAGATGTAACCTTTCAACTGTCTAGCGTTATAAGTTTATCGGGTGGTTGGTTGAGTTCGTAACGTACAGGCCCGATCTGCCGATGAGCATGGGTTCGCTTCTATACCCAATATCTTTGATTGTAACGTTTTTCTTACTTAAACAGACATCGTATCATTTATCTTTTCATAATCTCTACTGAATTCTAGATTCTAACGAGTTAGCTGAATACCGCTGTTAACTTAATCTCTGATAGTAGCTCGATTGTGATCGTAAGTCGTCTTAATGACAAACCTTGTGCTTCTGAACCTTGATTTTAGACGCACTAGAATATTTATCATGTACTGGTTCAGCCTAGCAGCTGAAATAATTGACATGTATCTTACTTTGTTCTTTAAGCAGAAGTTTCATGGTATGTAGACCAGAGTGCAATGAACTTTCTTTATTCTCCACTCTTCCACACACAACACGCCAGTCCCCACTGATCTGCAGACACTTCCGCAGGTGGTTGCTGGGAAAATTTATCAAATTCAAAATGGAGGGCCAGACAACGTTTTCGGGAAAGTTTCCTGCTAAAAAGTTTTAGAAAGAGTCTATAACATAGTCTCAAGTAGAAATAGTCTATGCATGGTTGAAACCAGTAGCAATGTCGGTAATATATTCGACCGCGGATCAGTATGTGCGGATTCAAATCCTGGTCACTCCCGCCACTGATATCGCCTTCGAGTGAGGAAATAATAAATAAAAATAAAGGTTTAACGTCCGTTTCCTCATACAAGGATGATGTCAGGGACGTCCCCCCATCACATGTCACTACAAATCGATTCACCCCAAACGATCTGAAAAAACACGTGCTGAAGAGAAAACTGACGAGAAAACACGTGCTGAAGAGAAACTGACGTTAGCATTATTTTTATCATATTTAGCTTTATTTTAACCATACATTTTAACGGGTCTAGGCCGAGAGTTGAACACGCAGCTGTGTGTTAGAGATGGCTGAGTCAGAGGCGTTAGCAACTGAACTCTGTGGTTGGCATCAGCTGCTGCTAGCGGAACTAATTTTAACACATCTGCTGCTTCTAAATTCTTCAAACGTTACTGACTGCTTAGTTCAGGAAGAAAGTAACGAACTGACTTTTCAATAAAACGAAATCTACTGTTAGGTTGATTCGCTCAGCGCTTTAAAAAAATTGCTAAAAGTAATTACTGGCATGGAATGGAAATTCGTAAATCTGTAAATATCAAACCTTGATAATTTCAAATCGGATAGTTATTGATAAAAACTGGCGACTATTAATTAGTAGTACTGACATACTGTAACAGTTACGAGGGAATTATTGTGGAATGATTGAACTGCAGTCTGCACGAGAGCTATAATACCTAATTTCCATATTCTTTCTTACTAGTATTTGACACTATTTTTTAAACGAAAGTTTCTCGTTTACATTTATTTTCGCAGTTATTTCTCGTTTCTAAAATTGATGGGCACTCAATGGCAATGGCAAGTTCTGGAGCGTAAAGCTGGCTGTAATTTTCTTTGCTATTTTGTATTTCAGTGCTTTTACAATTTACTTTCTGAATCGCGATATGTAAATGAATGTAAGTGGTAACATTATAGTAATTAGAAAGTAATAAAGGAACAAAATGAATTTGATATAAATTCAACATTTGCTTAAAATAGGTGTGGACGAAACTCCTGTATAAATGTCCAACGTTGACGTCAAGGAAAGATGATTTAAGAAAACTAGAAGCAGTGAAAATGTGGATATGGAGAAAGGCGAAAAAGAATAGTTGAACTCACCAAATTGCAAAAGAAGAGGTACTGTAGAGAGTCGGTACTGATAGCTAGTTACTAATTGTGATAAGAACAAATAAATACTTTTACCGAAAAATAAAATTTTGTCGTGCTTTCCTGCAATTCTGTGAAATTTGCAGCTTTCAGTATCATGTGTAGAGTTTTAATATTAGTTTCTTGCTTATTTAAAGAGACTAAATAGATTGAGATTCGATAACAACGCTTGTTTTGAGGAAGTCTTAACGCCGGTCTCTGAAGAAGCCAACAAATTGGGAAACTAACGTAAAATTAAGAGCTGTCCAATGAGATGATAGATTTTAATGGGAAATTAGATAAGAATTGATATAATTAGTGTTACATAAGTAATAAAGAGAAACAGATAGAGAAAGATATTCCTGTAAGAGTAAAATAACTTAATAGACTGAAACAACAGGATAGCTATAGTAGCATAGAAGAAATTACACTGTAAATATTTGGTCAGATACCTTACAGACGGCATCTTGCATAGTCCATGTGCTTATAATGAACATCCGGTGTTCGGATTAAAATCTTCAGTGCTTGGTTTTACTTACGGTGAATGGAAGGAGGGGAAAAGGGGTATTACAGCGGTTGTCGAGGAGGAGCAACAACAACAACATCTCTTGAATGTTGTTGTTGTTGCTTGAAGCTGGAGTGAAGTTGACTGCAACTTTAAAGAAACCATATAATATGGAATTGAACACTATCAGTCGATATGTTACTGTTGGTATGCAATTCTGTGAAATAGTCAAGTTTCCATTCAGAAATGGTGTAATTGAGTTCTACACTACAATAAAGCTGGCCCTTTAGCAGCAGTTTAATGAAGCACTATTCTACGATAAAGTAGCCATTTTAGTATTGTACGGTAGTAAATTGGCCTCGTAAAGAGAGATATTTACTTTTAAAGTGATAAGACAATGTGAATATCCAATTAAATTGATGATGATTTTAATGATGATAATGATGATGATGATGACGATGATGATCATGATGATCATGATGATGATGAAAATAATAATAGTAGTAATTCAAATAGTAATGACCGGCCTTCAATTTGTTATATTTTATTATCATTTTAATACTATATATTTCATCTCTCTTTTCTAACAAACGACCATGAGTTGCGACCAGCACGTAAACCTCCTTTTTCTAACTTCTTTTATCTTTGGACTGATTTTTTGGATTTTTCAATTCGCACCTTTTTGGACCTTCTTTTTGCTCACCGGCTTGGATTTATCTTAATAGTGTTCGATGTTGTCATGAAGGACAGTAGCACTCTAATTGTTGTTATTATTGTTGTTGTTATTATTAGTAAATTTTCCAAAAGTACGGTAAAATATCAGATTTTGAATTTAAATGAAATAAGAAAAAAATTAGGCAAATGGAAGTGCTTGCATAGCTAATGGATTTGAGCTGTCGGCTAACAAGAAACGAACAGTTCCACATATAGCTGTACTTGGTGGACATAGGAATATTTTCCAGAACTGCTCAGATGTTCTGATTGCATGATTACTTAGATACGGATAAAGTTTAATGCTGTCTCAGTTTATCTTGTAAACATGCCAGATCTTTGTCAATGAGATGAAATTTGGTCTACTTTAGCAATCGTGGATTTCTGCGTAAATGTCTGCTGTACATGATCGTACTAGCTTGCTTTCGTTGCTTGTAATGTGAAATACTGATTGATCATGTTTAATAAATAATTTACTAATAATAATTAGATTGTAAAATAGATATCTTGGCTAATTAGTAGTTAAATATTTCTTATAATTTACTTGATAACTTAGTCAATTATTCATTGTGCATTGTATGAAGAATTTCCTTGCATCTTTGATTTATCCTATACTTTGGACTTGTTTCCGAATTTCAGGAATAAATGTTTTTTATTTAATAATAACACCAAAAGGGTCATGAAACCCGGTACAGTTCACAAGTGACCCATTATGTAATATATGCATTATTCACATATAATGTGTTACGGAAACAGGCCCTTTCTATAGTTATTGCTGCATTGATAGTTGTTAGTTTGTGTAAATTAATTAATTTTGATATTTTGATATTGGTGTTAAAACTTCATTTATGGCTAACGGCACTTTGAACGTGACTTCCTAAATGGTAAGCCCATTTCATAAAATCTATACAAACACATTGTAGGCCTACTAATTCATTTTCCCCAATTAATTGCAAAATAATTCTAGAATTTTGAAAGATATTTATACAACCCGCATTCGTAAAGCTAATGTTAACGTCAGTTTCCTCACTCGAAAGCTATGTCAGTGACGAGCGAGCCCAGGGCGAGGACGTAAATCGCAACTAGTTATTCTCCCGCATATTTTCCAATTGTCGTACAATCTTATTGAAATACTTTCGTTGTGCACAGGTAAATCCTTTGAGATCACTTACGTACGGTTAAAGTTTCACGCCAGTAGACCGGAAAGTTTTGCCATCTACAAGAGAACGTCACCGGACGGGCCGTGGCTGCCCTATCAGTTCTACAGCGCCTCCTGTCAGGAGACCTACCGACTGCCCGTCTCGCCCATCATCCGCCGCGAGAGCGAGGATCAGGCCTTCTGCCGGGACGACTTCAGCGACATCTCCCCGCTGTCAGGGGGCAGCGTGGCCTTCAGCACCCTGGACGGTAGACCAAGCGCCCGAGACTTCGAGAATAGCCCAGTCCTACAGGTAGTTTAAGCGATAAAAGCTGGTAAAGCTAATGTTAACGTCAGTTCCTCACTCGAAAGTGATGTTAGTGGCTGGCGAGCCCAGGATTTGAACTCGCCATATACTGATCCGCGGTCGAGTATCATACCGACAAATCGATGAAAAATCTATCAAATCAATGAGAGTTTAACGTCCCATTCCTCGTAAGGTTGTCAGAGACATCTCTTGTAGACTCTGTACAAATAGACTCCAAAACACCACACGATGACGACGGAGAATACGAATACTACAACAAAATGCGAGATCACAACAGTGCAAGTTAAAAGATCCGAGGCGAGAGGGTCAAAATTCAGACCTATATGACGGAAAGAGATAGTTATTTATTTTGGAGATAGTTATATATTTAGAGTTCTCTTTATGTTGTCCGCAGATGGTCTTTTCTTTTATACTATATATCACGCTTATTTGAAGTAAGAAATATCAAATGATTTGTGAAGAGTTGAACATTGTTCTGGGCAGAAGTCTACCGTCTACCAGTATATTGGTTTCGTTGAGGTGTCTCTGCTTGTAAGTGATATCTATTGCTATCTTGATTACCATTATTATTACCAAAATTTAGAGCCAGCATCAATATTGACTCAAAAGCTTGAATGGGCAATACAAGAATTCACAAATAAAAGAAAGCACTCAATTGGCTTAAATTCTGCATTCACCAATGAGTCAAAAGTGTTAATGGCAATTTACTAAAGGCTAGCTATTTGCCTAGTTTAGCGTCCATTTCCTCTGTCGACTGAATGTCTGTGAAAGACTGCGAATAATCTTAAACCCTCACCATCTGATACTTTTTCTTACTGATCAAACCTCCCAGTAGTTGATCACTAGCTACATGTAACTTGACTTTTAATCGATGAATGGATAAGCAGGTTGATCGACTAATCGAGTTCTGATCAATTGAAAATAGCCCACTTTGTGAAAGTGTAACCACGCTAAATTAATTATTCATTACTTCTCTTCAGCATATGTCTCTTCTCTTCAGCATATGTCTCTTCTCTTCAGCATTTGTCTCTTCTCTTCAGCATATGTCTCTTCTCTTCAGCATATGTCTCTTCTCTTCAGCATTTGTCTCTTCTCTTCAGCATTTGTCTCTTCTCTTCAGCATATGTCTCTTCTCTTCGGTATATGTCTTTTACCGATTGGTTTGGGTCAATTGATTAGGATTGGCGTGAGCTGTGGGGACGTCCCTGGCATCACATTTGAATAAGGAAACGGGCGTTAAACGTTTATTATGATTAATTAATTAAATAGTTAAATTAATCCCAATTATCAATTAATTATTTTCTAGTGCATCCCAGGTACCGATCAACCTTTATTTCCACGTTAAAACTGACGGCACCTTCGTATGATTAATGTATTGCCTATACATGTAGATAGCTTACGTAGAGTGGCTTACATACCGTCGTTTACTTGTTATAGAAAGCACCGAGTGATCTCTCGTACAGTCGACAGTATCGATATTTCCTAATTCACTTTCTGACCTCGGTTGTTGCACTCGATGCTTGAACGAGATGGCGAGTTTAACATTAGCCTACTTAATATAACAATGTATCGAGATTATGAGTTTAACATTGACTGGTTAAATATAACAGTACAACGTTATTATGGAGCTTAACATTAACTTAATATATAACAACGTATCGATATTACGGGCTTAATATTAACCGATTAAATATAACAGTATAACGTTATTATTGAGTTTAACATTAACCTGCTTAATATGACAGTGTAAACTTATCAACAACACTCGATGACTAAAACAATTAGTAACACATATGATATGTATTTATTTTAATAAAATTTGATTTTGGTGACATATTTAATAATTTTCATTACGAAATATATATTAACGTTTATTAAGCTATATTTCTTTCACTCCTCGCTCTAGTGTACAACTAAATAAACAGTGCAAGTAGTATATAGACTTCAGAGACTTTCTCTCTCTCTCTCTCTCTCTCTCTCTGTATCAATTTTTCGATTTTTATCATGTTTATCCCGCTACCAATGCTATTATTCAATTAAATTAAATTAAATTTAATAAGAAGACCAAAAAGGGTCATTCAACTCTGTACAGCTCATATATACAAGAAGCAAACAAGCAAATACAATAAGACAAAACACAAACTAAATGTGAACTAAAAAATATATAGATCACCATAACAGGTGAACTTATGCATACAAAACAGGCAGGGGTATAATTTTAAATTGAGATTAAAAATCAAATAATAAAAATAATAAACGAAGAAGAAGACCAGATGAGCTAATAGCTATCTATTAACTTAAGTATTTCCGATATGATATTTTCGAGATCAGAAGTGTAATGGTTATAGCGGTTTGAGTATCATTGCTTAATCATCCTTTATGATTCGCTTCCTATTGTTGGGGTTTATTCCAAAGTTTGACGGATTTAACTTGTGGAAGGATCTAGAATATGAATTTATATGCATGTGCGTAAGCAAGAAATAAGAATAAATAAATAAAAATAAGCTTAATTATCTTGTTGTTATTCATGAAAACAGTGATTGGGTCAGGTGTGATTTTATTTTATTTCATGGAGTTAGATGTTATTTCAGTTGGTTTCATTATTTGAAAGGGCAACCAACGTCAGAAAGGGCATTCGGTTGGTGAGCACCTAGGCTCCAGACATTGCTACAAAATTTTCTAATCCTGACCATAGTTAAACTGGGATTCAATTGAAGATGATGATGATGATGATCGACTGTCCGATGTTATTGAGTGTTATTATAAGTTAGTATGTTACTGAGTCAGATGTTAATATATTTTATTTCATCAACATTAATTTCACATCAGTTAGTCTCATATTGGAGCTTAACTTTAAGCATTAATTGGAGAAGCACACCCTAACTGAAGTTAAATTCAAGGAAGCGTATATCAGTTAAATAGATTTTATAATCTGCTGAAAGTGAGGTCTGTAGGTTAATGACGAATGCCGCAAGGCACGTTAATGGCGGATTTGGTATTTGAGTTAATACGTGGAGACGTGGTGAAGAAATCTTTCTTCCAGTGGATTAACTCCGGTACAGTTTACTTGAGGAAGTATGGTATTTGTGAGTATGGTATTTCTTATTTTAAGCTTCTAATGCATAGAAGCTTAAAATAAGATTCTTTCACTTATTTAAGATAGGACTCAAAATTTACTTAAGATATTAATTCAATTTATTTTGCTTCCACCTTTCTGTGCACAATTTTATACTGGACAGTAGCAGCAAATAATTAATTACGTAAAAATAAAACCAGGAATCAATGTCATTTATTTTTTAAATATCTAGTATTTTGTAATTGCTTCTAATTTACTATGCACAACATATACAGTTTAAAATATATTATAAATACAAATTTAATTACTGCGTCAAACTTTCTTTCGCTTGTAAGCTTATTTAACGAATTTTGTTTGGAACTCTTGATCTCTCAGGGAAGTGTGTAACTTCTAATTTTAGTTACGGTAATTTTTTTCTCTCTAGATTTTGTTTCATGTGCTTTGGGCTTCGATCAGTAGTTAATTAAGTAGGTGCTCCGCACAGTTGCCAGTTATGCTCGCTTCAAATTCTAGAGAAGTACTATAATTACATGTAGATTTTGACTTCAATTTCTAGACTGTTGTAAAACGGCATTCGTTCAATTTTAACTGTGATATTAGCGTCTGAGACTTGGTTAATGCATGATCTTCAAGATAAATGCGATAGTTTTGTTGTTAGAAGATGATTGACTTCTGAAAAGCTGAGGAAACTGGGTTTGTTAGCTGAAGGCCCTGAGTTAGGTTTGTTAGCTGAAGGCCCTGAGTTAGGTTTGTTAGCTGAAGGCACTGAGTTAGGTTTGTTAGCTGAAGGACCTGAGTTAGGTTTGTTAGCTGAAGGCCCTGAGTTAGGTTTGTTAGCTGAAGGCCCTGAGTTAGGTTTGTTAGCTGAAGGCCCTGAGCTCCTCAACTAGCCTCGTTATGTTAACCCGAGTACCACAGACGTCACGTGGATCTGTAACACTCTCCACTGCGGATTAGATAAGACTGTATAATGAAGATAGGAAGATAGTGTAAGCGAAAACAGCCTTAGCTTATCCACTTCTTTCTGTATCCCGTAGGGCGGAAACAGGATTTATAAAATTGTGCAATTAAATGAGCAAGCCAACTGAGAAGTCTTCAGACTGAATAAATCTCCTTCGCAGCTGCTTCCACTGAGGCTATTTTAAGGCTACGCTATCAATCAATTGGAGGCTCCATACATTGTGTTAATTTAGTATAAAAACTGTAAAAGTTAAGTTTACTACTGCATCCGTATTACGGATACTGGTTGAACCCTCTCGTTCAGCAGGGATTCGAGTGATCGAATAGATTATGTGTATTTCTTACCAGCGAACTAGGGCACTCTGCGTTACAATTGATACATCAGCCAATAAGTATGTATTGTAAAATTTTATATTAACAATTATTGTTAAATATATGCTTAATATAGTGAATACGTATTTTGATATTCTCAGGAATGGGTTACCGCCTCTGATATAAAGATTGTTCTAAACCGCATCAACACGTTCAGAGATGAGGTGTTCGGAGATCCCAAGGTTCTGAGATCCTACTTCTACGCCATATCTGACTTCGCTGTGGGAGGAAGGTAAGCTTGCCGGAGTTAGGACTCTCTGAGCTTAACGTAAAGACGACCCATTAGGTCGCTAGTTCAATCTCCATATGGGTCATCTCTGATGACAGCCTAGTGTTACAGTAATTGAATTTATTTTGTTAGCTTAACGTTTGTTTTGTATCGCAAGGATACACTTGTTCTTCTTTCTAGAGTATGTCGCACTATCCAATCATAGTTTAGCAACATCAATTATGTAAGAAAGGATGTTATGGACTTGGTCGTTCAAACAAGATAGATCATTTCTAACGAAATTTAAAAACTAGAAATTAAAATCAAAATGAAATGTAAATTATGTACGTAATTATTTAGGTTATAAGTGATAATAAATTAAGAAATAAAAATCATCCGCAAATGTGGTTTTAAGTAAAAAAAATGCAAATCTATAATAAGATTTACTATACAAAATTCAAATCTGCGACTTGGAACCTGCTGTCTAAATTTTCTTCCAGATAATTTGGATTTAGTTAAAATAATCTGAAAACTTGTTACCCGTAACTCAAAGAAACGACTTAAAATCTTTTCCGTATTCCGTAGAAAAGATTCGAATAATATTTGCATATGCGGAACTAAAGTTACGTTAAGAGAAAAGAAACCTATGATGCGAGATTCAGAATGTATACTATGCTCTGAGCTCTGGCATCGTGCTTGGAAGGTAAGCAGTGTAGAGTTACACGTACGCACAATGTTACGTGGTGAGCAGACATTTACAGGAATAGCAATGGAGTAAGCAGATCCTCTTTGTTTGCTTCTGAGTTTAAGAATCAACAATCTGAAACGTTGCGTCATGCTTATTTCATAAGAACTTTGGAGTATGGGTCTAATCCAAACAAGGAAATTAAGCAGTCATTGTTCCTTGGAGGAGGGATTTCGTTATCAGCCCTTGTATGCGTATAAACTACGAATCTGATAGCAATTGAAATTAAAATTACAATCGAATGATTTATCTACTTTCATTGCCTTATATTTGATAATGTCTACTTTTTAAGTTTTTCTTCAAGATTACTGGCCATTAATGTGAGATATGTTAGTTTTTAAGTCAACTGTACATGCATTTCTAATAAGAGATACTATATAGAATACTAAAATTACTATAGAATGCGCGTGAAATACAGGATTTCTTGAGAACGCATACAGATACTCTGCGTATTACACTCCACTGGATAATGACGCATCTTATTTATAAATGCATTTACAAAAATTCAACCGATCTAGGAGCGATCGATGGCAGTTGGTGAAGTAATAAAAGCTAATACTATACTGGTTTACTTTATTAGAAATTTGTAATTTTCTAAAAGTTCCATTTCCGTTTCCGCTATCAAAGTAACCATATGGTCTTTTATTAATCTTCGGCTAAACTCCTCATCGCTTCACCATGCGTGATGAAATAGAGTTGTAGTGGCCGTATAGCTCGGTATGTTTATTGTTGTAGGGCCCACGATGGATTTGACCCTGACCGCAACGTAAAACACGATCTCGAGAACTATGCTCGTACTGATAGCGGCTTCTGAAAAACTTTTTAAATCCCTTCCTTATCATGCGTGGAGATAGAACATTACTTGTGCATAAAACTGTAGTCACTTTGACTATCAAAATCTGAAAATCAATAATAAATGAGTCAATATTTGCACGTTCGTTTTATTATAAGAACAGACCTGAAATGGAAATATTACCACTTTTGCATAGTTTCTGGCGGAAAGCCAGAGAAAGCCAGGTGAGCAGACATTTACAGGAATAGCAATGGAGTAAGCAGATCCTATTAGCCATGTGCTATTAGCCATGAGAAAAATTTTCCTATCGATTTAATAATCAGTAAGGTGCGTAATACCAGACTCGTTGTGGACCTGCCATTTAACGAACACCAGAAAGAGGCGTTAGAAGATCATTCATCTGTGATTATATGATGGAAAATAGAGTCACTTGAGAGTTGCTCGCAATTCTCTAACAGACGTATACTGAATATACTGAATAAGAATACCGACGTGTAGATAATGAAATACCGACGTGTAGATAATGAAATACCGACGTGTAGATAACGAAATACCGACGTGTAGATAACGAAATACCGACGTGTAGATAATGAAATACCGACGTGTAGATAATGAAATACCGACGTGTAGATAATGAAATACCGACGTGTAGATAATGAAATACCGACGTGTAGATAACGAAATACCGACGTGTAGATAATGAAATACCGACGTGTAGATAATGAAATACCGACGTGTAGATAACGAAATACCGACGTGTAGATAATGAAATACCGACGTGTAGATAATGAAATACCGACGTGTAGATAATGAAATACCGACGTGTAGATAACGAAATACCGACGTGTAGATAATGAAATACCGACGTGTAGATAATGAAATACCGACGTGTAGATAATGAAATACCGACGTGTAGATAACGAAATACCGACGTGTAGATAATGAAATACCGACGTGTAGATAACGAAATACCGACGTGTAGATAATGAAATACCGACGTGTAGATAATGAAATACCGACGTGTAGATAATGAAATACCGACGTGTAGATAATGAAATACCGACGTGTAGATAATGAAATACCGACGTGTAGATAATGAAATACCGACGTGTAGATAACGAAATACCGACGTGTAGATAATGAAATACCGACGTGTAGATAATGAAATACCGACGTGTAGATAATGAAATACCGACGTGTAGATAATGAAATACCGACGTGTAGATAATGAAATACCGACGTGTAGATAATGAAATACCGACGTGTAGATAATGAAATACCGACGTGTAGATAATTGATACTGAAAGTTAATTCTTTATTAATCATTGTCAAATTTTCTTGTCAAATACTTCTTTGAATTTTCGGGGGCGTTTCAAATAGAATCAACTTATTCTATTGATCTATTATGTACTCTTTACGTGTAGAAAATGATCCTAGTAACAATGAGCTGCTCAGGAAGACGTTCTCTCTCTCACTCTCTCTTACTGCACTGCCTACTGGCAGGTCCATGGTATATACCGCCTCCACTCTTCTCTGTCTTTAGCTTTCCTCTTCATGTCCACGTATGAGTGGATCTTAAATCATCTAACATCCTAATCTCGGCCTGCCTCTGCCTCTATTTCCTTCCATTCGGCCTTCTTTGACCTCTTCTAATAGACTTTCCCCCTTAGAATGTGTTCTATCCAACTCTTCTTCCTATTTCTTAGTACATTTATCAATTGTCTATCTGTAAAAACTGTCTCTAAAACTTCCTCATATGTAACCTTTTGAGTCCAGCTAATCCTTTCCATGCTGCTCTCGAAGGAAAGCAAAACATTATAATAGATTTATGTACAATTTAAATGGCACTCTTATAAATCTGCATCTCGGACTAACGGAAGCTCGAAAATTAAACTTTTCGTAGGATTTTCTAGGAAGTTTAAATCTGACGCATTGTTTTCTTTAGGTAGAGAAATTGATTTTAAAATTTAGGATTTACTTAATTTATCTTTTGTGAACTTCAGGAAATGATTTTCGGATGTTTGCGTTGTTATTTGCATTTCTTGTCGGATGATTCTTTCAAGTTTGACTTTTTGGAGAACATTGAAAAAACTTTTTTCTCGAAGCTTTTATTTTTTAAATGTTTACACGGGTTAACTGCAGAGATTCGTCTCGAGCGTCTCGTCACTATCTCTCTTGAACTTCTGATGCAATCTTACAATGATTGTGCTTGCAATAACTAAGAAAAAATAAATTACAGTAAATCAAAGAAATTAAAATAAAAACTGTAAAAATGTACAATGACAAATAGATAGACAACGCAAATCTAATTTTCCTTCACACGTATTAATTTACAAAAACAATGAAATGTGGTTGAGTTTTTGCCTACCTATTATGTTTAAGATATTTTGCGGGTTATAGTACTTAGGTCACTGTAAAATTTTCACCAATTAGGACATTTGCAACATTAAAAAATTTTCTTACTGCTATAAAAGGTCATAAAGCGAAATAGCAACGATGCATTTTCACAATTCCAAATCATTGGGATGATAAATTTAGTTGTAATTAACGTAATAATTAATAAATGCGTATTAATTAACGTGTTAATTACTAATAACTGGTGAATTCGCTCTGTAACGCTGGATAGAACAACTTGAGAGTTACTTGTAAAGGTTCTTCTGACTCATGCCGTGGTGCCTGTGTGTTATCAAAATGTCAATCTCGTATGAGATGATTTCATCGAAAGTTCTTGTTTTATATTTTGTCTGAACCTGTTTTCAACTTCTGAGATGTTATATATCAACACTGCGGCATTTGATACGATGTAGCGATAGTGCACTGAGTGGTAACGGTTAGGTCTACGAAGCTTCAATAGTTGGTATGAAATTAATATTAATTATAATTTTAGAGTTCTAATCCGCGGCTGGAGATTAATGCTGTAAGGGTTAGGGTACAAATAGGTACAATACATGTAGGTTTTATTATAACCACCGTCTTGAAAATGATCGAAAGGGGAAGATTATGATGTGTCTTTGAGATTTTACTCTCTCACCGACCTGCCCGGATTTTAAAAGCCTTAATATATATCATTGAGATTCTCAGATGTCTAATATAACCGTTGTCTTTGTTATATCACGTTTTCTCTTGCCCATGAAGTTCACTTGTGAAATAGTTAAAATCAAAATGAGCTTTCGCAAACTCTTATAGTGATTAATTGAACGGTCATACTTAAAATTTCTGTGGTATTTCTGTTTTTTTGCCAGATGTAAGTGTAACGGCCACGCCAGTGAATGCATCAGGATTCAAGGAGGACGGTTTGGGGATCAGCTTGCCTGTAAATGCGAGCACAACACGACTGGACCCGACTGCAACGAGTGCCTGCCCTTCTTCAACGATAGGCCCTGGAGCAAGGCCACTCAACATGACGCCATGGAATGCCTGCGTTAGTAACTTTAGTCTCTGGTAGGTTCTATTGTCTCTGGTAGGTTCTACTAGTCTCTGGTAGGTTCTAGTAGTCCCTGGTAGGTTCTAGCAGTCTCTGGTAGGTTCTAGTAGTCTCTGGTAGGTTCTAATAGTCTATTGTAGGTTCTAGTAGTCTCTGGTAGGTTCTACTAGTCTCCGGTAGGTTCTAGTGTCTCTGGTAGGTTCTAGTGTCTCTGGTAGGTTCTAATAGTCTATTGTAGGTTCTAGTAGTCTCTGGTAGGTTCTACTAGTCTCTGGTAGGTTCTAGTAGTCTCTGGTAGGTTATAGTAGTCTCTGGTAGGTTACTGAATAGTAACCTACCAGAGACTATAGAAACTAATAGAAACTACCTCTGATTTTTCAGCGCTTAATATTCCCACTGTATTCTAAGTAAGGGTCTCAGCATTTTAAGTATGAACAATAATAATCCCACAGCATTTCAAGTATTAAGTGGTATCTTCGGGATTATCTTACCGTTGTAATCTAAGCATTAGCCATCATCTGTAAGAGTTTTTCATATGTGGCGTATATTATATCACTCGCTCTAGTCCTTACTATTCACTAAGAAGCTGTTTTCAAATGTGGTTGAACTTTTTCCATTAAAGATACTTTAAATGTACGTTTGTTATGACGATAATCATTTCTTTATTTGTGTAATGGTTAATTTTATCAGTTGTGTATCTAAATGCATTTTACTTGGTGATATATTGTCGGTCACTCAATTTTAGATACTTTTAAATTTTCCTTCAATCATGTCTCAATCCTCCTTCTTTACTTAAGTTCGATATGTAACTATCAATAGGTAACTAACTCTCAATATGTTGGAACTATTTCACTCTTTGCTACTTACAGATCCACTATTGTCGTGCTTTACTATTGCTAAAATTTCTTATATCTAGTAGGACGCGCATATATGTAAGCATTTATTTTGACTCCGTACAGTGTATTTACATCTACTACTTTTACGTAAATCAACTTATAGATCTTTACTGCGGCTCAATTATCATTATTAGATTTTCTTCTCAGCATGCCTCTGATAGTATCTTCGAACAGAAAGACCGACGTTAAATTTTGTAACAGTACAACATTGACCATGTTAGATCTATGATGAAAGTGAAATGTGATGTTTCACTTGACACGGCAGTTTTCACACCCAGTCTGGCATGTAGCTTTAATGTTGGACTACCGTATTATCCTCATAGTCTTCGCTCGTATGGGTTTTGTGACTGTTCTGAATAAATACAACTCGTGTAGTTTTACCGAATGATTGTAACGTATCTGGTTAGTTCAGCTCGTCGATATGTACGTCAGCTGCATTTGACGCTATAAGTCAATGGCATTGGGTTTGTTTTTCTGAAAGCCTCTACAGTTTTACAGAAGAAACTCACGATATTTTTGTGCTTTTCCTTTACTCGTACTGTGTCTATATAGTACTTAACTTACTTAATTAGTTAATTGGTACTTTAATAGGTCGCAATATATGCCAGAGCATTTGGGTCTCTACTTCCCCTTTCTACTCTCTGTGCACATAGCACATGGTTGTAAGTTTGACTTCCGTGAAGTATAGTTTTCATTCTATGCATTTGAAGGTGATAATTATGATATTATGAAACACTCAAAGCTCTGAGGATTATTTGATAAGTCTTGTATTTGTTGCACAGCGGAGTGAACAGTTAGTAAGATCATCATCTTCCTTTGAATCCCAATTTAGCCGGAATCGGGTTTTAGAAAATTTTATAACAATTTCTTGAGCCTATGTTCTCATCGACCGAATGCCCTTTCTGACGTTGGTTTGTATCTTAGTGTTTTGTCGCCTTTTACGAGACGTGCAGTCTACGGTTGGTCCATTCTTTAGCAACCTGAACACAACACGGATACACATCCCATAAATAAATGTTAAATCACATCTACTAAACATATTTTCAAGATTCTATTATTAATAATTTTCGGATTATCATTATCATTATGGTGTGGGACAGAGAGGATTGGAGAAGGTCTATTCAAATCCAGACCCTAGTTAAACTGGCACTCAAGGGAAGAAGAAGAATAAGAACAAGAAGAAGATGATGATGATGATGATGACGATGATGGTGACGATGACGACGACGATAACGATAATGTTAATGATAATGATGAAGATGATGACGACGACGACGATGACGATGACGACGACGATGATGACGATGATGATGTGTGTCTACAGCTTGTAACTGTAACGGGCTGGCCGAGCAATGCTACTTCGATGAGGAGTTGTATCGCAGGACGGGACACGGAGGTCACTGCAGAGGTTGCAGGGACAACACTGCAGGTCCTAACTGTGAGAGGTGTCAGGATGGGTTCTACAAGAGAGACCCACGTGATCGCTGTCTGCCGTGTAGCTGTAATCCCATCGGTATGCTCCTATGATATCGTCGTCGTTTGCGTTTATAAAGAATTTGAAAAAAATAATATATCAACTTCTTTATTCGTCAACGCTTGACAGGAAGAATAGTAACAGAACAACGTAACATAAAAAGTAGGACAAAAAATAAACCACCACCAATTACAAGGAGTTACAGTTAGTTATAATAATAATAATAATAATAATAATAATAGTAATAATAATAATAAAGGTTTAACGGTCGTTTCCTCATACAAGGATGATGTCAGCGACAAAAACAAAGGTATGTATAAATTCTAAACTATCTTGTTCATGTGTAGATTTGTCTAGCACCGCAAAAACGACAACAAAAAATGTTTATAGTGCAGATGTTGTTCACGAAAATATCTAGCTCTATGAATCTAAATCCAAGTTTATGAGCAGAACTGAATTAATCGAGTCCAAATTTTATATCGGAAATAAGGTGCAAAATACTCGTTTGCAACGAAGGCAGAATCAACGAGTCATTAGCAGAATCCCCAAGAAAAATGGTATATCATGATAGATGATTTAAAGATCCGCTCGTATATGAACATGAAGAGAAAACGGAAGACAGAGAAAAGTGGGTGCGTTATATACCATGGACCTGCCAGTAGGCAGTGCACTAAGAGAGAGTGAGAGAGAGAGAGAGAGAGAAAAAATAGACTTTCCTGCCTTGCATGATTCTTACTATTTTCTTCATACAGTGATGAAATAATTTATCTAAACTTCAGCGCCCAAAAGTTAAGGAACTGTAAGATTATAAACGTAATTCTTTAATTTTTTTAATTCTAAAATTTGTTAATTTGTTAAAATCAACAAATTTGAGACAGAGGATTTGAGACAGTCTATTTGTATCCCGACCGTGGTTAAACTGGGATTCAAGGGATGATGATGATGTTAATTTGTTAAAATTCGCTTGAAGGTGCGAGAAGGACCCAGTGCGATGCTAATGGGGTTTGCGAGTGTAAGCCTGGAGTCGGTGGCGAGAAGTGCGACCGGTGCCTGCCCAACTATTTCAACTTTGGACCTAACGGCTGCAGGTGAGTGAGATAAGATATCGGTATCTGGGCACTTACTGAGGCTTGATGCTAGACCAGTACTTGAAAAAGCTAACTGTAAAATTTTTTCATCCATGGCTTTTCTACAATCTGCAGCTAGTCTACCGTTCCTGCGCATGTTAGGTTTTGGTTGTATTTCGTTATAATTTTCTATTTATTTAATTGTTTTCATTAAAATAGCTAAAAGCTTAAGCCTCGAATAGCGTCTCTAAGGTATGTCGAGACAGGTCGAGCGTTATATTTGAATCCTGCACCTAGATCGCAACCTAGCGATCCAGAGTCTGACAACTAACCGATATGCTACATGCTAAGCCTAGTTTATAGAATCTAATGACTGTAAATCGAACCCTATATTAGCTACGCGACTAGAATTCATTAAGATTAATTGCTAATTTGTTGCTAATTAAAATTCAATTAGAATCTAATTAGAATTCACTAAAGTTGCTCAATGTAACTATATTCATTGTGATAATTAATTGCGTTCTCTGGGTGGTAGTGGATGGTAGCTAGGAATCTCTGATTTCGTTAAACCAAATTGAAAGCGACACCAGAACCGGGCTGATTTAATCAACAATAAATATTTAAGGTAAAGAAATATTCAAATATAAATATTTTAAGATTCGCTACAAGTGCAATCTCTCAGACAGTACACTAGTTGTTAGGAAAACAAAAGTTAAACTTAGCTTTTTTATATTAAAATATGGTAAAAATTAAATAAATTTGGTTGTATTTGTAGGCAGTGCCAATGTATATTTATAATAAAATATGGCACAAACTAAATCAATTTGTTTGTGTTTGTAGGCCGTATCAATGTAAATAGTATTTTTATATTAAAAAACGGAAAGCTAAATCAGTTTGGTTGTTTTTGTAGGCAGTGTCAAAGTAACTAGTATTTTTATTTTAAAATAAGGTCAAAACTAACTCAATTTGGTTGTAAGCAGTGTAAATGTAACTAGTATTTTTTATAATAAAATAAGGTAAAAACTAAATCAATTTGGTTGTATTTGTAGGCAGTGCCAATGTAACGCTGCGGGGTCGGTTAACAACAGGCCTGACTGTGTGTCAGAGACAGGCCAGTGCAGGTGTAAAGAGAACGTGGAGGGGCAGAACTGTGACAGGTTCGTGAGAAAACCTGATCTGTTCTGTTAGTGCTCGATGTGTCATTGATGACTCTAGCACTCTAATTGTTTTTATTATTGTTATTATTTTGATCTACTCTATTAGTGCTCGTTGTTGTCATTGATGACTGTAGCACTCTAATTGCTGTTATTATTGTTATTAGTATGATCTACTCTATTAGTGTTCAATGATGTCATTGATGACTGTAACACTCTAATTGTTTTATTATTGTTATTATTATGATCTACTCTGTTAGTGCTCGAAGTTGTCATTGATGACTGTAGGACTGTAATTGTTGTTATTATTATGATCTACTGTTTTAGTGCTCGATGTGTCATTGATGACTGTAGCACTCTAATTGTTGTTTTTATTGTTATTATTATGATCTACTCTATTAGTGCTCGATGTTGTCATTGATGACTGTAGCACTCTAATTGTTGTTATTATTGTTATTGTCATGATCTACACTATTTGTGCTCTATGATATCATAAATTTAAGTGACTTTAAATTGCTCTTGTTTTTGGATTCTTTAACATTCATTGGAGGTACATTACCGACCATAAATTAGAGTTTCAAATTTTCTGTTTTCATTGAAATTCAGAACTGTTAGCACTGATAGACACTCTGAAATAGGCGTGGTTTTGAAGTGATTGATTGAGTATAATTGATAGATTTTTTATTTAAAATCGCATATAGATTTTTAAACGTCATTATAATATCCCGTGAGCTATTCTTTACATTTCCTGATAATTACTTGATTATGAGACTACGTGAAGGTGATGATGTATATGTGATTAATAGAAGCAATACTTGATTGATTAGGTTATTTGCTCTATTGACCGCCTTAATCATTTATTGATTGGCTGAATGATTATTTGACTGATTTAGAGACCGATTAAACAGTTGATCGATTGATTGGTTGAGCTGATTGATTGATTAGATGTAAGCCGGGACACTTTGGACTGACTGAGTCGGATCCTCTGGGGTGCATTGCCTGCTTCTGTTATGGGCACTCGAACAAATGTACTTCAGCTAGAGGATACACGGCCATGACAGTTCATTCTGACTTCGAGTCAGGTGAGCTTCCGAGTCAAGTCTTTTTGTATTTAGCGTTGTCATGGACAACAGTAGTACTCTAATCGTGTTGTTGTTATTGTTGTTGTTCAGTATTGTCCAGTTTCTTGTTCAAATTATAGTTCTTTGGGCTCCTTTCAAAACTCTGGCACTGTGCTAGTTTTAAATGCAAGTTGATCCCCTTTTGCTTCGTGTTAACCATGTCTAGTGAATAGTAGTTAAATATACATGTATGTTTTCTATCACTCAAGAAACGTATATTGAACACTTAATGCAAGATAATGTATCACTCATAAGTTATTCGCCATAAGTTTGTTTAATTTAGACTACTGTAACGATCTATATAGTTGATGTGTATAGTGTACTTTGCTTACTAGTGACTGACTGACTGTTTTATTGCTTAAGAACCTATTTCAAGTAGTCGCCTGGCTCTATATTCGTGCAATGCTCCTGTGGTCATCTCTAAACACACGATCAGTCAGACATCTCAAAGAGAGCACTCGAATGAATTAAGCTCTTAAAACCGAATTGACCATTTCTAAATGCGCGCGAATCTTGTGAATGAAGAAAATCTTATCTTGTTTACTCTGATTTCGTTTAACTCACTTTTCAGTCTTTTATGACAGCAGTATTTAACTTTCGTCTATTTATTGCTGACTGGACCGCTGTTAAAAGTAGATCATGGTTCACTTTTGAAATAAACGTGCCACTTTTAATGACACATGCTCGCTTTTTGTTCTCTGATAAATTAGATTTTGGCATTAATTGACTTCGTTTATTTTGAATACAATTTTTCTGGTGTTTGGCAAATTTATTTTCTGCAATCGCTATAACGTGGACATAGCATTTTACTTATAGTATTTGTTTTTTATTTTAACATAAATATCAGCAGCAATATAATTTGAATATAATTAACTAAAACAACTTTTAAATGAAACTTTGAATTAAGCTGTTTAAGTTAAACTTTTGAATGGTTTGCAATAGTTTAAACCAAATATTAATTATCATAAAAACGTATTTTTTTATTGTAATTAAAAAGCTAATTGTAGTTTTAGTGGATGAAAATAGTGTCTAACAGACGAAAGTAGCTGGTTTACAAAGGTTTTCAAATACATTCGCACTCATATTATATTTAGAATATTTTCTTTCTCAGAAGCTGTAATTCATAATTATACCAGAGCCAGTGTCTTGTAGGTATTCAGCATCAATCCAACATCAACATTTGCAACCTCGAATTACATGGGTTCGAATCCAGTGCTCTCTCTGTCACTGACCTTTTATCGAGCAGGAAACTAACTTTAAACATGACTCTAACCTTATAGTATATCGGGAATATTTTTACTTTAAACAGCTGTAGTTTAATAAATCCCAAACTCTCTAAACGAGGACTAGAACTATAGAATTATTGTAGTAACAGTATATATGTTTGTTTAAATTATTTATTTTATTTTTTGTATGTTTATTTAAAATTATTTGTATAACTGACTAACTGACTAAAGAGATAGCATTAGATAAAATGTAAAGCTAAGGTTCACGTCAATTTCCTCACTCGAAAGCGATGTCAGTGACGGGCGGGCCCAGGATTTGAACCCTGCACATACTGATCCGCGGTCAAGTATCTTACCGACTTCGCCACTGGCTTCAACCGCATTTAACAGAAGAGTAATTAATTGATGCAGGCGTGAATGAGAGAGCATTAGGTAAAGTTTAACAGAAGAGTAATTGATTGATGCAGGCGTGAATGAGATAGCATTAGATATAATGTAATAGAAGAGTAATTGATTGATGCAGGCGTGCAGCACTGGACGGCACAAACACGTGGAGGTCAAGTGGTGCCACTTCAGAGCAGGTCTGGAAACATTGGGGCTTCCTCTCAGTCTTCTGAGTCTGTGTACTTTGTAGCGCCAGGTATTTATTACCTCAACTGGTAATTAACATATACAATGTAAACATTGGGGCTTCCTCGGAATATACTACAATTATTGACTTTTCAGCACCTGGTATGTTTCATATGAATTTTGGGTTTCAGCTGAAGTTAAATTACACTTTTATTTAGTTGCATATATTTAGTGCCTGCATTTAAGCATGCATTGATGAAGTATTCTTACTTCTACCTGTGTTAGATCAATACAATACTATATATTTTTTATTATATTATTATAATCAATAGTATATTTTTATTATAGTTAGTAATATTTTCAATTTGTCGAATTTGTTTAAAATTTTGATCATTAGGTATATGATGAAAGATGGATGTATTTAAGCATAGTCCAGTCCTTGTTCTGCTAACTTTCTAACAATCCAATCATTTTGTATGCTGACTACAGACCGATATCTCGGAGATCAGAGACACAGTTATAATCTCCTGCTCACTTTCAACCTCAGAGTTGGCGACGATAGAGCACAAGCCACGGCCGAAGACATCATCATCGAAGGGGCTGGCCTGAAGATAACCGCCGCTATATTTCATCAGAACAACCCATCACCGAGGACTATTGACCAGGAATATAAGTTCAGACTGAACGAGCATCCGACCTACCAGTGGTCGCCACACATCACGGCCAATGAGTTCATGAGACTGCTGTCCAATGTGACCTCACTGAAGATCAGGGCAACCTACTCTCCTTATGGTGTGTGGTGTTGAAGTTGAGTTATTAAGGCTTATTTTAAATTCAACTTTTTATTTATTTAGTATCTTAGTTTTAGAAAACTAGAACTATGCCGAGCAAGAAGATACAATTCCCTTTATTTGTATCTAGATACATGCATCTATTTGTATCTATTTGTATTTGTATCTAGATACATGCATCTATTTGTATCTATTTGTATTTGTATCTAGATACATGCACTAGCTACTCATCCGAAAGTAGGTACAAAATGTTAGATATACTTTCCTAACTAGATGCGCATATAGATACTTGTATTTTAGATAATTCCAAGCAGTAATGAAATAAAACCTACAGTAACTGTACTTCCTTTCTTGTATAAAGTATGGTGTATAAGACTTAAGCATATTAGCTATTAAATTCAATTTTTAAGCATATTAGCTGTTAAATTCAATCTTTAAATACATTAGCTATTAAATTCAATCTCTAAGCATATTAGCTGTTAAATTCAGTCATTAAACACACTAGCTATAAAATTCAGTCATTAAACACACTAGCTATAAAATTCAGTCATTAAACACACTAGCTATAAAATTCAGTCATTAAACACACTAGCTATAAAATTCAGTCATTAAACACACTAGCTATTAAATTCAATCTTGCGGATAATGATGTGTTTGAATGAACCGGTATCAGTGGATGAGGAGGAGGATGGGAGAGACTTCTCTTGTGTTCAAAAAGTGACAAACAAGTTCAAAGATTTTCTGACTTGTGTTTAGGAGGCGTAGGCTTCATCGACAACGTACAGCTGCACTCAGCTCGCCTGGGGGGCGCTGGGACCCCCGCCACTAATGTGGAACAGTGCGAGTGCCCGCCAGGGTTCGTGGGGCAGTTCTGTGAGTCGTGCGCCCCTGGGTACCGGCGTGACCCCCCGAATGGGGGCCCTTTTGCCCGCTGCGTGCCCTGCAACTGCAACAAACATTCTTCTCAGTGTGACTCTGTTACAGGTGCGGGTTGTTAGATTAGTCAATATGGACTCCAAGCAAAACTAATATATGATTAAGAAATAAATATTTGGTTAATAAAGTTAGGATTAGATGTGTTTATATTAAATTGTATATTTTATTTGCAGACTCAGAGTAGCTCTTTCAGTGTACTGTATGTTGGCTGGTCAATGGCACAAATTTTACATCGCATATATTTATTCTCTGCTTTGCTTTTCATATTTACATGAGAATATGTTATGAACTCGTCCAGAATATCTTAAGTCTCGGACTTCCCCAAACTATCTTCCCCTCCATTCTTTCATTTATTTATTTTCGTTTAGAAAACCATCCTCTCTCTGACGATGACCTATCCAACTCTTCTTTCTTTTCTTTAACAAATTATTCAGTTGACTCTAAGAAGTGCGACAATTAAAAATAATTATTACAAATAATGACTACAGTAATTGCTTAATGAATGTACAGATTGTGTTCACAATGTGCTGAAACAAATTTCACATCTACTGTGATAAATTGCTTACGAATTACATTATTCTACATAATGTGTTTATTTATAGCTATTTTTGCAGTACTGATCGGTTGTACATACGTGGCGTCTATCATACCTGAATGAAACTAATAAATAAACTAAATGAATGTTTTGTAAACTATTTATTTTGTTGCATGATGAGCAGGCAGGTGTATATGCCAGCACAACACTGCCGGGGATAATTGCGAGAAGTGTGCCCCCGGGTATTACGGCTACGCCCTGGCGGGGACTCCTGACGACTGCAAGCCCTGCCCCTGCCCCAACAATGGGCAGTGTGTTCAGTTGCTGAGCGGGGAGGTGGCTTGTGTGGGGTGCAGTGAGGGATACACCGGTAGGTTCACTCAAAGTTTTGAAAAATGACAATAACTATATTAAAAATACTGATTAAAAATAAATACTAAAATACGATTAAAATTTTGGATCTACGTTGACAAAATGCTACATATTGAATATTCCAATGAATAATTGAGTTGATTTGATTCTGTTTGACACTTGTAAACTACTAGTTTTCATTGCTTAACTGTACTTGTATGCTAAGTGTTGTTTCTTTTCGTTTACTTTTCTTTCTTTTTTTCTAAATCTTTGTTTGATACTACCATGCATTGGTGAAATAAAGTCTACGTTATAGTTATTCTTTTTTTAAATTAAGTTATTCAAACAAAGGTTTGAATAACTATATTAATAGTTATTCAAACAAAGGTTTGAATAAATATATTAATAGTTATTTAAACAAAGGTTTGAATAACTATATTAATAGTTATTCAAACAAAGGTTTGAATAACTATATTAATAGTTATTCAAACAAAGGTTTGAATAACTATATTAATAGTTATTCAAACAAAGGTTTGAATAAATATATTAATAGTTATTCAAACAAAGGTTTGAATAACTATATTAATAGTTATTAAAACAAAGGTTTGAATAACTATATTAATAGTTATTCAAACAAAGGTTTGAATAACTATATTAATAGTTATTCAAACAAAGGTTTGAATAACTATATTAATAGTTATTCAAACAAAGGTTTGAATAAATATATTAATAGTTATTCAAACAAAGGTTTGAATAACTATATTAATAGTTATTCAAACAAAGGTTTGAATAACTATATTAATAGTTATTCAAACAAAGGTTTGAATAACTATATTAATAGTTATTCAAACAAAGGTTTGAATAACTATATTAATAGTTATTCAAACAAAGGTTTGAATAAATATATTAATAGTTATTTAAACAAAGGTTTGAATAACTTTTATGTTCGTAGTTACTAAACTCTCCATGATCAGCAGATCAGTTGGGCATCTGTTGTAGGTTAAACAACTGCTTAGAAATTTTGCTATTCACTAATTAGTGTTGCGTGGCTATTAACTATAAGGTCAACCGCCAAATTATAGAGCTCAGCCAATGACAGCGCTGTCCTTCAGGCTGATCGACCAATCAGCTTACTTTGTAAACAGGACTTGAATATTGTTTCTTAATCAATTGATTAGGAAATCTACAGTGTAAACGTCCGAAAACAGGCGCGCAGCTTCGCATTACTTTACGCAGCGATTCAAGCTTATAGACAATCAAATGGTGACTAAACAGGAGTTTACGCGACTGTTGATGTTGCGACTGTTGATTATCTCAGTAGTAAATACGGCCATTAGTGTAAGAGCTAAACTCAAAGGCCTCGTTTAGCGGTAACCAGTGGGTCTGTCGAGATGCTGTTGAAGCGAGTATGACCGAGATTCTTCAAAGAAGCTGAGAAATTCGGCCGACTATATGGTTAGATACGTCTCAGTAATAGAGCTTGGATGAATATTTTCATCGCATTTTGACAATTTTGACGAATGCATTACTATTGTAAATTTCTTGTCTTGTGTTCGGCCAAGTGGCAGGTCCAAGGTACATATTCATACTAAGAGTCTGCATTTACGCTCTTTGAAGAGCATTCCATAGATACATACGTTAATCTCTTCGCAAAAGGCTATGTTTTTTCTATACCTTATGTAGCCTATAGTTTGGAAAACGTATGATTTCTAAAGTATAGTTGTAACTTATACTAAACAGTAAACTGGTATACATAATTATGATGCATTAGGATGCCGTCCCAGACATTATCTTTGTATGAAGAAACGGACGTTAAACCTTTATTATTATATTTCAGGTCTTCGCTGCAATCTCTGTCAGGATGGGTATTTTGGGGACCCTGAGGGTCAGAGGGGACCCCGCACCCCCTGCAGAAAATGTGAATGTAATGATAACATAGACTCCAATGCTGTAGGAAACTGCGATAGGTGAGCATCTTCTGATCTTTGAATAATAATTTTAAAAGTTTTAATTATTAGTTAATTGAATAGTTAAGTTTTCTCATTGGACGACGTTTGCGTCTAAGAATAGGGGGATCTGAGATATTGACATATCTAGGCTCTGAACCAAGATCACTTGCTTCAAAAACACTATCTATTCGGCTGTGTTATCTCCTCAATGCGTTGTTGCAACATTTTTAGCGATCCCCTCATATAAATATATTTATTCATTTTCTATTTGACTTGCTGGTCTTGAAAGGAGAACGAGAAAGTTTTCAATGTCGTAAGTATCTTATATTATTATATGATTATTATTTATTATTAAATTAAAAAGTTTATTATTTAAACTATTTTAATAATTTCTTATACTTAATGTTTTCTTCGAATATACTTCACTTCTTTTTTCAGTGTCATCTAATATACAACTAACAGAGAATTATTAATGGTTTCAGAAAAACTAATGATAAACTTTCCATTTGTTTAAATGCAGATTCACCGGTGAATGTCTCAAGTGCATTTACAACACGGCTGGATTCAACTGTGAGAAATGTCTGCCCAATCATTTTGGAGTCGCCACTGGCTTTCCGAAGGGCCAATGCAAACGTATGAAACCTGAGCTATAATTTTTAAAAGCAGAATTTAAATCTGACCAGCCATTGAAGGTCAGACGTCTTTTTGGTAATCATTTAATAGCGCCAATAGCGTATTGTGGTGCAGGAAATGACGCCTTATATAATATAATTATACTTAATTATAACAACAATTGGCGTTCTACAGTCATCAATGATAACATCGAGCACTATTGATCAAGCCGGCGAGCAAAAAGAGGGTTCAAAAACGATGCAAATTCAAAAATCCAGAAAATCAGTCCAACGTAAATAAGTAGTACTTACCGAATAAGTGGTCGATTAATTCTGATTTGTTGTTATTTGCTTCATCTGTTAACATATTCTGTCCAGCCATGTCATCGCCGATGTGCATAAGGGTGCTCGTCGTTGTCACGAACAACAGTAGCGCTCTAATTGTGTTGGTGTTGTTGTTATGCAATAGATATTCCACTGAATAAAGGAATGATTGATCTATTCTAATGTGCTTCAAGCTGCTTCATTCGTAAATAAATTTTGAGAATAAGCAGAATAATTAATTGTTCGCAGCTTGTAACTGCCACATGCCCGGATCACTGGAAAGAAGACCTGGAGAAGTTTGTGACCTAAGAACTGGACAGTGTATATGCAAACCTCAGGTTACTGGAAAATACTGTGACACCTGCTTGGAGGGATTCTGGAATATTGACAGTGGAAATGGTTTGTTATATTAGATATGGCAAAATTTTTACTGATTTTGCAGTTTTCCTGCGTGATAAATGATAATTTAGCTTATAGTTTCTTAATTTATAAAGTATTTTTTTGGAGAAGCAATTGTAGGGTTTAAAATAAAACGAAGATTATGTTTCTTTCCTTTTGAGACAGTATCGAGATAATTACTATTCGCTGATCGTCTCTGCTGCTCTTTACTGCTCTTTTTCTGCTGTTCTTCGTGATGAATTTGCATCTGATTCATGACTGCAATAAACAAAATGTTACTGATTTAGACTACAGCATTGTAGATTATCTGGATTGGCTGGAGCCAATGGCGATGTCGGTGAGATATTCGACCGCGGATCAGTATGTGCGGGGTTCAGATCCTGGGCTCGCCCGTCACTGGCATCGCTTTCGAGTGAGGAAACTGACGTTAACATTAGCTTACCAGCTTTTTATTATTCAGCTGGCATTTTCTTCAGTTGGTTAAATATTCAGTTTCTGTCTCCATCCCTTTGTATGTGAATTCTCCATTCCTTTGTATTCTGTGTGGTGCACATGTGTTGAATTTCATTCGTTGCTTTTTACTAAATATTGATTGATTGCTTTGTGTAGGTTGTGAGAGGTGTAACTGCAACCCCATTGGTTCATTGAACAATTCGTGCGATGCTCGCACGGGTAAATGTTATTGTAAGCCTGGGGTCAATGAGCGAGACTGCAGTGCCTGTGCTCGTAATCATTACGGGTTCTCGAGGGACGGCTGCAAAGGTTTGTATTGTTATTATTATATAATTTTAAAGATCTCAAAACTAGCCACTCCGTTGAAAAGATATTATAATGCATACAAATTATTTGATTTTGTAAAACATTTGGTCGTAAAACTGTTGCTAATTAACAAAAGCCATAGTATCCTACCAAAGATGTTAAATTATATTGTTAGATGTTAGTTAAATAGTCATAGTTACTTAAATTCAGATACTGCATAGATATTCTTTTCTATTCATATTTTACTATATTATATTATTTAGCGTGTAACTGCAACCCTGATGGGTCGAGAAGTCAGCAGTGCGACCCTCACACCGGGGCGTGCGACTGTCTGCCCAACATTGGAGGACGTACCTGTGGCAACTGTGCGGAGAACAAACATGATATTGCCGCTGGGTGCATCGGTTTGTTCATGACTAATTTAATTAACTGTATTGTCGATATTTTTATAGTTATTTTATTTTTATGGCCAGTAATTAGTAGAGCCCATCCTTTTATGCTCCTTCTTAAAACTGTGCAGACTATGAGTGAAAATAACTTCATCATGAGGATGCTTTACAATGAAGCTATTAAATGTATGACTGAAATTATTGTATCGTTATATTTACCTGTGTTTATCTGTATGTACCTCTATGTGTTTTCCTAACTGTGTAAGATTTCTTCGTTCGGTCAGATATCATTGCAGTGAATACTTACATCATATTCATCAGCGCTAGTATATATGTTATATATATGTTCTATTTTAGACTGCCCTCCATGCTATAACCTGGTGCAATGAATACTTACATCATATCTAGCAGCGCTATATATATATATATATTATATATACATTGTTTTAGACTGCCCGCCATGCTATAACCTGGTGCAGTAAATACTTACATCATATCTAGCAGCGCTATAATATGTTTATTATATATATGTGGTGTTTCAGACTGCCCTCCATGCTACAACCTGGTGCAGCAGCAGGTCAATGACCTGAGGAGGAAGATCTCAGAGCTGAGGATCATCATCGACAACATCAAGAGGAATCCTGGAGCCATCGATGACACGGAGTTCCGGAGTAAACTTAGGAGAGTTCAGGAATATGTCATTCGTCTGCTGGAAGATGCCAGACGCATTCAAGGTTTCTAAATCAGACGATCTTCTCATATCATTATCATCATCTTCGTTTTAGTCCCAGTTCATCTAGGGTCGGGATACAAATAGACCTTCTCCATTCGTTTCTGAAACCTTTTGGTAGCAACTTCTGGAGCCTAGGCGCTCACCAACTGAATACCCTTTCTGACGTTGGTCTGGATCTTTTTGCTTTGTGGCCTTTTACGACACGTGCAATTCATGGTTGGTCTATTATTCAACATCAGTGACACAGTACGGCTAAAAGAATCGATTGACCTACTATTCTATTAATAGTTTAAGGGTCTTTTTTCTACGAGCGATGATGTTGCGGTCGTTGAATGAGGATTAGTATAAACTTGAAAATCTTATTACATTGATTAAAACGGCGTGGATTTGAGTTTTGATCGAAATATAGTGCGTTAATTGTTTTAAATTAATTGTAACTTTGAGAAATTTCGCAGCTCTTTTCTCTCATTTCTCTGCCTTTCTAATACACTTAGAATAGCATACTAAAATTTATTAAATTAATATTGTAAGTTGATAGATAAACTTAATTTTTAAAATATAAGAATTGATAGTAAAATCTTTAGCTAATGTTTAATTTAATTATAAAATTAGATAACGATTGCTTGCTTAGATTTACATAGCAACGAATATTTGTATTTAGAACTCAAAAAGTCTAAAACTTTAGCGTCTATTTTCATAAAAGTAGACGAAATATTACTCTATAAATTACGAAAGTAATTTAAATGTTAGATATTAAAATTACTCCAACAATTATAACAGTTATAAAAATTATAAATTCATTAGTTACAATGCTGCTGTGTAGACCTACTCAAATGAACCAACTAGATAAATAAAATTTAACACATTTATTTCAAACCATTCTCACCTATTTATCCTCAGGAAGCACAGGAGGTCCAAGCACCGAGGATCAGTTGAATGCCATTCGAGCAGCCATCACTGACATTCTCATCAGCATCACGACGATAACAGAGAACATTCAGGAAGGATCGAGAGGCGCACAGAACGCAGACACCGACACCAGTGGGGCTGAGAGAGCCATCGACGAGGCGGATAGGTTAGTGGCAACCAGCGGTTAGAGTGGTAATTCTGAGCTAGGGGAACGGTCGGTATTAATATTGGACGTGAAAGTGGAAAAAATAAAAAAACAGGCGCTGAAGAAGAGTAACTATCTGATCGTATTTTGCCATTACAAAAAAAGTAAATTAGCAAAAGTATACGTAAAAGTAGAGGTGGATTGATGTTAATTAAGCTAATAATGCTGACAATATGGCGGTCGTCTATCCCTCCATACAAGAATTATATTTTATTTCCTATTTATTTTGTAGGGTCTTGAGGACTTTGGAGATACTCATCCGGGAAGAGGGAACGAAGGCTCTTCAGCAAGCTAAGGATGCTCAGGGTAAGCTTGGAGAACAGTCGACGAGGATGACAGAGATAGCTAATGAGGCTCGAACTATA
Organism: Enchytraeus crypticus; assembly: GCA_905160935.1. Classification (NCBI taxonomy): domain Eukaryota; kingdom Metazoa; phylum Annelida; class Clitellata; order Enchytraeida; family Enchytraeidae; genus Enchytraeus; species Enchytraeus crypticus. Next base: position 1,480,493 of record CAJHZI010000481.1, on the reverse strand, counting down.
TCCATCCGGTATGAAAAGCTTTTTTGATATTCATTCTTTATAAAGGTCTATAAGTATATATTGTTAATATCAAAATTATTGTAGTTATTGCTAACATTAATTCATTGTCATTTTTAAATAAAAATCTGAATTATTTTTATTCAATTATTTTATTTTATTTTTGTTAAACTAAAGGGACTTGTTGCGGTTCTTATGGCTATATCTATAGTCTTTTATTAGCAGCTGTAAATAGGGTACACAATAGCTGTATATTTATCACTTTGATGACTATCACGCTATCAGGCTTATTTTCTGAAGAAATATTAAAGCCAAATAATTAACAATAATCACAATAGTCAATATTAATAATAATAATCGCATTAATAATCACAATAATAGTATTAATCAGATATATTCTGAACTTGTTAATAAAGCACCCTTTTCAGCGATTATAGAGAATATAGAGAATATTGTAGAGAATAAGTTCAACTCTATCAAAGTGATAATTATAATTCACTTGACGTTGTTATTTGTGCAACGTAATTTTAACATCTCTGTACCAACAAATATTTTCATTATGTTACAAAATTATATATTTATATTATTAGTCACTTATTTTGAACGAAATTATATTTTAGAAGTTATCTATTTAAAATTATTTGTCATTTATTTGAAATTATAATATTCAAACTTATGTTAATCTTTTCATCAGGCAAGAGCAGGAATCTATAAAGATAGAGAAGACGGCCAATGAAGCGTACAACACCTCAATGGAAGCCCTGCGCATAGCCGAGGCTGCCTTTCAGAAACCCAGCCTCATTCAGAGTGATCTCACTAAGATCAGCGGCGAGTAAGTAACTAGAGAAGTTTGCTTCTTTTACTATTTTGCTATATATTTAAATATTAATGTATTTTTATATCTCGGTTTTTACGGAATAGATTTGATTCGAGAAAAATCTTAATAGATCAATCAAAGAAGGATCAATTTTTCTTAAAAGCTGGCTAAACGCAGAAAATGAGAAGTACGAAAGAAAGGCAGTGGGAAGCTAAGTAGATTTTGTATTTTGTCAGTTAAAGGTTACACTGTATAGCAGTATTAATAGAGTACCTAATTTAATAATAGGTAGACCACAATTGACGTGGAATGTAGTGATAAAGAAGGACATGAAAAATAGGGGATTGACTGATGATATGGTGTGAGACAGAGAGGATTGCAGAAGATCGATTCTTATCCCGATCCTAGTTAAACTGGGATTTAAGGGAAGAAGATGATGATGATGATAATGATGATGATGATAATGAATAGTGTACCTAATGTATTATTATTTCAACGTGCAGGTTTCAACGTAATGTAGGGTATCTAAGTCTCACAAAGCTTATCAATCGTACGAGATAGGAAGAACTAACTAGGTGTTTGTTACATATATGTCAGTTTAAATAGGACAGGGAAGTTTAAATCAATATTATGAGTATGTTTTATTTGTTATAAATACAATTTTATTATATTTATAATATAATTACAAAGTTGAATGTTTTTATTGTTTACATATAAATGTGCTAAGATAAACAGATAGCAGTGTTATAGGCTAATCGAAATAATTGAATAATAGAAATTAAAAATTAAAATCAATTGAAATTAGAAATTAATAGTAATAAAATTAAATATTTTAGAATAAGGGATGCGAGTCGCATGTACAACGAGACGAAGAGAATGGCCGATGATGCTCAGAAGAGAGCCCAGGATGTATATAGGGAGTCACTCAGCATCTACACTGACATCACAGCCATCTCTGTCAGTAAAACTGACGTCACTGTCATTACGTCAGACATCAACAGGGTCAAGGATGACGTAAGTTAATGTCTATTGCAGTCAATATTCATCATTAATGAATTTCTAAAGGTCCATTTTTATTGTTGATGTAAACTATGTTGTCTTTTAGTACCGGTTAAGCAGGTAACGTGGTAGTAAGTTGTCCGTCTGCGGATTACTAGGTGCAGGGTTCAAATTCAGTACTTGTCCTATTACTGGTGTGTTTTCAAGAGACGAAACACACGTTAAACTACACCCCAGCTTCTATAATATCTAAACTATATATCGTTCTCTAGCCTTTGAATAAAATAAATATATTTATAGTTTTTGTAAACCATATATCATTAAATAACTGGATGGAGCCTGTGGCGAAGTCGGTAAGACATTCGACCGCGGATCCGTATGTGCTAGGTTCAAATCCTGGGCTCGCTCGTCACTGACATGGCTTTCGTGTGCGGAAACTGACTTTAACCTTAGCTTTAGCTTTTTAAAAAAATTAAACATGAATATCTATTGTTTCCGTTGCGATGAAGCTGTTTACATCCATCGTTGTTACTTTATATACATGCAGGCCAAGAGAATCAAGGAAGAGGCAGACACTGTGATTCAGGAGCACAGAGAGATAATGGCAACGATCGAGAGAGAGAAATTTGAGACTACGACTCTGATAGAGCGAGGCAATAGAGAGCAGCAGATCGCGGACGAGCTCTTGGCTGACGCTGACGCCGCGCGAGATATGGCGCGCAAAGCGGTCGAGAAGGCAGAGAATTTGCTGCGCGAAGCTCAGGAGACCCTCAAGATTCTACTAGGTTTAAGACTTAAATTATTTACATTTAGGAAAGTTTCTTGTTAATGAATAAGTTTATTTATGATTTTCTTTGATCTTTTTGTCTGTTAGGTTTGTTGAGCAGAAGGTCGTGAGTTCGGGTCCCTGCCGAATTCGTTTCTTAATTCGTGATAAAATAAAACAATAGTTAAATACTATTGAATTTGAATTTCTTATTGCTGAGTGTGCCCTAGTGTTTGATTTTAGTGTATTTTGTTTTAGCTACTTATTATATCCTAGAATTAGATTTGAACATATAAAAAGAAAATTATTGTGATAAGATAGAATGATATCTCAGTTAGATAGGCCTATTTACTTTTTATAATACAACTTGTGCACCAGAATTTAGTTATGCCAAAAATGTGTGAAGTGTATGTATAATAATTAGATACATTTATTATGATTATTATTAATAATTCGTTTTCATAATGATTCCTTGCATCTTGAACTTGCTGTTTTATCTCGATTTCTCTTGTGGTCTATGTCTACTCAGTCGACATCATGTAGTGTTTGGAGTCTGTTTGTGCAGAGTCTGCAAGAGACGTCCCTGACATTGCCTTAGGGCGAGGATCAATTAATCAATATAATCAATATGAATTAAACAATAACTAAGAATTAATCAATATTAACAAGAATTAAGAATTATCAACATTAATTCGGGGGGGGATTTAGCGCACTCAGTTAAGCTGCGCGTCAGTTGAACGAAGTAAAGCCACGCTGCACGCGGTTAGTAAATTGTGGGCGACCACTTTGAAAGACCGCGTGTAGACAGCTTTGAAAGTAAACAATCCCCAGGGTGTTGGAGGTTATTCTTAAATCCGCGCCGGCTGCTATTGGAGCGCCAACAAAAGGCAACGATTACTAATAACCATGGAAAGGAATGGAGGAAATAACGAAAACTACAAAAACAGAAACTTAAGAAAGGAAAGCATTGTAAACACATGCGGTATGTCATGTGTGTAACTATACGGAATATAAAAAAAATTCTTATTAATTATCAATAATTAATGGGAGTTAATCAATATTTCAATCAATAAGGTAATATATTTAACTTCCAGTTGGACGTTTAATTCTGATTGATTATTGATTGATTGATTTCTACGTTTAACAGAGTTTGACCAGAAGGTGAGAGATAGCGAGGCTGCCGCTAAGGAAGCCATGCTGAAGATAACGCTGATAGAGCAGTACATACGTGAGGCAGAGCAGAAGACAAAGGAAGCCCGGGACAATCTGTCTGATGCAGAAATTGATGCCGTGGCTGCCAAAGAACTCGCTGAACAGGCGCAGATACTTGCCGAAAGGGCCATCAAGGTTTTCTCTAGAAATGTTTAAATACAGATAGAATTCAGTTAATACATTAGATAACTTTAAAATATTTTGTTGCCGAGTTTTATTTTGAAATAGAATAAACGTATGATCAATCTATAAGACGCTACTTGTTAGAATCTATTCTAATTTTTAAGCCTTTGATGAATTATTCACTTGATGCTGGATATTGAATTGAGCACATGAAGAATAAATTTAATTTTTGCTGCAAAAAAATTGAAACCATATGATGATGAATTGATGCCGGAAGTCACATCGAAAGCATATGATAATTTAATTAATGTTTTGGAAATCGCAATGAACAGATATGAATTAATTCACTGTATTTAGAGATCACAATGAAGAGATATGACGAATGAGTTCATGTTTTGCAGGAGATCACGGAGATCCGCACGGAGACGACGGTGGCCAAGGAAAGGACGGAGGAGCTGACGAGGGAGACAGAGCAGCTGTTGGCTGATGTGGATGACATCGAGAGGAGATTGAGAGCTCTGGAACTACAGGCGGAGCAAGACGCTGAACTAGTTAAAGAGGTTGGTTTTCAATCAATCAATCGATTGATTGATCGATTTATCGATCAATCGATCGATAAATCGACTTATCGATCGATTGATCGATAAATAATTAAGTCAATAAATTAATCGATAAATAAATAAATCAATCAATTAACCAATCAACCAATTAGAATTTAATGTCCTTTCCTCACTGTATGTTAATGTAAAGGATGTCTCAAGCAGACTCTGACCAAACAGACGGCAAAGCACCATACGATGACGACTGAGTGCACAAAGACCGAAGAGAAAGCGAATCAAAATGGTATCATTGATCCGAGGGTAGAGGTCAGAATTTTGACCTGAGGTGGAAAGAGATGGAAAGAATTTTTGAGTTTCAGTTATCGTCTGTTCAGTTACTCAGCTGTGAGTCAGTTGAAGAGAAGTATGAATCATTGTTATGTCATTGGACCATGGCGGATGAAACTTCGTAGATATTAAACGAATGTTACACAAGGCTCTATCATCTACCAAGGCTCTGAAAAGGTTGCAATAGGTCCAATAAATCGAAGTATTTACTTCTAAATTATTTTGCGAGATGTTAATGCAAAACTGTTTGTGCAAGAAATTGAAAGATAGTGCCCATTTATTCATTTATCATCATCTTCATTATCTTTCCTTGAAGCTCAGTTTAACTAGGGTCCGAATAAAACTTTTCCATTCGGTTTAGAACATTTTGTAGCAATTTCTGTAGCCCACTTATCCTGTTTCGGTAGCGTCAGAGTCAGATGAGATAGAGGCTATGGGTTCGACTCGAGCTAGTCATTCATGGTTTCCATTTATTGCGGTAAAAGAGGCCCAAATGATTTTTAACTTATGCTTTAAGGGTACTTTTATTTAATCGCTGTCTTACTGCATTACTTAGGCGCTACAAAAAGCCGATCAGGCCAAGACGAGTGCAAAAAGTTCATCGACTAAAGTTACAGTGGCACTGACCACAGTCAACGATATCCTGCGTCAACTTGGTAAGAATCATTTTGTTTGTAAAATACGTATTGTAGGGGGCGAATTTTAGCTCATTTGGTTTAGCGTTCGCTTCAATAAACGAAGTTAAGCACCGTCGGGCCCGGTTAGTACTTGGATAGGTGACCGCCATTGAAGACAGAGACTTATTGCTGAGAGGTTGAAGCAAACACCCCATGGTGATGGGAGGCTATTCTTAATCCGTAGTGACTGCAGTGTATGCCTAAAGTAAATATGGGCAACGATTATTGCTAGCCTTGTTCGATACCGATTATTGTCAATACCGTTTAGCTTTATTATATTTGTTTTATTTCGTTCAATAAATTTTAAATTTCAATTTAACATTATTCATCCTTTACTCTTTTTAATTCCTTTTGAAAAATTTTATGAAAGTGCACTTTTAGTTCACTGCTTACTGGGAATACTGGCAGGTCCATAATATATGATGCTTATATACCATGGAATACCCTTCTCTGTGTCTCGTTTTTCACTTCATGTCCACAATGTCATATGGATGGATCTCTAAATCATGGGACATTCTTAATCTCGGTCTGCCTCTGCTTTTCATTCCTTCCATTCTATCATCTATGACTTTTTTAGTCAACTATCCCCCCTTAGAATGTGTTCTACCCAGCCCTTCTCGCCGCTTCTTATGCATTTGTCAACTTACTATCAGTACCAACTCTCTCCAGAACTTCTTCGTTTCTAACTTTTTGAATTCAGTGAAATCAAATGAAATCCATGTCATCATCATCATCTTCCTTTTAATCTCAGGTTAACAAGGGTCGGGATACGAATAGACTTTCTCCAGTCCTCCCTGTCCCACACCATATCACCAGTCAATCCCCTATTTTTCATGTCCTTCTTAATTACCGCATCCCACGTCAATTGTGGTCTACCTCTCTCTAACTTAACATCCAACTCTTCCCTCCGAACTCTCTTTACTACATCCACATCTGCCTTTCTCACAATATGCCCATACCATCTCAATCTCGACTGAGCCAACAATAATAATAATAATAACAACAATTAGAGTGCCACAGTCATCAATGACAACATCGAGCACTATTGAGACAAAATCAAGTCGGCGAGCAAAAAGAAGGTCCAAAAACGGTGCAAATTCCAAAATCCAGAAAAAATCCTATCAAATATCAAGCTATCAAATGAAATCAGTGTAAGAAAAGGAAACTAACCGCCGATATTATTGCGGATATTTCCAGGTCTGTTGGATGAGATTGACATCAAGAAGCTGGTGGAACTGGAGCAGAGCTTGGCTGACGCTGAGCGAACTCTGATAGAGGCAGGAATAGAGGTACGCTACGAGGAACTGCAGAAGTTGTACGTCGAGATGACGCAGTGGGTCTACGACTACACCAACCAGATGATCGGTCTGAATCAAGACGTCGAGAACATTCGACAGATCAACGCAACCATACCTCGTACCTGCTTCAAGAAGATAAGTCTTGAGCCGACAAATCCTACGAGTGGGTAGGAGTTGCTCTGCCGCATTTAAAGTGGTTAGAGAATAGAATGAACGCTGAGCGAGATTGTTAGTATGATATAATCAGTTTTACCGTTGTATGTGTTTGAGATTATGCGAGGCAGCAAAGTGGATGCTGTTATGTTTAATGTCTCTGACATGACCTAAGGGCGATGAACAGGGCGTTAAATACTCGTTGATTGATTGATCAGTCAGAGCTGATATGAAAAAATGGTGAGTATATTAGGATAGATTTTTGTTGTTTCAAGAAAGTGCAAAAGCAGGAATTTTTGCTCATCATCAAAATAAGCATACAATGTCTTATTCGTATATTTGTTCTCATGTGTATAGTGTTAGTAGTGGTAGATTATTGTCAAATATGTAATTTTTACTTTTATACCTCAAGAATTGCCCGCAGCGTCTCACTGAAGAAAGGACGTCAGATATTGTCGTATCGCAATCACCCTTAGACGAGATTTATGAATTCTGTGGCGATTAACTTAAAGGCTCTTAAATGATTTAATATTTATTTTAACAGTGTGCCTTATTTGTACGTGTTGAAAATTATACAATCGCGCAGTGTTTTTATATCTCAGCCCCATATATTTTTAACCATCTGCTAATAATTATGATAATGCCATAAGATATGATTCAGTAACGAATAATTCATGATTTTATTTATGTAGCTAAATATTGAACTACCAATAACAGAGCTCTGAAGCTTTTGGATGCAACATTTTCTCATGCTTTTAACAGTTTGCTACTGCATGTCATCAAATACCTCGTCTAATTAAGAAGGAGGTAGTCTTTGCGTGCAAATGTAAGAAATCTCTCAACAGTATTCTGCATATATTTGTTATGATATCTTTAATTGTGCAGAGATCTATTGCTCTAGTTACCGCTTATATCTAATAGAATGGCGGACTCATGACGATTGTTATTAGATATTTTATTCTCGACGCAGCGTATAATAATCATGCATCGTCAATGTTTCATGAAATTGCTTAATTAACATATACCGTTTAAGCCATTCAAACATAGAAAAGAAACTGCCAAAACCACTGCCGAATTAGCTATTTATAAAGTGCAGAATGATTATGATGCAAGACGATCAGCTAAATAGCGCTGCTTCACTGAAACACACGCGATGGAGTTGATTGTCTCAAAACGCAGCATAGTAATTACAAAATCGCTAAACTACAAGAAATATACAATTAAAATCAATTTTAACGTCAGTTTTGCCTCCAGGCGGAATCAGAGATTAACTTTGTTACCTATTCTAATGGAGCTTGGATTGGTCGAGACACACCACAGCACTCATCCATCAGGTACCTGTGTACGTGTAAAGAACATTTCCCTGATTTATAATTCTTATTATGCTGAAGACGTCTCTGACATCATACTTGAATGAGAAAACGGACGTTAAATATTGATTAAGTGATTGATAAATAGCAATAGTAGACAAGTGCCTGTCTGTGTTGTAGAATAAAGACGTTAGTTTGTTGTGTTTCATGGATTTAGCTAGGTTATTGTTCTATAATTATTATGCTCGTGTTTTGTATCGAATAAATTATGTGAATGTCTTCATATCTGATTTTTTAAATTTTGCACTTTCTCTTATGATACGGAAACATTAGCCAAACATAGCTTGCAGTCTACTTTATGCTTAATCTAACATCATCATCATCTTCTTCGCTTGAATCCCAGTTTAGCGACGGTCGGGATACGAATAGACCTTCTCCACGACTTATCACAGTCATTCTTTCTATCTATCATAAAATTATGTCATCACAATTAAACGATCATTGTAACGTGAGTCCAGTTAAAAATCAAGGCATCACAATGTAGAGACAGAAAGCACAGTATGGCAAAAACGCAATAGACGATAAAGATAAGCAACTTTAACTCAAATGTTACTATGTACATAGACATTTACAAAGATACAAAATTTATAAGAAAATGAGTTACCAGTAGGCCACGATGAATGCGGCGTAACAGTGAATGTACACAAAACCCACTTAAAATATAATCAATCAATTAAACAATAAGAATTTAACGTTCGGTTTCTTGCCATAAGGCATGTCAGGGACGTCTCAAGCAAACTCTGCAGCTACGGACGCCAAGGCGCACCACACTATGACGACTAAGTATCAGAATATTTATCTACGGAGGAAAGATTTTTTCTAAGGGTTTTAGCGTGCCCAGAAAAGTGCTAATACAATTACAAGATCGAAGATCTTATGGTGGAGAAGAATACATAAATCAAATTAAATATGCAAATTAATTATTCTATAGAAAACCACCACCTTAAGGTTAAAAACATTAAATGGCTGCACATAATATAAAACACGTGATATATAACTCCTATATTTTAATTCATATATTCTGTCCATAATTTATAATACTAACGGCTAACGTAAAAGGTAATTATTTAAAGTTTTAAATCATTTAAGAGTTCATTTTTAAACTTAATTAGATCATTAAAAATCACCTGCAAAACCATATTATAAAATGATAACGTTTAACAGTCGGAACCACAGTTGAAAATACATAAGAATAAAATTGAGTTAACCTATTGCATATACAATCCACGTGAGAATTTAAACAGTAATTTGATGTCAGAAGGTCAAATATTATGCGAACATTGAGAAGTCGAAAATTAATTAAAACTTGATAGAAGGCGACCTATAAACAACATGCGAAATAATTTAAATATGTCTCAAACCAATGACCCAAACAAGAGTAAGAAAACCTAACAAACCATAGAGAAATAAGTAACAGTACACTAGTTTCAGAGGAAAATTTATAAAGTACACAAAATATTTGACAATTGACTCTTAAAGTCATGCCCACCAGTGGCTTAAATTTAAATTTTGGCTTTAAATGTTTTAATTAGGCAAATTATTTAAATTTAACACATGAATTAATCCACACATTCTCGCTGCATAACTACCAAGACCTTAACCTTAGTGTCTGAAATTTTGAGACCCTTTCTTTAAGTCCACTACGAAATCTACTACAACCAAAAGAGAGAGAGAGAGAATGGAGGGGACTTCATGCACTGATGCTACTGCCATGACACGTGCCCACTAGGCCACGGGTTCAGATCTTAGCTGGACCTTCTCTGGGAGTATGCTAGCGATACGAAAATAGACACTGTTACTCTTTTATATCAGCCACACGATACTGTACATAATATTTTAGCAGCAGCAACGAACAACTGCTGCACATAGAAAAGTCAGCAGCAATTAATGATTGAGAAATTGCTACTATAGCAAGATGTTGTGAAATATGATCGCTTCCTTTACAGTAGAATACAATGACGACTTAACAACAGCTTCGTCACTCTCGAAGATGATATCAAAGAGGTCCCGAGCACTTAATAAATATACGTAGTTCTATATGCAAAACAGCTCACCCCACATATCAGTTATACTTTTATTGGCTTTAAGCAAGCTTCAGTTAAACTCGTTTCGCCAATAGACTTCAACAATCCGGTCCTAGCGTATCCTATAAACAACCGCAGAGGGCACAACCCTGAATGCAGCGGCTCGATACAATTGCCCAAACAGAATTCTGTACTGCAAGTTATCACTACACCGTCATAAAGTATTCTTATGAACTGCTCTCCTTTTCCACTAACGCCCCGCTGAGACTCGTAAATCTCAAAGATTATCCGAGCAGCGTAACGCGGCCACTTGCCGTCAGACGCTCCGAGAGATGCGAGAAGTGGTTCCACCGTGGAGTCGTGGCCCGAATACAAAACAAACCGCGGCTCACGCGCATTATCTATATTCATCGCACGTTCAGATATTTCTCGCAACAGTGGTGCCATCTTTAATTTTGCTGTGCGTTTGTAGTTTTCACTGGAGATAGATAAACGGCCGATGGAATTGATTTCAGCATGAACTCTGGCAACGAATGAGCCATTGACGCAGGATGAGAGTTTGTCCATATGCATGGAGATGCGGTGACACCAGCGAGTTACGAGCGAGTCAAACAGATGAGTCATACGTAAGCGACCTTCAGTGTTACTTATAATCTCCCGCTGAATCTCGTCGCCTACAAGTGAGCGAGAAAATGAAGAAGCAAACGTATCGATATGAGGTTCAATTCCAGAACATTCACATTTTTCAATGCACATACTATTGTCGTTAGCCATTTCGTAGTTGAACCTTGGAAGATCAACATTTCTGGACGTCAGAAACCCGTGCAGGAATGCCACTGACGACTGAAATGTCCGGTTGATTGTTGTTGCACGAATCAGCACCTGAAAGAAAAGAGAGAAATGGATTTTACGTTAGGCAACAAAGCAACAGAAATAAAATCCGCAGACATCAACTAATAGTTTTAAACTTTTAAATAGTGTATATAAATTCAATTTAAACTAGCAATATATTATCAAACACATCCTTATCATCATCCTTCCTTGAATCCCAGCTTAGCCAGCCCAGGGATCTAGAACTAGAACTTTATAGAAATTGTAGTATATCAAACATTAAAAATGATTAAACATTAAAGCTATATTTTGAAGAAAACTGACTAACAACAGACATTTTTTAACAACTGCTTCAATTCAGATACACATAGTAAATATTTAATCATAATTTATTTGTAACTTCTTCGGAAAGATAAAATACCTGTTGTTCCAGTTTAGTCTCGTCCAGCAAGGCATGCTTAGTAATATAAGCCTCTCTCAGAAATCTGCCGTTACGAAACTGCTGTGCGGCTCCCTCTGGTGTCAAATCACCTAAATCACATTCGCTTCTCTCAGGATGCGTCTGATATCCTGCGTACGTCTGATTTGAGCGTCGCGGAGAACCAGCTCGCACTGCTACCACGTATTCAGAAAAACCCTCAACTGAGCCGATTATCCACGGGTAAAATCGACACAGGAATGGATCGCGTGAATAAAGGCCGGGAATGGAATGAATGGCAGAACGATCCCCATGTCGCATCACAACGTAGACTGATCTCAGGCGATACTTACCCTCCTCAGGTACATCTCCTGAAAAATATCAAATAAGTGCAAATATAGTGTAAATGATAGAGTGGAAATAGATAAATTAGTTGATATTTAAGCTTATATCCAGATAGGTTTACACGAAAATATCAAATAAGTGTAAAAAGATTTAAAAAGTGTAGATAGATATAAGCAGAAATAGATAGTGTAGAAACATATAAGCGTAAACATCAAATATTTGTAAAGAAATAAATAAGTATAGATACATATAAGCGTAAACGTGAAATAAGTGTAAAGAGATAAATGTTTACAGATCCAAGCATAAATATGAATAAGTAGATATAAATCAACTCACACTCAACTTTTGCAATAATCTATTGATAATTTTAATTTATTTAACAGAATCAAAGTTATACATTTAGCGATGCAATAATATTTTGGTTGCACAAATTTTTATAACTCTAGTGCATTTTGTTAAAACAATTTAGAGACTGTTGGACCATGTAAATATTTTTTAATACTGATTACAGTTTATGTGAATTTAGTTGCTGATTTTAAGAATAGCAAGTAAAATTTATAATAACATCCTCAGCATAATATACAACAGTATCTACTTTAGTAAAACAACACTTGAATCCTCCATTAGTTAAATGGTTTATAGAATGATTCCAGTGTTGTGTCTAGGAAACTGAACTGAACAATACACGAACCATTAACTTCAGATGTAGAAGATCAATTAAGCAAGAACTGCAGAAGGCAATGGAAAACTATCTCAGAGGCCATAGTTTTTCCAAGCTATAGGCTTAATGCAGCATGGTTAAGGAATATCCCATAGTGAAAGGGTTGACTTATTGATCTATGAAGTGCTCTTTATGGAAAGTGAATGCAGGCTCTACTTAGGAATATGCACCTTGAACCTGATACTTAGAAGATCAGTTGAGAGAAAACTGTATACCGAAAAGCGACTATTGCTGTCATGAAAAAGATGTGCAAAAAGTAGTACTCTAAATCATATTTGCAACTTTTCGTTTGACAGACAGTTAAGTTACTAGGCTAATTAATGAAGAAGCAAATTACCCTCCAAACCCTTCGCAGGTACATGAGGGAAGTTACAATATTCAGTCAGGGCTCTCGTTCCCTCTGCACCTGGCTGCAAGTCACAAACTTCGTTGTGGCTTAAGGCTACAGACAAAACACAAAAAAATAGATCAATCAATAAGTAACTCGACATCGTCACTGGCTCCAGCGATGTCAGTAAATATATAACTGAGTGTCAGTACGTGCAGGGTTCAAATCCTGGGCTCGCCCATCACTGTAATCTCTTCTGAGAACCGAAACTGCCATTGACATCGGCTGTAAAGTTCTAAGTGGATAGTGTAGGCACACTAATACTCTCTCAATTATGCAGAATACCAGAAGTTTCATCTATGCTGATGACAACTGTTCTGCATATCAGTCTAAGAATTTCAGTGACATTGAAAAACGACTAAATGAAGTCCTAGAATCACTGTCGATATATTATGTGGAAAATCACCTAAAACCTAATCCTACAAACACAAGTGTGCGCCTTTCATTTAAGAAATAAAGATGCTAGTAAGGAGCTTAAAGTTACATGGGAAGGTGAAGAACTATAACACTGTACACACCCAGTATACCTTGGTGTAACTTTAGATTGGACTCTTGAGTTTCAAGCAGCATGTAGGAAAGACGAAGGCAAAAGTCAGTACAAGAAATTCAATATTAGGAAAACTGGTGAACACTCTTTGGGGTGAAAAGGCCAACACAATACACTCCACAGCATTGGCCCTCTGCTACTCTAGCGCTGAGTATGCCTGCGCTGTTTGGGGTCGCTCCACACATGCCCATAAAATTGACAGTGCTCTTAATGCTGCGTGTCGTCATATAACAGGTTGCCTGAAACCAACAAGTAAGGACAGTCTGTACTTGCTCTCTGGCATAGCACCACCAGCCATCAGACGTAATGTCGCTAGCCAAGCTGAAAGAAGTAGACAAGAACAGGATCAACGACATCCATTACATGGTGAAAATCCTCGGAGATCGCGACTCAAATCAAGGCACAGCTTCTTAAATTCAGTGTCGCCATTATCTCAGTCAGTTGAACAATCTCGTCTCCAGATGTGGAGAGAACATCTCCAATCAGTTCCAGAGGATAAAATGTGTAGAAGCGTCAGAAAGTCTTCCGTGTGGGTGCGATGAGGATCGACGAACCTGGTTATGCTTAAATAGATTTAGGACAGGAGTCGGTCGGACAAAGGTTGCAATGAGCCGATGGGGTTACTATAATTGTTCTACAGTATGTGAATGCGGCCTGGAGGAGAAGGACATTGATCATTTGATGAACTGCAACTTGACCGGTGAGGGGGTCACACGTGAGGATCTCAGAGAGTTTAATGATCGGGCGAGAAATTGTGTCAGACGCTGGATTAATGCTGTATAAGGACACAATAAAAAGAAGAATACTCTCTCTCTCTCCATCTCTGCCTCACTCACTACCTCTCTCTCTGCTCTTCAAGCATAATTGGTAAGTACAAGTTATAGGTACAAGTATTATTTAGTACTACTATACATTATATCTTCAAGAAGCATTTGGGTTCCTTATAACTAGACAAAGAGTAAACTGTACCTGTTAAATGAGGCATAAGAATAGAAGAAAAGCTGTAAGAATTGTGGAAGAGCAGCAAGAATCGAGAAAAAGCTGCAAGAATAGAGAATCGAGGATCAAGAATCGAGGAAGAGCAACAAGAATCAAGGAAAGTAATTAGCAAAGTTCTACTTCATAAGTAAGCCTTCCCAAACTAAGGTCTGCAGTGAAAAAGGTATGGCCTTCAAGAAGATATAATCATGTCTTAAACCTGAAACTTGGAAAATCACTAGAGAGATAGATAAAGAGAGAGAAAGAGAGAGAGAGACAGACCGTGAGAGTGAGAAGAAAGAGACATGCATTAGTATATTATATCTACAAATCTACAAACTATTTAAAATTGTGCATACAAGAGAAATCTTGAAAACTAAACAGAGCAATGTTAAAATTTAAATTTAAATTTTCAAAACTATCAGCACAGTTGAATATATTTCTACTCTTCTTAAGCACACACTACAAAGAATTTCACAGACTAACACACTATTCTCTAATTAGCCAGGTGACATTTAAAATCAGACCAGTATGAATATATGCAAATATATACATACATATAATATTGGAAGCCTATCTGCATCTGATATTTCAGATTTTAGCTTCTGATTAGCTTTACAATGCATTCTTCAATATTATTAAATATATTATTATTAAATATATTATTATTAAATATATTATCATTAAATATATTATTATTAAATATATTATTACATATATTATTATTAAGTATATTATTATTCAGTATAATCATTAGTCAGCTCCAAGTTTTCAATTTCCTACTCCACAGCTATCTGAAGATGACATGGCAATAATCATGTACATCAATCAGTTTATAAAATATATTATACTTCATATATTAGAAGTACATGTCATCTAATTAGAAATTAATGAAGCACTTGATGTAAAGTTTAGAAACCCTTCTTACCGTAAAGAAGTATAATCAAGACAAGAATAGAAGCACAGACGGCAATGAGTTTCCATCGTATCTGAATCCTCATTATAATCTTGTTTGCAAGTGTTCTTTCTCCAACCAGCGAGTACAAATAGTTCTGCAATCAATAAAGTAAGCGACGTGTTCATATGGAAGAAAGGTGGCGAAGAGAATTAGTGACAAACTAGAGATAAGAGATTTTAAATGACAGTACATTCCTACATAGAAGAGAAGATACAGGCAAGTGATCAAACAATATGCCACTATCTAGTCATGTAGACCTAGTACACATAGAGAGAGATCATTTTGCATATTTACTGTAAATCTACGCCTTTGCTTACCTAAATATAATGCACCATGTCATTTAAATATTTCAGGGTTAAATGTATTATGTAACATTATGAAAAATATAAGTGGTCATCCCGAGATCCTTAAACAAACTCTTGGTAGTGCTGATCAGAGAGTAAAATCTTACGACCTTCACAGAGCTGGTAAACTTGATAACAGATTAAAATGTCTAATGATTAAGCATATAGTACTTATTAAAAGCGATAGATATCACCACAAATGACCATTTTACTATAATTCAAGTAAAATGCAAATTAATTTACTATAATTCGAGCAATGCTGTTCAATGGGTCTGAAACTTTCAATTAACTTTTCAAATGTCACTTTGTTTCACTGCATAGGCCAGCTAATAAGCCTTTCCCAGCTAATAAGCTATTTTGGCTCCTCACTTTAATTTCATAATGTTCATAATGTCCTGTACGATAGTGATCTATCATTATATTTTTAAACATTTCAATTTGTGAATAATAAAAATAATAATAACAATTAAAGTGCTAGTTTCATCGATTACAACATCTAGCACTATTGAGACAAATCTAAGCCAGTGAGCAAGAAAGGTCCAAAATGGTGCAAATTCCAAAACCCATAAATCAGTCCAAAGTTAAAGGGAATTACAAAAATTGGAGGTTTACGTTCAAGTCGCAGCTCATGAACACTGGATAAAAAAAAGAGATGGAAAAAGTAGATCTTCAGCTGCCTATGAAACTGCTCATAGGAAAGCAAAGGCCGATGTGATTCAAACAAAGATTTGTAAGAGTCGATGGATGAGAATTCCAGATCTGTGGTACAGCATGCTGGAAAGAACGATTGGATAGCCTAGAGCGTGATAACCTAGAGCGGTAAACTAGGTCTTACAAGCGTAATGTATTTATTTAGAAGACCCAGTAACACAGGGCTGCATCACTTTAATTAAGTGAAACATACAACTTGGTCCAGGGATGGTAATAGACTTATAGCTTAACGAGCCCGTTCAGTAAATGATACTTTCTTTAATCTTCAGCCAGTGTAAAGATTTTAAATTGTGTGAACATGCGAGTACTTGGAACCAAAAAAATTGCTTGCGGAACAGAATTTTGAACAAACTGTAGACAAACACACGCTTTTAATGACACGTAGGAGTTATTACTTACTTCGTATTTTTTATTGTTCACCATTTGCAGAACTTTACAATAAAAGTAATTTTTATTTCTTAATAGTAATCGTAGTACATATGCTAAACACCGTGAGTTTAGATTCAGTTTTTATTTTAGTAATACATTTTTTGTTTATTTACTTCAATAATTGGTGTTAACAGCATTCGAAAAAATGTCCCGTTTTTGAAAATTCGTCTTGTGTGGTGAGATTTTGTTTTGTGCTCTTACTTAAATTTGTGTTGAGCTGTGACATTTGTTTTGTGGCACTTAGAAGGCACCGTATGACTTAGATATGTCGATGTCTCGATTATGTCTAATCTTTCTTGCCAGAATGCTGCTACGCAGATCTGGAATTCTCTTCCATTGAGAATGTTTAGGTGTTAGAAAAATTAGCATTTGATATCTAAAGGCAACGATTACTAATAACCATGGAGATAAAGGAGGAAATGGGTCTTAAGCAAGCGTCTGAACTTCCTGACATAGTGTGCCGTTATGTTATATTCTCTGCAAAAGACACTATTCTCCATCACACCTAGAAGCAGGTATGATGGAGAATTCTTCTTCCTCACAACCGAACAGCAGACTGTCTTATCATGAATATGAGGTTGAAATAAATTTGACAAAGTTGAAGTTGAGGCTAATAAGATAACGGCCGTTAACAAAAATAATAATTTAATAATGGAATTCCATCATCATGCCTACATTGCTTAGGAAGTCAATGAAGTCTAAGCTATTGCTATATATCATTCGATCTATTTCATAATTAATCAATGAATACTATACAGAGAATTATAAACTCATTTCAATCAGCTCTATATCTTTTTTTCTCTTTATCTCTCCTCTCTCTCTCTCTCTCTCTCTCTCTCTCTCTCTCTTTCCTCTCTCTTTCTCTTTCTCTCTCTCTCTAGCTCGTTAACAAATCTCGGTAACAACTGTGCCTATTCATGGTTCAATAAGTTGCACCAGAATGGTGGCATTGTTCAATAAGTTGGCTAGAATGGTGGACACAAATACAATATTTGATTAGCTAATATTTAAGTTCATCTGTAAATCTTGAAACTAAGTGATAGAGACTTAAATCTTGATATTACATTAGTCTTAATTAGTAAAACTTAGAATCTCAAACTAACAAACTTAACATGTAAATATTGAATATATAAGGAATGTTCAGTGGCCACATGCCAAATATAATCTATACGAAATAGATGAACAAATAATTAATAAAATGAGTAAAATAGATGAACAAATAATTAATAAAATGAGTAAAATAGATGAAAGATTAACTCCGAGTAGATCAATATAAAGAAGAAACAAAAGAAAAAATTATCCACAGATCTATAATATAATTTGAAAATAGGATCACAAAATCTAATAGGTATTTTATAACTAGAGTTAAATGGCAACTAAAAATATATTCTAAAGACTGCCTAACTGAATCACTAAATCCTTCAGTTCCAACTGCATTGGAACACTTATTTTTCATAACTAGAAGTGATCTACCAAATACAGTAAAAATAAACTACCTAATATGGCACAGGTAACGTTATCTTGTATTCAGATATTATTACTTGCTAATGCTGATTTCAAAATTTTGAAATCGATTAACATACAGCCATTCCACATACACAATCCAACATTTACACACACAATCTAACAACATAGACCTCAGATGACCAAACAGTGATTTCTAATCATAACATAAAATGTCTTGCTGCCTTTCTGAAAGTTCTACACAAACTGAATGTTTGTTTCACAAATGAAACATAACCAGTTATTTAGTCGAGTCTAATTCTCAGCTAGCGGCATTCAGTGAACTCAACCTCATAATGAACTCCAACAGATACATCTGAAGTCTAATCTCTTGAGGGTTGTTAGTAACAACGAATCCTGGTATTCCAGCTTGCTGCAGTAGACTCTGTTGATCCATTACCTTCTGATCAAGTTCCAAAATAATCTTCATGTCTCGCCGTTTTACTTCCTCCTCATATTGACGATCGAAAGCCTACAACGTAAAAAATCTAAGTTCAAGTCTCAAACATCGTTATAGCATCAAATCAGCCGTTATAGCAATAAATATCTAAACGCTCAGCAGGGTGACAATACAAGAATGGAGTAAGTTTTCATATAAACAGGTAATACAGCAAAAGCACACACACAATAGCAACCATAGATATTTCAGAATAACTAGAGTAATACCCATTAAAATTCCAAATTAACTTAAACATTTCTTATTAGCAACAAGAAAGAATTTTAATTTGATATTCATAGAATTTCATGATTATAAAATGTAAAGGATATGGTCAACCTTAAGTGTCCAACATTAATATATCCTGATATCAGAGTGCAAGCAAATTATGTATTCAACAGCAAAAAATTCAGGTAAAATGATTTCATCTTCAAGATGTAGTTAAGCTTGAATGATTTATTTATAAACAGAAGTCTCAATAGCTCAGTGTATAGAGCGTAAATAGCACTGATCATGAAATTTTGAATGATGACCCTGAAGAGAATATAACCCATAATCATCATTTCACTGTAAATTTAACTATTCTGGGCTGGAGCCAGTGGCGAAGTCGGTAAGATACTCAACAGTGGATCAGTATGTGCAGGGTTCAAATCCTGGGCTCGCCCATCACTGACATCGCTTTCGAGTAAGAAAACTGACGTTAACCTTAGCTTTACCAGCTTTATTCAACTTACCAGTAGTTCATTCCGACACTCGGTTTGTACGTAGGGAAGTCTATGTGGCAGATGAGAAACGGACTGTACCTTCTCTCCATGTTTTCGTATTAATTCTGCTCTTTGGACTGAATCAGACAATGAATTAATGAAAAATTTAATAAGGTTTAACCTACAATAAATATAAATTACATAACCATTTAAATATATTCATATTGATTTGTCAATTGTAATCAAAGAGATTCATTAGTTACAAACTTACAGTTATAAATTTATATTTAATTCTCATCACCCTAAACACCTATTTCAAACAGCCTATCTCATATAGGTGAATCAAAGTAGACTGATCGTCATCACATACATCTTCAGAAAACATTTTGTAAAAAATCTAACTTACATCAATCTGTTGTGCACTATGATTTTAAAAATAACAGATCTTAATACCTTAAAAATGGCACTTTTATTATAAAGGCAGCAACAATTTCAAGAAATCCCAAAGAATTCTATCCAATCTTCTCTTTGATATTCTGCAATTTGGAACCAAAACCTCTTCCAATGCAGCTGTAGTTTAGCATAACTTCTTTATAATACTAGTTTAAATTCGCATTCTGTGCCTAAGTATAACAACTGTCTATATGTAGTCTAAAACAAAGTAAAATACTATGCACAGCAATTTAGACTGCCATGGAAAGGATCCTAATACCTTTTTGATCATTAATGAACTTCATTCTTAGGTTTGAGAGATTTCTTTCCTCCATTTGCTGTAATTCTTGCAGACTGGAGACAATGTCAAACATAGTGCAGTCTAGCAGCGAACTGGCTAAACTCGACAGCAGGTCATAAGGCATACGTTGCTGGAACTTTCTGTGAATTATAATAAATTAAAAACAGCACAAATTTCTACAGAAATCTTGTCATTTATTACTGCTATTTAATATTAAAATATCTAAGCCAATTAAAATTGTTCAAGTAAGCTTAATGAAATATTACACTCAAAAGTAAATAAGTATATAAAAGATAGACAAGATACAAATCCTCAATCAAATTTCTAGAACTGCTTAAAAGTTAAAGAAGTTTATGAAACTCTAAGCTATAATTAATTAATATAATTAACTTTCTTCATACATCAACTTCTGGTTCCATCTATAACGCATCAGCAACATCTTAAAATATAGTAAATAAAAACTGATAGCTAAAATCTGTATTTAATGGAGACATATTATAGTGAAATGATCAACTACATTGCTATCTGTCATTTTTAGAATCACGTGTTTACACCATTAGGCAATACATTCCATTTTTTGTATATAACCAATCCTGTGAATGTCTGAGATTTTACTCTCAGATCAGCGCAGCCGGAAATCGAACCCACAACAGTTCAACTCACTTCAGGAGCCATCATTTAAAATGTCAAGACGTTACCTGACGCCTCTAACCCCACTAAACCTCTAACCCCTCTACACTATTGACATTCAATATACTAGTGTTTATTTGACATTTATTATTGTAAAGATGCATAAAAATATCTTTAAGAGACATTTTAACTATAATGGACTCATACAATAGCAATTTTAACTAATGTACACAATTTTACAATACAAATATGACTAACCCAGGCAGTTCTCGAGCCATAGCTTGTAATTTATTTAAATACAGATAGTGTCTTTCTTGCCTGGTTTCTCTGGAAACCTCACCATTTTCTTCTGTCATATTCAATTTTACTACAGATGCAGAGTTTGTCACTTGAAAAGGAAATCATATCAACTAATGAAAATAAAATATATAACTAATTACATTTACTATAGCTAAGATTTTAACCAGCACCAAAAAGGGTATTCCGTAGAAGAGCGACTAGGCTCCAGAAATTGCTACAAAATTTTCTACATCGAATAGAAAAGTTCCCCACCCCACAAAGAGGAGAGGAGAAGGTCAATTCATATCTTGACCCTAGCTAAACTGGGATTCAAGGGAATACATGATGATGATAATAATTACAATTAATTAAATTAAAATTGAAGGCACAATTAAACGTTTCTTTGTAATTCTATCACAACCGTAAACTCGATCTGCATTCTAAATAAATTTGTTTATCATTCCTACACTAGCCTTCATACGTTCAAGCATAAAATATTTATGACATGAAAATATTCTAAATTAAACAGTGAATGGTAAGCTTAGAACGTACGAATATTTACAAAGTATATGATTCCCTTATTTTCTGAAGTTATTATTGTAAAAAGTGTTAATATCCGTATATTATGATACTATTATAAATATATATATATATATATATATATATATATATATATATATATATATATATATATATATATATATATATATATCCTAGATATCTTTGGTAAACAGGATTGTTTTCGCAGAGAACGACGCCCTGCCCAGTTAAGGGGGCCCACCGCGTCATAAGCAGAATCCCCAAGAATAATGCTAAATCAAAAGGAATGTTAAATGCCCTCAAGGATTGTTTATAAACAATCCAAGAAACACAGCAAGAATAGACATGAAAAGTTTAAAAATTTGTAATTCATGATCATTCATTTTTATCAGGACCACCAAATGGTGCAAGTTCCAAAATCTAAGCAACAAGTCTAAAGATAAAAGAAAATCATCTCAAATTTGTATACAGCAAAGATCATAACAGTATACAAATTTTCTATTGTTAATCTCACTGCTAGTTACATGATATTATACTTATATTATAGTAGAGTTACTACCTTATATTCTTTGTGAATTGTGCACCTTGCACTATATAGTTAAATTAATTCAAAATTTCTCTACTATTTTCTAAAATAATTAATTTTTTTAATGAATTATTTTATTAAGGATCTAAGTAATAATGTTATAGTATTGGTGAATAGTGCTAATAGTAGAGTTGTGTGAAGATTGAAAAGGGCTTTTATGTAATAAAATTATCTTTTAACAATCTAGTTTTAATCCATTTTTCTGCATTTGACTGTTAGTACTGGTAGCAGTTATAATTTATAATTCTGATCTATATCTTGCACATTTCATACCGTTAGAGCTAGATTACTTCTATGAATGATTTCTGTAATTGTTATGGCTAGATAGTGTAAATATATAGGTAGAATTGCGTTCAGTTTGTAAATAGTAATCTAGCTCTACTTTGGACTGAATTTCTGGATTTTGGAATTTTCACCGTTTTCGGACCTTCTTTGTTTGCTCGCCGGCTTGATTTTGTCTCAATAGTGCTCGATGTTGTCATTGATGACTGTAGCACTCTAATTGTTGTTATTGTTATTATTGATGTAACTATTTGCTTTCCTTATATAGAAAATGAATTTACTATCACTGTATAATTACATTTCAATATTTAGGACAGAAAAATCATTAATTTCAAAATAGCGTAAATTTGCAGATGATACCTAAATGAGTCAAAAGTTCAAAAGATAGGTAATTTAGGAGACATTATTAACTATTTAAATTAGAATTTATTCCAGAAGGTTGGATTTAGTTAAGCTTCAACATAATTATGCTCGAGTATTTTAACGTAATTTTTCTTGAGGCTATTCCATTGCCTACATGCAACTTTGATATTTGTGTCTTGTACCATCTAGTATAATTTTACAAACTGAACGCAATTCTACCTATATATTTACACTATCTAGCTATAACAATTACAGAAATCATTAATAGAAGTAATCTAGCTCTAACGGCATGAAATGTGCAAGATATAAATCAGAATTATAAATTATAACTGCTACCAGTACTCACAGTGAAATGCAGAAAAATGGATTAAAACTAGATTGTTAAAAGATAATTTTATTACATAAAAGCCCTTTTCAATCTTCACACAACTCTACTATTAGCACTATTCACCAATACTATAACATTATTACTTAGATCCTTAATCACCAATACTATAACATTATTACTTAGATCCTTAATAAAATAATTCATTAAAAAAATTAATTATTTTAGAAAATAGTAGAGAAATTTTGAATTAATTTAACTATATAGTGCAAGGTGCACAATTCACAAAGAATTTAAGGTAGTAACTCTACTATAATATAAGTATAATATCACGATTAAATAACAATTTATTCCACAAGTTCTAATTTAGAAACTTCATTTTAATAAATAAAATTTCAGAAGGTGGTCTGTTATTGAAACCTCATTTTCACTAATTTACTTTAGCTTAGGACAGAATTTTTGGATTTTAGAATTTGCACCATTTTAGACCTTCATTTTTGTCATCAGCTTGGATTTGTCGCAATAGTGCTCGATGTTGTCATTGACGACAGTAGCACTCTAATTGTTGTTAATATTATTCTTAGGGGAGGCATTCAAACATTAATTACACTTGATTGATACAGATACCGATATAATTGATATAATTTTATGAGGTGATTCTGCTGTTGAACTTGGGTTTAGCATATTTTGTCATAATGAATAAGTTTTTAAAGTCAATTTAGGCAAATTTAAAAAAATTATGTAAATGAAAATGCTATACTGTCCTTCCAACACAAACGATAATATTCATTTTTAAAAATTCTGTTCAATTGCTAAAAGGGAAGAAAACTAATAATAAAGTCGCTAATAAAAGATACGAGAAATCACCACAGAAGTCAAATTTAAATTTAAATTAAATATATTTAGTCTTAATTTTAACGTTAAAGATTTGAGATGTTAAGATTAAAATAGAGTCAGCTAGCTGGCCCTCCGAACTTTCAAAATCAATCAATCAATAAGAATTTAATGTTCTCTTTCTCGCCATAAGGCAAAGTCAGGGACGTCTCTTGCAGACTCTGCACAAAGAGATGCCAAAACACCACACGATGACGACTGAAGATACAAAGATCACAAGAAATACACAAGATATATGATAATATAAAGTGTACATCAAAATGGGTTGGTGACAAAATGTAAAACACCAAAGTAACAAATTTATTATCTGGATAGTTAATGGGAAACCTTACTTTGTAAATATTGAAATATAGACATAATTAATAGTGAAAATAATAAAGTGAGACATTTAACACTAAAAATACATTTAATGCTGACATTTTGACATCAATTAGAAATAACAGTATTCAAAAATGAAGCAAATAGATTAGTCTTTGCAGCAGGCAATGGCTTGAGCTCTCTTAGATTCATATTCCCCAAAGTATCTTTCAATGTTCTATAAAATCAATCAATCAACAATTAATCAATCAATCATTCAATCAATAAGAATTTACTGTCCAGACCTTCCCCAAAAGGCAATGTCAGGCACTTCTCAAACGAAAACATCCGTACAAACAAGAGCTAAAAGCACCAATCAATGGTGACCGAGTATGCAAGATCGAGGAGAAGGCAAGATCAAGACAGTGCATTATGACAACATCAAAATGACGCATCAGATAAGATAACGATACAGCTCAAGAATAGATCTTGGCCGACCTCAGATTTGTATTTTATTTATATTTATTACATTAATTCAGGCAATATACCATATATCAAACACATATATTCAATATACCATATATCACACACATATTCATTGCAGGAGAAAACAAGAAGAGAAGCAAATGATCAATGGTTGCTTTGTAGCCTTTTACGACACGTGCAGTCCACGGTTAGTCTATGCTTCAGCAAATTGGACACAACACAGGTAGTATAAGCCTACATCACAAAATTAAAAATGAGAGAATAACAAATCAGTGGAGAGGGTCAGACCATAATGAGGTGGAAAATCACCATTCCTTCGATATAATCATTATCAATTATACTCAACAAATAAGTCTGGAATATACAAAACGTATATCCTTAGAAAAAAAATAATATACACAAACTGGGGAAAATATATGGACAGAAATCTGTACTTACTTGCAAGTGCAATAAAGTAGATGCCCATCAGAATGCAGTTTCTCTGCCAGTTCAGATTGATGATTTGACATCAGGTCTTCATTTATTACAACTACTAACGGTTTCCCGGCTCCTAATACTTCCAAACAGCTACCAGCTCCTTCAATAATAGTAAATACACGTCACATTAGTATTGGATTTTCAACTACTCACAGAAACATGTTAAGTATTAAACAATGCACACAGTGGTGGATCCAGGGGGGCCCGGCCCCCCCTTAGGCCCGACGATAAAAATTTTTAAACTATATTTTCTTTGTTTCTATGGCAATTTCTATGTGTCAGTATGTTTGTAAGGGTAGTAGTTAGGGTGGGGAGGAGGGGGTACGAGAGGGAACTCAATTCCACTAGATCAATTTTTTTTAAATATGAGCAGGGGCCCATATTTTGTATCCTAGGAGCCCTGTAAATGGAAGGGGGCCCGAAATATGTTGACCGTTTCACTAGCTCTCAATTTTTGCTTTAACCACTGTATAAGAGGAAAAAAGGGTGGTAGTAAAAAATGTGAACTCTGTCCCGCAGAAGTGGTGCAAGCAGACTTAACTGGGAGGTGCTTAAGCCCCCTCCTACCGCCAAAATTAGAGTACTTTTGCAATTCGTCCAGATCCGCTGAGTTTCTTCAGAGGTGAAAAAATTAACCTACTTTTTTCCAAAACAAATGTAGGATTTTAGGCATTTTAGGTTTTCCTCTCAATTTAGTACGGGTATGAGTGGTGGGGGGGGGGGGTAAAATACACTCACTTTACTAGCCGAGCTCAGTAGTGAAATCATTTTGAACCCCACCCCCCCCCCATAGCTTTGTTTCTGATGTCGTCACACGTCCAGAAGAAGGCAGGGCGTAAGAAAAAAATGTGTACATTCTCAAAAAAAAATTCAGGTCCCCCCCTTAAAAAATTGCTGGATCCGCCCCTGCATGCACATTGAAGGGCATAAAGAATTGGATTTAATGTACACATAATTTATATAATATACAGCAAAACTTATCTAAAAAAACATCATAAAGTTTACATATGTATAACAGTAAAAAAGTATGGAATATACAAACATATCGAACATATGAAAGATACAAATATGGAAAATATAACAAGAGTATAATAAGTATAATAAGAGTAAAGCTGGTAAAGCTAAGGTTAACGTCAGTTTCCTCACTCGAAAGCGATGTCAGTGACGGGCGAGCCCAGGATTTGAACCAGCACCTACTGATCCGCGGTCGAGTTTCTTACCGACTTCGCCACTGTAAAGCATTAAGAGTAAAATAAAGAAATAAGAGTATAATACGAGTTGTAAAGTATAACTAATAATTTTTTGCGATGTAAATGTATCCAAAAGACCATTTGTTTGATACCATATGAACAGAAGTCAGTCGTTTATAAAAATACAATGTATGAATAAATGATTAGCCATATAGTGACATCATATGCAATATTGTACTAAACTATTCATTGTATATATTATATATCACTAATTTATTAATATAATAATAAAATTATTCTTAAAATCTAACATTACATGATCACAATCTAGCTAATCTTAAAGTTACACAGAAGAGAACCCTGCAGAGAGAAGACAGTTTAAAGATTATTTTTTGCACAGCAACAGTTCTAGTATAATTACAATTTAACCACAGAATACTTTGAACCTGCATGACTGATGACGAGATCACTGCCACAGATATCCTCCGCTATGCTTGTCTTATAGCGATAATAATTAACAGCCACGTCACTTTCCGAAACTTCTGGTTCTACGGTTCCTCGTCCAATCTGCAGTGTCATCTCCGTGTAATTGCGTTCCTTGAGAATCTGTACATACATAGCGGACAGAATCTAGAAAACTCTGACATTTATTGCAACAAAGGGGCTCATTAGTCCGTAGTAGCAAGACATCTTTTAAACCAAGTGGACAACAGTATAAAATTTCTAAGTAAAGATGTCTTGGACAACAGTATACATTACAATCACACTGCAGCTTCAGCCAGCTTCTATAGTTTCCTACGCTAAAAGAAGATGAAGCCATTAATTATCTATAACTATAAGGTATAGTATGTTCTTCTATAAAGTATAGTATGTTCAAGATGGATATACAATATTGACAAATTCAAACTCTGATGTGATTTGAGTTATATGTTCATGAGTTTCACTAATACTATGGATATCTCTCTCTAGTGTTCTACCAAGTGGCAGGTCCAACATACATACTTAAGAGTTTGGTTTCATACTTCACCAACAGCACTCCATAGATTAACAAGTTTATCACTTCAAAAAAGACAATGCCTTATCTAAACCTTATGTAGCCTATACATTAGGAAACAATATAGCTTCTGAGGGGGTTTCTCAATATCTTCCTCAGTTCTTGATTAGTCGCCTCTTACGACAATAAAGTTAACGGTTAGTCTATTCTTCAGTGTACCGGACAAAAAAAGGGAACAAAATTGATATAAATGCTCTAAATATTAAGCTAAATTTATACAACACCTCCAATACGTATATAAAGCTGGTAAAGCTAAGGTTAACGTCAGTTTCCTGACGTTAACCTTAGCTTATATACTTAGTTATATACTAAATAATATAAATAACAGTACGGTCAAGAAGCAATTACATGCTTGAGAATGTCTCAATAGCGCAGGGGTAACGTCATGAAGTTTTAAATGACAGATCTTGAGATGAATTGAACACTCGTTGGTGCGAATCCCAGCCGAGCTGATCTGAGAGTAAAATCTCGGACATTCATTGGACTGGTTACACGGAAAAGGGACTAAATTACCTAACGGTTTAAACATGTGGTTTTAAAAGTGAGAGATATCGACACAGTTTCACAGGTGCTTCTATCTGTATGCAATTCTATTGTTAATGCCATGTGCACACAACGCTTAACTGGATTATGTATGCTTGATCTTTAGGCCGCTTTTGATACCATTGATCACAATATTCTTCTGGAACGTCTTTCTTCCTGGTTCGGTATTCGTGGAATTGTTCTTGATTGGTTTTCCTCCTATCTGACGGATTGTTCTTTTAGTGTGAAAGTGATGGAGTACATCTCTTCACCTTCCCACTTAAAGTATGGTGTGCCTCAAGGCTCCATTCTTGGTCCTTTCCTCTTCAACCTATATACAACACCCTTGAGCTCACTGATCTCTTCTCATTCTATTAATCATGAACTATATGCTGATGACACTCAAATGTACACTTGTTTCACCCCTAACTCCTACTCTGATGCTGAAACCCTCCTGCAACAAAGTTTTCAGTCTATATCCTCTTGGATGTCTGATAATTTTTTGGCACTTAATCCATCTAAGACTGAATTCTTGTTGGTTGGGACACCTCAACAGCTTCTGAAGCTGAATAGGAAAACCCTTTCATTATCGTCGGATAATACAATAACACCTGTTTCTTCCATGAGAGATCTCGGTGTTATCCTTGATAAACACCTAACCTTCCACGAACACATAACTAAAACTTCACAAGCATGTTTCTTTCATATCCAAGATCTGCTTCGAATACGTCCATATTTGTCACGTGAGACAGCTGCTACAATTGGTGCTGATATTGTGCAATCTAAATTGGACTACTACGACTACTACTGTTTTTAAATCTCCCTGGCTGTGAGATTGATCGATTGCAGTTTGTTCAGAATTCTCTTGCGCGAGCAATTTTTTGTAGCTCCAAGTACTCACATGTTATGCTCATATTAAAGTCTTTGCACTGGCTAAAGATTAAAGAGCGAATCATTACAAAACAGCTTCGTTAACCTATACAAGTCCATTACCATCCCTGGACAAACTTGTATGTCTCACTTGATTAAAGTGATGCAGCCTGCTGTTACTCGGTCTTCTAAATTAATTACTCTTGTGAGACCTAGCTTACCTTCGCGCTCTAAGCTATCTAATCGTTCTTTCCAGCATGCTGCACTGCAGATCTGGAATTCTCATCCATCTAATCTTCGGAAATCTTCATTTGAAACACATCTGCCTTTGCTTTCCTATGATCAGTTCCATAGGCAGTTGAAGACCTATCTTTTCCATCTCTCTTTTCCACCCAGTGTCCATCCAGTGTCCATGAGCAGCGACCTGCGCCTAAACCTCCTTTTCTTTAATTCCCTTCACTATGGACTGATTATCTGGATTTTGGAATTTGCACCGTTTTGGACCTTCTTTTTCCTCGCCAGCTTGATTTTGTCTCAATAGTGCTCGATGTTGTCATTGATGACAGTAGCACTCATTAGCAATATAAATAGCAATAATTGTTATTATTATTACAGTTGATCATTTCACTATAATGAGTGTTTACTTTTTATTAAGAATAAAATACCTTCAGAGTTTCAAGTTCGGTTACGGCTTTCACTAGACTGTCGAATGACGTAGTTCCAACGGTGACAAAAACCTTCATTGCTAATAATTAGCTGACATGAGAATTATCAATTTGTAAATAAATTATCGTTAGAATTTCATAGTACTAATAAGGTAAACAAACGAGTTAAACGTAAACAAACGAAAAATTTCAATCCTTCCTTTGGAAGCATTAAATCTAGATACTGAATATTACTAAATTAATTATTATTATGTTTCTCTTATATTACATTTAAAAGTATATACATTTAAAATACCGTTAAGGAAATGAGATAAAAATGAATTAGGGTTTAGATAAGTTATGAGTACACATAGGACACGAATTTTCAATGGGAAACATTTATGAGGTGATGATATATGATTTTCAGTGTTGCCATGATTTCACATTGTAAAGGTAATTTAGTTATAGTTTGCCAGTCGTGTAAATCTCTGACAACTTGATATGCTCGCCCGGGGACAAACCGGAGTAAACCCATAGGACTCTAACAGTGGTGGATCCAGGAATTTATAAAGGGGGAGCCAAATTTTTTGTCAGTTTACAAATTTCTTGCTTACTCCCCGCCTTCTCCTAGACAAGTGACGTAATCAGAAAAAGAGTGAGTGTATCCCCTTATACTACCCCCCCCGAATTCCAAATATAGTGGGACCCATATTTGAAGAAAGTCGACCTAGTGGAACTGAGTTTCCTCGCGTTCACCCCCCTTAACCACTTCTCTAACATACATATTTACACCTAGAAATTGCCATAATAGGAATGAAAATAGTTTTTAAAATTTTGTCGGCGGGCCTAGGGATGGCCCGGACCCCTTGGATCCGCCATTGATTTCTAATGTCCCATACCCAAAAATATTTAAAATAGGTTTTTCTTTATTCTATGCCCATACCAGAACCATTTGGGCTTCCATCGGCTGCTTGCGCCCTGAAATAAATCCATCGGCATTAGGAGCTGAAATTTTAAGTTGATGACGTTACATGACACTCCAAACGAAGAGATTTTTTGTGCCGTCTTCCGAATCGAAAATGGTTAGATCATTATAATGAACTCTTATATTTACCAATTAAATACATTCAGACTGACTTCTGGTTTTCAGGTTGTTTATTTGCCTAATGTTTTGCTCGTCAGCTTGGCTTTAGTTCCATAGTATTTGATTTTGTCATAGACTAAGGTAGCAATCTAATGGTTCTGTTGCTGTTGATGTAATATGTTTAGTATAAATTAAGACAGCTTAATAAATTATCCACTTGTCGGTCTAGCGTACAAAATAAAATTACTTTATTTCCTAATTTAGCTCACCTGTACACTGATAAACAAAAAGAGCTAGCACAATATGATTACGACTACATGTATTGTATATGTAGGTTACCTCAGAAACTGTCATCTGACAGAATAAAAGTGAGAAAAATAGGGAGCTACCTACATCTATATGTATTAATTTTACAAAAAATTGAGACTGTTACAATAGTCGATGGACATGTTTCTGACTCCAGACTCCTTAAAGTTAATATCGTGAAGTACCAAATATCTACATCATCATCATCGTCATCATCATCATCATTATCATCATCATCATGTTCCCTTAAATCCAAATTTAACCCAGGTCGGGATACGAATAGACTTTCTCCAGTCCCCTCTGAAGTACCAAATACCTACTAAATGCAAAAAGTAACAACATGCCCAAAGACAATATAATTAATTTCATATATTCTCCATTTAAACAAAGTACATTAAATAAATATCTACAACAAAGAATTCTATGCAATAGTTCATTATAAAGCACTACAAACATATTGAAGTGGTAATTTACTTTACACTAATCGTAAATATTAATACACAACATAAATCAACAAATGAAGACTGTTAAATCTTCTCGAAATATAATAAACACCGCGCCTAAATTGGAAGCTTGCGTTACAAATAAGCTTACAAATAAGTTAATTAATTACAGTCACAAAAAATACATTTAATTTTAAATTAAAGTTAAAATAATGAAATCATTTTTTGATCCACAAAATAAGGTTGCTCTTACCGATTGCTACTTCTCTAATTACGTCTATATCAGCGATCGATTCAATATTCAGAAAATTAACGAAGAAAAACCCAAACCCTGCTGTCAGTCAAACTCCCGTACAAACCACAAGATAAAGGCAAACGTTCAATATTGTTAAATGTCTAATAGAATATATCATGCAAACGCTTCGATACACAATACAAGTACAAACAATAGCAAGCGGACAGTACACCTCAAAAGTGAATGATTCTTAAAGCAGCAAAACTCACTTCTGCTACCCCATTTTGTAGCAGAAGTGAGTTATTGCTTTCCTAAGTTTTCTTGTTGAAAATCTTTATACCAATGATACACTCCAGTCTCGCAACTATAAAAACCATGCTAAATTAAATGCTACATGTATATCGTGCTAACTCAAGTAACTGCAAAACCTTCTGCTATTATGATAATTACTAGTGCTTCATAGAAAATATACGAACAAACATTAATCATATCAGTGACAACAAATACTAGAAAAAGTTTAAATTAAGTAACAATAATCCATTAACTAATAATAAGTGTATGGTTTTAATAAATTACTTTTTCATAGATATTAAAATTACTCGGGCTACATCAATCAACTTTTCTAAACATTAGAAACTGTATGACTTCTCAACAAAGCTCACAATATACATAACTATCATAATATGAAACTACTACAATGCATATAACAGTAATGCATAAATTATAATGACGCCAAATATACCAAAAAGTAAATAATAGATGACAATCCTACAAATAAGCTGTAAATTTTGTTTAACTAAACAATGCAAAATTATATTACACGTATATTTCTCTTTTTAGCTAAAAGTAAATAAAGCTTAAAAGCCAATGTTACCGTCAGTCACTCGAGCCCAGGATTTGAACCAGGCAGATACTGCTCTGAGGTCTAATATCTTACCGACATCGCCACTGGCTGGAGATATTCAACAATACCAAAATATATACATGTACACATATATAATTAATAAATACATTCAATGCTACAGGAGCATCATATGCCTAACACTTGCCAAATAAGCTTACTACCAACAGGAGCTTGGTCTGAAACTAAGTCCAGTAGTACTTCGTTCAACATTTATATTTTAACAGTATCGACACCGTCGCTGCTTCCCAAGTCCACCGAGTGAAACGGAATGCAGTTTTACACATTCTGTCATAGACCTGGTACATAAAAACAAACGTTAAATGTTTTGTTACTACCAAAGTTTGCAGACATGACAGAACAATAAAACAAGGTACACAAAAAAGGTTAACTACAGGAGTAGCTACAGTCATTGGTGATGTTGGTTCACAATATTGCAAGTTTTTAAATCTAATAACTCATGCTGCCGCTAGTATTAACTGCATAAAATAGACATTTATTCAGAAGCACATAAAATGTCTATTCAGGTAAATTTACCAAAGCTTGCAGTGTCAGATTCCATCTCTTGAAAATCCGACTCAAATTAAGCTTTAAAGTCGCTTGGACAATCAGTACCAGTTTCACAACTTGGAAAAATTGAATAAGTAACTAAAGTTGTTCCCTGTGTCTTTTCATTTGTGACTTTCTCAACAACCGATAGACTGCCTAATTAATCAATAGCTTTTTTATTTTTAAAACCTTGAGCACGAAACCTTGGCGGAAACGATAATTTGCTCCATAATGTTGGTAAAAATCGGAAGAATCAGATATACTTAATG
The DNA here is from genome assembly GCA_905160935.1 of Enchytraeus crypticus. Classification (NCBI taxonomy): domain Eukaryota; kingdom Metazoa; phylum Annelida; class Clitellata; order Enchytraeida; family Enchytraeidae; genus Enchytraeus; species Enchytraeus crypticus. The sequence goes on along the minus strand of CAJHZI010000481.1, from coordinate 1,446,898 downwards.
CAATAAGAAAAACTCTGAGTAACTAGAAATGCAGAAAGAACATAAATAAGGGGAAGCAACCAACTCGTCAATCGATCAACCCAAGGAGATGTACTATTAAATTGTACATAGACTTTTCTTAAATATTTAAATATTTGTTTAGAAATATCTTCTATGTTGTTTATATTTCACTAGTGCTGCGTATCTGCTAGCATTTCAATCGGTTATTGTTTACTTTCTTCTACAGTACCATTGACATCCGACGACTCAGTCTGAAACATAACAACACAGAGTTCGCATTAACGAAGTGCTTTGGATCCAACAACAATTATTCTGGCTATTAGACATGCAAGCAAAGTGTAATGAGCAACATATTGTATAACGTTAGAAGAGACTAATGTTAGGGATATGACGAATAAGAGACTGATTAGCTACTGTAACAGTATACAAATGTATCAGTATCCTCAGGAGAAATTGGGATGACATCAGCAATGGACTGGGCTGGGAATCTTCAATAAGTTTTCATTCTCATATACTACTTAGAGTAATGGAACGAAAATAAACACAGTAAGTGTTGCTAAGTAAAACAATTCAAGTCAGGACACAGCTATAAAATTCACTCCATACAAGGATAAGTATTTATATAAAAAATATGTGAAATATAAAAGATATGTGATATATAAAAGATATGTGATATATAAAAGATATGTGATATATAAAAGATATGTGATATATAAAAGATATGTGATATATAAAAGATATGTGATATATAAAAGATATGTGATATATAAAAGATATGTGATATATAAAAGATATGTGATATATAAAAGATATGTGATATATAAAAGATATTAGGAATAACACAGTAAGCTTACTAGTAAGTAGTTAAATAAAAATAACTAACCGTCTCTGGAGACAGACTATGTTGAGACAGCTGCTGCATCATGAGATTCTGCAGATGCTGCTGCTGTATGGCCTGCTGCTGTTGCTGCTGCTGCTGCTGGTGAGAGTTGCTGGAGAATCGGTTGTGCATGCCGAGGAAAGCGTGCAGTCTCGTCTGCAGGTTGTCCACACTTATGTTAGGATTCTGAGATTATATTAAAAATTAAAAATACTCAATTGAAGACTCTTTATAAAAGGTGTTTACTTTTAAAAATCACAATATATATTTTTCATACGTTGGAGGGCGCCACTGTACGATGATAAATTTGACTGTTTTGCGGAAGGATTAATTTAATTTAATTGTTTTGCACCTGCAAAGAAATCATCATCAACATCATCTTCCCTTAAATCCCAGTTTAACCAGGGTCGGGATACGAACCGACTATATCCATTCATTTGAGTTTTACAATGCAATGCAATGCAATGGCATCTGCAATGTAATATATCCTAACAATGTAATATATCCACTCTAGAAATTCTATCTAGACATAAATAAAATGTAAATTGAAACATGTTTAATTATATCATTTGATAAGTAATTGAAATAATTACTTTTTAAATGTTTGAAATACCATACGTTAGTAAATGAAGAAATACATAATAAATATGTGCGAATATACTGAATATTGCCAGCCGTCAATAAAGCACAAAGCCCTCCCCACTCTTCCACAACTCCCAACTAAGACTTGTCTGTTATGTAAACAGAGTTACCACTAAACATTAAAAAAGGTCGATATACTCTAATAAATACGCTAGAGTATTGCTTAAGTTTAGAATATAAATCATGAAGAAGACATAAGAAATAGAGAAAAACATAATACGTAATGTCAGCTTAATAAATATGCAGAGAATTACGCACAGAAAAACATCTTGATAAATCAATTCATACATTTGCATCCATATTATGCTATAAAGTAGTTTTCGTTTTTAAAAATGAGATTGACGAAGTATGACAGAAATGGATATGTATATATATCTGAATATTCATTATCTTGCTACCATTAGGTAGATAAATGTCTAAAGAGTGCAAACTTTTGCTTAGACTCTATTACAGATATCATATTTAATCATCATTAGGTTCTACTCACATATTTTAATATTTCCTGAACAACACGTGGTAGCTGTGATATCTGGAAGCTGAATCTGCTGCGCATGTGAGATGGTATGCTGTTTATAGCTAGAGCGGCTACATGAACAACACACAAATATGACTATATAATATACAATACATAATATACACCACATAAATAACAAACAGTATGAAGAATACTGTGAAGTGGAAAGCAGTGTCTGATCTATGGCACTCAATCACACTCAAAGATTCCAACATTTATCATGATGAGATTGTTATTTTAAGCTTCAAGATCTGGAATGGACCAAGAAAACAGAGATAGCCTTAATTAAAAATTCTGATGATCCTAGTCAAAATAAAAGCAGATATTTGAAGACTAAACAAACAGATTAAATAAACTACAGTATAATTATACCTTGAAAATCATCCAGTTTCTTAATTAGCCTCTGTACTCTTACTTTGAACGATACATACTTAATCACACATCTAATCAATCAATCAATCAGTGGAGATTTAAAGCCTGGGTTCTCGTCTATAGGTCATAGCAAGGATGCCATTAAGTCACATAATCTCAGCAATCAGAAATAACACTCAGTAGATTAAGCGGCTTACTTGCATCGTCCATCTTATTCCCAGTTCGATTAACACCACTGCTGCCACTCCCATCTACAGCGGCAGATGACAAGCCAGGAAGAAAGTTCTGCCTGGCAACATTCTGGAAAGGTTGGGTGATGTATCGTACTTTACTGTTAGGATACACGTATCCCTGATTACTGAACGCCTGCTGAACTACTCTATTATCACTCAGATACGCTGAGTCATGTCTCTCACGATCAAACTCCTCCCACGCTGCCAGTCGCTCTGCCTCACTCAAGTTTTCCTCAGGTCTGTTCTCCAGCAGAGAGTCGTGTTCGTGGTACTGCACAATCCACTGCTTGTTGTCTGCTAGCAGCTTAGCCAGTACCAGATCCTATAAACCAAACAATGTCTGTATTTATAGGTACTGCATAATCCACTGCTTGTTGTCTACTAGTAGTTTAGCCAGTACCAGATCCTACAAACCAAACAATGTCTGTATTTATAAGTACTGCACAATCCACTGCTTGTTGTCCGCTAGTAGCTTAGCCAGTACCAGATCCTACAAATCAAGCAATGTCTGTATTTATAAGTACTGCACAATCCACTGCTTGTAGTCCGCTAGTAGCTTAGCCAGTACCAGATCCTACAAAAAACCAATCCATAATTGTATTTGTATTTGTTTGTGTGTTTCCGCGGTTCAGTAGGTTCAAATCCTGGGTTCGCCCATCATTGACATTGCTTTCGAGTGAGGAAACTGACGTTAACCTTAGCTTTACCAGCTTTTTATTTTATTTTTGGGTAGAGCACTGTCCACGGCAGGTTGCTGGCTAACACGCTGCCGGCTGAGACACTATCTAACCCTACACAAAATCAATCAATCAATATTTGTATTCGTATATCTCATTTAGAGAGTATACGAATCTACAGTCAAAGTAACCTATTCTTGAGCTTTCAACTAATCTTTGCATTACACTTCACAGTCAGGATCTATCTTTAGAGCAGCAGTTAATGGATGCATCAGATTTGTCAACTGGCATCATCCAAAAAGATATTTTGACTTTAGAGCAAGCAAAACCCATCTCAAGTAAAACAGCTAGATAGGAAAGGCAAAAGAGATGCAAACTTTAGAGTAAGTTTTGAATAAGACTTAGTGAAGACTCAACAGGAAATCTACCAACGAGAAGCACTGAGCTGAATGGCACATTAGCAGAACTTTTTATTATCACAATAGTTACTATTTTTTATTCTATTCCTCCTTTAATTTTGTTGTTAATTTTTTTGAACATTATTACTCCTACCATTTTCTTCTTATTTTTATTTCTATTAATCCAATAGTAATTTAGTAATAACATAACATCTCTACTGAAAGGGCATTCGGTTGGTGAGCGCCTGGGCTCCAGAAATTGCTATAAAAATTTAAACGAATGGAAAAGTCTTAAGTAGGAAATTGACTGATGATGCGATGTGGGACAGAGAGGATCTGAGACAGTCTATTCGTATCCCGACCCTAGTTAAACTGAGATTCAAGGGACGATGATGATGATGATCTACATCTCTACAGAACTAACTTTAGGAACGGCGGGTACAGGGCGCTTGGAAGCAGCCTGAGGATCGTCGAGCTTGTCGGGCTTGAATACGTAGAGCTCTTGAAGATCAGCGGCGGTGAAGTGCCGGTCTATCTGGTGCTCATCAACCACTCTGTGCGACAGCGTCTCCTTCGTCACCTGACGGTCATATATCTTTTCCTCCATTGTTCCCTAGCAAAACAGGCAATCAAGCAATCAATCCGTCAGTAAATCAATCAATCAGTCATTCAATCAATCGGTCAGCCAATCAATCAGTCAGTCAATTAATTCAAACCCTAGGAAACCATTCATTTCTGAACAAATCCTTAAACAAAAATCTGAACGTTCAAAACTCGAAACTAAGTTCAGGAAGAATCTGAAAAATCCACCTGAACTAAGAAATCCAGACATTAAGTCCAAGTACCTCAAGCAAAGAAAATTATTAAATAAAATGATTAGTTCCACTAAAAGCTTGTATTATCAAAATCTAATCTCGCAGAATCAAAATTGACCCAAGAAATTATGGGGAGCACTTGACTCTCTGCTTGATCGCAACATTCCCAAGTCACTCCCCTCTACCACCTCACCATCTTCTCTTTCTGCCTCTTTTCTCAACTTTTTCGATGACAAAATAGCCGAACTCTGCAGCTCTATACCCTCCAACTCCATTGACACCGACAACTCCATTTCTGTAAATATGCCTGAACCACCACTACTTTCTAGTTTTGAACCAGCTAAACCGGAAGAAATACGCAATTTTATACTTCGCTCTACCGACTCATCTTGCTGCCTTGATGTTATTCCTACACGCTTACTGAAATCCTGTATTGATGTTTTAGTTGCTCCTATTACTTACTTAATCAACCTCTCACTCTCAGAAGGTATCTTCCCGACCTCCTTCAAACAAGCAGTTGTATCTCCTTTGCTAAAAAAGCCTTCTCTACCAAAAGATGATCTTTCCAGTTACCGTCCTATTTCCAATCTTAACTTCATCTCTAAACTTCTTGAAAAGGTAATTTATACCCGTTTATGCACTCATCTTGATTCTTTCTCTTCTCTCTCTCATTATCAATCTGCCTATAGAAAACTCCATTCTACTGAAACCGCTCTTCTTCATATACATAATGATCTGAGCTTGGCCATGAGTAGTAAACAGGTTTCTGCCTTGGTTATTCTAGATCTCTCTGCTGCCTTTGATACAATTGACCATGGCATCCTAATAAATAGACTTAAATCTTGTTTTGGCATATCTGATTCTGCTTTTTCCCTTCTCACATCATATCTCTCATGTCGCACACAATCTGTTGTTATTGGTCAAAATCGCTCTTCTGAACTACTCCTCCTACGCAGTGTTCCTCAAGGTTCAGTGTTAGGTCCATTGCACTTCTCTTTATATATCACTCCTCTTAGCTACCTGCTTGCTCAGCCCTCCATAAATTTTCATTTCTATGCAGACGACACACAACTATATATTTCCTTTTCTAATCATGATTCTGATCAAAAACTGGCTCATCTCTCATCCATTCTAGACAAGGTTTATTCCTGGTTTTGTGCTAATCGTCTCGCTGTTTACTCCTTCCAAAACTGAATACCTTTTAATTGGCACTCCTTTGCAAAGAAGTAAAATTACCTATAGCTCTGTTAATTTTCAGAATCTTGCTCTTTCACCTTCTCGACCCTCCAAAAACCTTGGAGTCATATTTGATGAAAACCTTGACTTTAAATCACATATCTCTTCTGTTTGTCATGCTTCTTTCTTTCAGATTCGTCAGATTAGGCAAATACGTCCAACGCTTACTAGAAATTCAGCCACTATCCTTGCTAATTCTATAGTTCATTTAAAGCTCGACTACTGTAATTCATTATTACATGGGTTGCCTACTTCTTCTCTCAATCGTTTGCAGCACGTCTAAAATTCTCTTGCACGTGTTGTTTATAAGTCCTCTCGACTTCAATTTCGCTCTCTTTCTCTACTTCGCAGTCTTCATTGGCTCCCTGTTAATCAACGCATAAAATATAAAATAGCTCTATTAACTTTCAAAACTCTGCGATTTGGCAAGCCTTCTTACTTATCTGAAATTCTTCTTCCCTATCGTCCCTCACGTGCACTTCGCTCCACCGATGCCAATCTTCTCTCAGTTCCAAATATTCTCACGTCATTGGGCAGACGTTCATTTCTTACGCAGCACCCAAATCTGGAACTCTTTACCTGCTAATCTTCGCTCTTGTTCCTCTTTCAACATTCTCTAGCAAGCTTAAAACTTACCTTTTCCCACCATAGACATAATCAATCTTGACCATTTTTTGAACACCGGACTGGCTTTCGTTTAGGACCTTACTCTCTCAGCACATTTCTTTCGCAGATTGGTCTGGGTGAATTGATCTGTAGTGATGTGTGCTGTTGGAGACGCCCCTGACATCAGCCCTGGATGAGGAAACGGACGCTAAACCTTTATTATATTAATTAATTTATCAATCAGTCAATCAGTCAGTCAATCAATAGGACGAGTACCAATGAATTTAAATGATTATGTGACATCCAGTGCTTCGATCCTTTCTTATCTGATAATAGCAGATATCGAAAACGAAAAACATAATTTAAATATTTTATAATATACTAGAACATATTAATAATATGACTAGAACTATACATTAATATGACCTCCTGCATAATTTTTGTATAATTCTTTGCAGATGATTTAGAAACCAGTCAATGCCAATTTTCTCAAGTAAGTATTGTTATTTATTATATTGTATCAAAGAACCTGAGCAAGAAATCGGTAGATAAAGCAGGGCTTCAGCTGCCCAAATCTGTAGACACGGAATATCGACTGGACGTCGTGGGACGGGTTCCATGACGCATCGAATATGATGACACGATTGGCTGAGTCAAGGTTGATACCAAGTCCTCCGGCCTTCGTTGAGATCAAAAACAATCTTAACCTGAGAACACAAATTACAAAAATTACAAAATTTACAAATTATAAAAATTTTAATTAACAAATTAAAAAGTATCACAAATTAGCATAGAGCTGCTAATATATTATCGGCAACTATAAGTTTCATACATTAATACAGAGATACTAACATTAAAAGATAGGCTTATACTAATTTGTATACCTTATTCTACACATATTTATACATTTTTTGCTTCTCAATATCTATTAACAATTTTCAAATATAATTAATCGCTAATTAGTTGAGTATATAGAGGATACAGAGTTGTCTAATCAAATTTTACGGGTCAATATTAAAAATAGAGATGTAAGAGAAAGTAGACGTACTACACTCAAGAGAGAGAGAGAGACCCGGTGACAGAGAGAGAGAGACCGGGAGAAAGAGAGAGATAGAGAGAGATAGGTAGAACTACAGACCTACTGTTGATTAGATCGTTAAAGCCATTTGAGAGAGAGAGAGAGAGAGAGAGAGAGAGAGAGCGGGAGAGAAAGAGAGAGAGACAGGTAGAACTACAGTACAGACCTAGTGTTGACTAGATCGTTAAAGTTGTTAGTAAATCTGGTTCTACACTGAGCGCCTGTTGAGCCGTCCATTCTCAGGTAGTCTTCATCCTTCTTCCACAAACTCATTGTCAATACGTTCTTTCTATTCTTTTCCTGCTCAAACAATCAGTTTAAAAATACTAACATCAAGTTTAACGTCAGTTTCCTGACTCTAAAGCATATCAATGACAGAACGAGCAGTGGATTTGAAACCTGCACCTACTGACGTAACAAATTCGATGTCAGACAAACCTGCTAGCGTTACTGTCGTGCTAGCGGCTCAGTTAAGTTCAAGCCTCAGTTTACTCTCTTAATCATTAGGTCGTATCAATTTGATCAAGGCGATTTATACATAAAATTACACTAGATATAGTATTACACTTTAGCAGGGAATAAACAGACAAATTTCTGTTACACTGTCATACTCAAATGAAGGTTTTAACCTAAGTTACCAATCCTAGAACACACTCGACGCAGAAGATGTACATAAATAATTAATAAAGGTTTATCGTCTGTCTCCTGATACTAGGACGAAGTCAGAAGAAATCAATAGGGTTTCTAATGGCTAAGCTTTAATCCACGTCTGCCCACGCATCCAATGAAAGTGTAAAATATAACTAATAATGTAAAGCAACAACACATGTAGCGACACTGATACGTACAGGAATCTCAGCATTGTACTTCTCAGCCTCCGCATTCTTAATGCTGAGAAAATCTTCTATGAGATCCAGTGATAGCAGGCTCTGACTGAACACCAGTCTACAATCATCAGTAAACACAAGCTATGAGATCAGTGATAGCAGACTCTGAATGAACACCAGTCTACAATCATCAGTAAACACAAGCTATGAGATCCAGTGATAACAGACTTTTACTGAATACAGTCTACAATCACCAGTAAACACAAGTTATGAGATCCAGTGATAGCAGACTTTGTCTGAACACAGTCTACAATCATCAGTAAACACACGCTATGAGACCCAGTGATAGCAGACTTTGACTGAACACAGTCTACAATCATCAGTAAACACAAGCTATGAGATCCAGTGATAGCAGACTTTGTCTGAACACAGTCTACAATCATCAGTAAACACACGCTATGAGACCCAGTGATAGCAGACTTTGTCTGAACACAGTCTACAATCATCAGTAAACACAAGCTATGAGATCCAGTGATAGCAGACTTTGTCTGAACACAGTCTACAATCATCAGTAAACACACGCTATGAGATCCAGTGATAGTAGACTTTGACTGAACACAGTCTACAATCATCAGTAAACACAAGCTATGAGATCAGTGATAACAGACTTTGACTGAACACAGTCTACAATCATCAACAAAATACAGTAGATCTAGCACACACCGTTCCTGCTTTAACCAGAGTATACACTAAAATCATCTACATGGCATGAGTAACCTTTTTATGTGTGTGACTGTGCATATCACAACAAAATAAATTCTGTACTTATTTATTAACAAGTGCTTTTATAGGTGCAATATAAACTACACTGCGTTAAAGACATGGTATAGAATACAAAGTATTAGTGATCTGAACATAAAAGTATACAAAGGTCTAAAGCTGATTCTCAGATCCTTAATTTAATAACACGGAGAGGTAATGTTCTTAGGATTAGTAAATAATTGAACAATTGCATTTATTACATAAATCTAAACACAGGTTTTCAACAATATGGCATATCAACTGGCCAAAAGTCCTCTGTACTGCAAAGACACGACTAATCAATGAGAACTACAAAAGCCTAGACATTACATAGGTAAGTTGAATTGGAAGAATTTAAAATAATGTTAAACTATCACACCAAACGGTAGATATGACGGCAAATATAATAAATAGCGACAATAGAATTATTATATTGACAAATAGATCTCGTACACTTTGTCTCCAATCTCCTCACAGTGGCGCAGTATGTTGAATAGCAGAACAAGCTTTCCACTCAGCTCCAGGCACTCTCTGTGCTCCTCTTTCACTAGTCTATTCCACCACTGCTCCGTCTTACGTCCAGCCATCACGTCCTCCTCATCCAATCCTGCAGTGATCAAGTAAAAAAAAGATAATGTTAACGTCAGTTTCCTCACTCCAAAGCAATGTTAGTGACGGGCGAGCCCAGGATTTGAACCACGTACCTACTGATCCACGGTTAAATATCTTACCAACATCGCCATAGACTCCAGCTCAAGCACTATAAAGTTAAAGTAAAGCAGCTTAGTGCACAAATACGCATGGTATATTGATATGTAACAAAATTAAGAATTATTACAACAATTATTACATATTTACTTCAAGTTTTAGCGCCTTACTCCAAAATTACAGTAGTCATATGGTACAGGCTACTCAATGAATTTTCTGCTTGGATCTGTATCACAGCAAGATAACCAGTATATTTTGTTGTTAATTACACAGAATAGACCCCCGCACCCACGTTTTTGTGTTTGTTTTTGCGCCAATATGTTTATTTTGTCAATTTTAAATTCCCCGCAATGTTATTCAGAACTATCCAGCTGTCTTTAAAATAAACAATTTAAGAATATTTAATTAAGCTTCCAACTTCCTGAAGTTTATCTAATACTAACAGACTTGGGATTTGAACATTGATTTAAACATTTTGTGTCGTATGCTTTTAGCAATTAAATTCTCCTGACCCTGGTTAAACTGGAATTTAAGGGAAAATGATGATGATGATGCTTTTGGCAATTAACCAAACACATACTAGGTACTATCTTAATCGCATTCTATGCTGCCGTTATGCAGTTATTAACTAGTGCACCGCTACCTTTGCCCCTGGTCTTCGTCTGCCACTCTCGGATGACCTCTCCCGCGATGATCTTAGCTCTCCTCTGCAGGGGATCGATCACGCCATCATCCGCTGACTCGATGTCTCCGTCTGACGACTGCCGACTACCATCTCCTCCTTCTGTCTTCTTCTTAGATCTGCCGCTACACCGCATACAGGATATAATTATTACTTATTATTATAACTATTATACACACCAGTATTATGTTTAGACGACGTTTAAGCCACAGGTTGAATCAACGTAAGGCAACACGTAGTATAACGCATTAACGTGTAACAAAAAATGTAGCTTTTGTCTTCAAAAGGGATGTTCAGCAATGATCAAGAAAAGCATTCAATAATTTCATGACATCTTCGCACAAGATTCTATAACAATGGCTAAATGCAGTTCTAGAATTTGTCTCTTTTGTCTGTATTGAATACTTGCAATCACTATTCACTACTACCAAATTAATTAACGACCTCTCAGCTTACAGAAGGCACAATATGCAGTGAATCATTTTTTAACACAAGGCAAAAGCAAATTTTAATATAACAGGTCCACTGGCAATAGAAAATTGAATTCTTACCTCTTGCTATTGTTAGTTTTATCTTCCAACGATGACGTATTCTCAACATCATCCTCGTGATCTTTACCATTAATAATTCTTTTCCTGATAGGTTTAAGGATATCTTTGTCTTTACTAGTTTTAGCACAACCATTGATGTCATTTTCCTCATCATTTTCTGCTTCCGATGATGAAGTATATAGTATTGAGTCATCCAATTCATCATCGTCGTCAAACGTAAGAGGCTAAAAATAAGTAATTACCAAACCTTTTAGCGTAGGTTAATATAGTTGTTTGTTTCATTCCATAAAATTTATATTTAAAGCTATTTAAAAGTAAAATTTGGTAACAATTTATGCTTAACACACACACACACACACACACACACACACATATATATATATATATATATATATAAATACACAAAACTGCCAAAATATTTGTATGAGATTTAATAAAAATTGAATTTAACAACATATATTAAATTAATCTGAAACTAACTAAAGCTTGCAACGAGCAATGATACTGGAGCTTCCTGGTCTCACAGATCAACCGCTCCATACAGTAAAGTAGAGGAGCTTTGTCTTTTTATCATCTGAGGTCAATTACTGCCTGATAATATACGGTACAAGATAACTAGATAATCCAAAGCTACGGCAAGAACTTGACCAGTAATATATCAATCAATCAATCAATAAGAATTTAATGTCCGGTTCCTAGTCATAAGGCAATGTCAGGGACGTTATATTTAAGCATCTTTAAATGTTCATATAAACTTGGCTACCTTGCGATCCTGTCTGTCCTGTTCAAGCTGCAGCACCCACGGGTGAGTCCAAATCCTCATCAAGTACTGATAGTCCGTAAACAATCCCGCTCCAGTGCCCTTTGATCCTGTGTTAGGATCGACTGCACAGTTGCTGGCGTATCGCTCCAGATAGTTCTGGTATAACTCGATCTGAAGTGGACTGAGTCGCACAAATATGACATATTCTTGCTTCGGAGGCAAAAACTTAACCAGAGCCGTATAGTCTCGTCTCTGCAATAAAATAAAATGATAAATGCTATATTATATGACTATGCTGAAATACAGTTGAAGGTACACTGTCTAAGAATTTATTTTAATACAAAGATTAGCTTTAAATAACAGATTTACAATATAGTGCATAATTTGAGCGAGGTCCTTAAAAGTACCAAGAACAGCTTTTCAATTACTTTCTATGAATTGAAATGAGGAGAAAACAAGAAATGCTTAAATTTCTAAATCTATTATTTTCTTAAATCAGGGACGACCGCTTTTAAAAGTAGAGTCCTGAAAACATATCAGTGACGGACCAACAGTGAGAGCATCAGATTTGAACTTGCACCTACTGGTTTTCAGCTAGACAGCTACCCGACAATGCTACTTGGCATGCAACTTGGCTGTAGTCAGTGCGTGTGATCTGGCAACTCGTTGGAATCACTTTCTTAACTATCGGTCAATCGATTAGTAGCAACGAAATGTGAAAGCAAATTTCCCTCCAACCTAACAACTTCACATTTCAATTATACATAATTTCATTACAAAATGCAACGAGCGAGACAGAATTATAAGAAACAATTAGAATCTCAACTAGTCTTCCTGAGACGTCAACTAGTAAAATATTATTACACATTATATTAAATTGTGTTACCTTGGCCTCTGTTAAGAAAAGTCTGCTTGAGACGTGCCTAACATTATTTTACTGAGAGGAACTGGGCGTTAAATTTATTAATATGGATTACTGAATATTACACACAGCAATGACATAGCAAAGAAGAAAAAAGTGTTATTTCACAAAATTCACAGAGTAATCACATCAATAAAAGTGTGACAAGTAAAATTAAATAAGCATTATCAGAATCTAAATAATAAGTGCAATACGTCCTGAATAAAACGATACGCCCAAATAAAGTATGAATAAAGCAATACGTCCAAAATAAAACAAAAAATGTGTATAAGAAATTAAGTAAAAACAAGCAATGAGAAGTAGAGGTGGCACCTGTACACAACCAGACAGCATCTCGTGCAGCACGTGGGCCCTTCTCTTCATCAGCCTCACGTCAGCCTGCGTAGAGTCTGAGTGCTGCCCGTTAGTTATAGGATTAACAAACCTATTGCAGAACTCTCGTCGTGTTCCCATCAGGCTAGGCTTGACTAGACTTACCATACAGTGATCTGTCAGCACACCGGGTTCAATAATCATAATAATAGTCCCGATAATTTCTATAACGGTGTCATGACCGGTGTCCGGTCTTCGAGACCGCTTTACAGGTTCCTGGAAGGTTATTATTAATCCTTTCCAAGGTTAATCATATCCTTGCTATTGATAGCGCCAATCGGCAGCAAGCTCTGATACAAGATTAACCTTCCATTGGCCCAAGGGGATATCCATCATTACTTGACTGATCTGGGCTTTGAACCCAGGCCACTTGTATCCGAGTCGAACACTCTAACCGTTACGCCATATCCTCTCACCAAATGTAAATGTTAATGTAAGTCAGCGTATATTAGATATTGCTGGCAGAGCCAGTGGCAGCATGGTTAAGTTTACATCAGTGGAACCTAGTACATCAGTTGTACATCAGTAGGTAAAACATGTTTGCATTATGCTTCGTCCAAACGAATGTTTATTTTGTTTGGTTGTATTGAGTTTGTGATTTAAGGAAATTCTTAAAAAATCCAAGGATGCCCTGAATGAAAACCTTTTTGGAAAAAAGAAAATGACATTAAACTAAGCTTTAACTATTTAAGCTGAAACATAATTACTACAGATAACCAGAATGTAAAAGATATTTCTGCACATAAACTGCAATGCAACTATTTCCATAAATTGTTGACACAAAATTGAATATTTCATTATGAAATATCATCGCATTTCGATAAATTGTCCAGTGTAAATAAATTTGAACATAACCATGTAGCACACAATTAGAGACACACTGTCTTAACACTCAGCAAACCCTTTCATTTAGAGAGAGAAGTTTAGTGAGAATATCGTACATTCGATGAGATTGTTCTGCAGCGGTGTGCCAGTGAGAACAATCCTGCGACGAGTGGAGACCTTATTGACGCACTTGGAGAGAGCGGAGGAGTCGTTCTTCAGCACGTGACCCTCGTCACACACCAGCACGTCGGCACCTGAAATACATCAACATCTGTGTAACAATCGTCCCTCTCTCTTTCTCCTAGTGCATTGAATACTGGCAGGTCCATGGTATATAACGCCTCCACTCTTATCTGTCTTCCGCTTTACTCTTTGTTTCCACATATGAGTGGGTCTTTAAAATCATCTAACATACCTAATCTCGGCCTGCCCCTGCCTCTTTCCCTTCCATTCCATCTCAGTTATATAATATGGATTAATGGCAAAGACTACTTTTTGCTCTAACATTTTAAACATAACACAAGTAGCATGATAATTACTTATCTGGGACAAAATGAGTTTTAAGGCAAAGTTATACATACCTTGATTAAAATGACAAATTAGCCTTGTCCAGCCTTGATAACCTTGAAAAATTTCCATCGCGCATAGTCATGTGACCTCGAATAGAAACTCTAGGGAAAACCTAGTTTCGATTCGCTTATAAATAGCTTGAGGCGTAATTATCATATGACTATGAGTCATGCGCTGCGGTGAAAAACCGACAGTTTCGATTCGTCAGCACAATTACAGGTGTCGACTGTTAGTATAAAAGCCGAGTTGAGTTCCGAAAAAAGTTGATTTCTATTTAAATAAATTTCTTACGTATATAAAATGAAAACTCAAACGGTGAAACAATTGCGACAAGTCGCAAAACAACGAGGTATTAAAAAATACTATTCTCTTAGAAAGGCGGAGCTTATTGACGCATTGGCTGGGACATCACAAACAACCGGGGGTGTGGTTGATTTGATTAATTCTCCTGTACCAGATATTCGAGCGCCGGTTTTAGAGCCAACTGAATATAAGCCATCATCGAAGATACATTCTGAGAATTCACTTGACACACCTGTACCTCATATCAAAACTGAGATTCTTACACCAATTAAGACTGGAGTAATGGCAACTATCAAGTCTTATTGGGATTGGCTGGCAAGCTATCTACCAGCCAAAATTAAAAAGCCGATAAGCAAATCTTTTAAAGCGCTAAAGTCTAAAGTTTAGAACATATTCACCCAGACTAAGCCAACAATTATGACGTCATAGAAACGACATCAGCATTAAAAGGATTAAAAAAGGACTCTCGGAGGAACCAACATATGAGTATGTTCTGGAACATTTTGACTAAATTTAAAATTAAGTTTCATATTCATAACATCAGATTTGACTTTTTCACTCTGATGTCGTACATCAAAGACTACAAGTGGAAATGGCTTTTTGTAATTCATCATATCGATCTGTGTACCTCAAATTAAATGATTAAAACCAAAGTGTTCTTTCTTAAATTCATCTGCTATAGCGCAGAAATCTACATAGTCATTTGTAGCAGTTTATTCTCGGTTCATCTGCAGGATATCTCTGATCATTCAATTCAACAAAAGCACTCGTCAAGTTAAGGTGATCAAACACAGCTGGATTTTGTTCCTGTGTTCCTGATTTGTCAGTTTGAAATCCAACAATTATCCATCTAGGCTTTTTCATTCCAGCGTCTCTATTTATCATCCATTCAAATTCCTGTACATCTCGTGTAACTGTAGTATGTTGGTCAGTTCTTCTGCTAAAACTTATTGGAATTTTCCTTTTACTTACAACAGACTCTCAAAGTGAAGTTATCATTTCAACTGACGGTTTTATTCTTGGTACCATCCACCTAATATCCGTTAGTGAAACTTTACCTTCAAAAACGTTATTCGCTTTATGAATTGCTGATGTGTCAGGTGTTCTAGTGAACCTCAACGTATGCCGTAAATTGTAAAGTAGTTTGTTATAATCGGAAAATCCAAATAGATGTGACAATGGAATGTTGAATGAAAATTGGCCTGGTGAATCGTTGTTCATTAGAAGTTGTCGACGAATCGCTAATCCTTCATTGTAATCTGGATTATGGATTTTCTTGCGTTGTAAAATGATTGGCAACAATGGCTGTGCCAGCTGCAACTGCTGGAGATTGTCTATTTTTGGAGGACACTGCACCGACATTTGTGTCTTTTCTCCAACATTGATTCAATCCCGCACTACTATTGAAATCGTCAGGATAAGACAAATAACCCAACATTGACATAGTCTGTCCTGGAAAGTGGAATGATTCAATTGATTTAGACCCTAGATCGTACTCAATAATGGAAAAGAGGTACGGAATAGCATTATTAATGAAAGCTATTTGAGCTGTTGCATCATAGGCATTGTCATTATTTCTTAGTAATCTTCCCTTAATTTTAAGAAAGCTCTTAGATATGTTGTAATACGAATCACTTGCAGGTACATCAATTTCAATAACATTACAGTTCTCATTAAAACCAGCTTTTGTCTGTGGAATAAAAGACGAATATAGAAAACTTTCTAAACTATTGTCAACAATTATTGACGATGGTTGTGTGAAAATTTCGTTTGGCACTTCAGTTTCCATTTTATATATATGTAATAATAATTTTTAAACTAAAATCGTTTTAATCCGCTGCCCTTTTTTAGTTGTTCTAATATCTGTTCCGATTCTGTAGTTAGACGACTATTTTTGCTTTCTTCTTTTGCTATCTTTCTAATGAGTGCTTTAATACCCTCTGTCATTCAAAATGCTGCACTATCTCCCACTGCTCTCAACATTGGCTTTGCAATTAAATCTTTATTCTGATAGACATATGAACCGAAACTTTTCAGTGAATCAACAAAACCCCGTCCATGTACCAGAGTTTGTTTTGAACGGTATGCTTTGCATTTCTATTTGACAATCATTTTAAATATATACAATATTTTGAATTTGATTTTTTCTCTAATTAGTAATACAATAGTAGTCTTTCACCCATCAAATCGATAGGATTGTTATCTTGATCAGTCAGCCATAGGTTTATGCTATGAATTTCTGGCCTATTTACTATTGGTAAAAATATCAATTGAGGATTATGATTCTCTATTATTTTATAGCCTGGTTTTACTCTTCGGGCAAATGTAAGAATCGCATTAGATTTACTACTATTAAGATAGCTCCCAGTAGCAATATCGCAATGGACTTGTATCGAATTTACTTTTTCTATATCTATTATATTTGGAGATTGATGAATCCCGTGTGGCAGTTTTTCATTGGTGAAACCAAGAGATGACCCAATTGAATTTTCCAATCCGAAATCAACCATGTACTTTTCATGTGATATAGTCAAAATTGCTCTGAAAATTAAATGACTTATGTTTATATAATATTTCTCATTAATTGCATCGTAGTCGCCGTTTGCCTGCATTACCCTTTGAATCGCAGCGTTAATATCTTTTAATTCGTAAGCACCCTTTGCAAGTGTGATTATCTTCCAAGTACTTCCACTATCGGTGAATATTTAAATTTATTGTTGGCCTCCTTGATGTTTGGTATTGAATTGTATGTCATCAGAGATATAATGCTACTTCAAATTTTTTTCTCTCGGGATCCAATCTTATTGGAGGATATAGATATATAGTAAAATCTGTTGATGTGCTCGACAGAGTTAATTTCGCCATTTTTATATAACTTTAAAATTGTTTTTATATATATCGTCATATTCCCCTTGGTGATTGCTCTAATGTTTAATAGCTCATCCAAAATACTAACTGCGGCATTATACACTGCAGTGTTTCCAGCTTGTAGAGCTGCAATAGTTTCATCCAGTAGATGAACCAATTGATCTGGGCTTTCATAAATTATAACCTGGTCTGTTTTAGGCCTACCTCTACAACGCCTTTGTTTACCGACAGGCATTACAAGTTTTCTCTTTTTCTTCTTCTTTAATCCTTCGCCGACGAGCTCACTCTCTGCTTTTATTTTAGTCAATATGCTCTTGTACTTTTCCAGTTTTTTCTGTTGAGACTCGCATATCATTTTCTCAGCCGCACTCTTTTTACTGTTATTTCCCAAGAACTGCCCTATTCGTCTGTTATGTGTTTGAATCTCCTTCAATGTTGCTTCTATTTCATTGTTTTCATATACTTCGCTTGGAAGCTTCAGATAGAGTAGATCTAGATTCTCTCGATCACTTTCATTGAGATTCATATCTAAATTAATAATTAAAGGATCTTTCTTTGGTGTGGATTCTCATTCAGGAATTGGCGAATCATAAAATGGCATTGCCTGTATAGCCTCTCTCTGATTAGTTGCACGCATCAATTCATTAGTAAAGGGAACTAAAAGATCACTCAAGTTTTGTCTATCATCGACAATCTTTTGTTCTAGAGTTTTAGCTGTCTCTCTTGTAGTATCAACTAAAGGTTTGAATAATTTTGCTTGGCTCTCATATGCCCGTTGATTGTCAAGTATGTCATTCCGAAACATTGTTTGGCTTCGTTCTTGGCTTTTGTAAACCGGCTAATATCAAACTCCTTCATCATTTTATTAGACATATAAAAATTGTTTATTATGTATTTTTAGGTATTATTATGTATTATTATGTATTTCTATGTATTATTATGTATTTTAGGTACTGTTCAGGTAAGTAAATTACATTATAATTTAAAATATATCGACCGCATTCAGAATCTTCCCACAGATTTATTACAATATATCCATGCTTTCTTGTCCACACTTCCATACATATTTTTTAAACTCTTGAAACGTCATATCACCGCTTACGTGTGTATCATAGAAATATTTCAGCGACTTCTCATCTTGATGAAACAATATAAAAATATTTGCATTTTGACGTATACCATGCTTCTTCAGTTGATGTACGCTCTGACATAGGTAGAATACATTTACATTATTATGTCTACCTTGACAAAAATAATCAGTCATGATTTTCTGATCTTCATTCATAACGTCATCAAAAATTACAACGTGAGTCTTATTTCTATCGAGTTAAGATGGGTGAACAATTTCCTCGTCAGGATTGTGAAAAGCAACAATATCATTATTTGTTTTAAATTTCCTTTTTGATTCATCATTATAAAGTCTAAAATATTCGTATGCGTCTTAAAATGGCGTTGTTCTGTATACCATTATATTGTTGTAATACATGAATTTGCCCATTATAAAATCCATCATTAACTTAGTTTTACCACATCCATTACTGCCTGCTATTATTATTCTTATATGTGTAGGAAATCTGTCGTGATGTTTCTTTTCGTAGCTTGTACCAATAATTTTCTGATACTTTTTTGAATATTCAATACCCGAGTCTACCATTTTTTATGTATTATGTATAAGTTATTATTTTAAATTGTTTCTCTCATATAATTCATTTAATATATCGGTAAATTTAGATCCATTATTAAGTTTATAAAGCACGTAAATGCAGTAATGACCGCAGATGACTTCGTTCGGCGAGTGAATTTTGAATGTGTTGTAATAATTTTCTTTTCCTTTACAATAACGCTGAACTTCTAAAGGATGGAACAAAAGCGTAGCTGTCAAAATATAAACATTTACCATCTTTGCTGTAGACGAATGTCCAATATGTTCCGTCTCCTGCACTAGCGTCAATATTAAGAATTAGACATTCGTTATTATTAATTGATCCTTTCAATTCATCACGCATGCATACACCTTTGAAATTTCTTATTTTCAACTCTTTGCATTTTTCTATTATATCAAAGTTACTTAGCGGTTTAATGGCTTTGAACAATTTTAGTAATTATGGGAAGCCTGCCTCTATGCCTCCCCCAGTCTTTCTAAAAAAACTCCTGATCCTGTTCTCTGTAGATATAATCCATTACCCCACTGAGCTCCTTTCAAATTCTTGACACATCCACTGAGTCCAAATTTCTTTAATGCATTTGATAGCGTTTTACCTACAACGGGGATTGGAGCTATTGTGTCACTGATTAAGCCTGTGCCGACTTGTTGTTTGGTTACGTTTTCCAATTCTTGATTATGTCTCTTCAATTCATTAGTCGGTCTAGTCGAGTTCACTGCCGAGCTAATTCCACCTGCCAATCCACCTACTGCTCCCACGATGGCGGGAATGGCTGCGGCCAACAGCGGCAGGTATCCTCCATTCTTTTTCATGTACTTTAATTGTGCTCTGCTCAGACACAATTCTATTCCAGATGTTGCCTTTTTTATTTTATTAATTTGAGTTTGGGTCAGAGGAAGATTCGTATTACCCGATAAATTCTCTTTTGATATTCGTATTTTAACCCCTCTATCATGATCACATGCGCTCTCTAGCTTTTGGAGTTGACCTTTAGTCAACGTTAGACCATAGTTTGTATACTTTGACATTTTTAATATAAATTGTAAATTTTTATTATATAAAATGAGTACTGTATCGAAAACCGGTGGAAAATCACACTCAACAACTGACGATTTGATGGAGCATGTAGACACCGTTTTCAGGCCTATTGTCAAGCTTGTTGATAAACTCGACAGTATAAAAGTTGACAAAACTGGAGGAGAAATCACTGAAGACATTAATATGAGCAACAGTAGAATTTTAAATGTTAAGCACCCTCCAGAAACCGACGCGGAGGTCATCACAAAGGGGTACTGCGATCGTTATATTAACAAATTTGGTGAACATTTGAGAGTAGACATATTAGAAGAAGTAGAACAAAACGTAGTAGCCAATGACTTTGCTCTACAAAACAATATTGATAAGAAACTCAGTGTGAATGGTGGTTCAATGAACGGAGATTTAGATATGAAGCATAATTTAATTTTTAATGTCGGTTTCCCAAATGAAAAATATGATGTGGTAAACAAAAAGTATCATCAGATTGCGACCATGAAAGATACTGTTGATTTGAAGAAATTAATGGCTATTTGTTCTCATGTATTAACCATTATATCAAAATATTCCAGAGAACAAGACGGTGAAATATTTCTTAGGAGATATAATCATTTGGAAAATCTTACCTTAGAATATAGTAAATTATATGATAGTGAAGAAATATATTCTCACGTTCTTTCAATTTACGCGACTGATTTGAAATATTTACTTATTTCAGTAATTGAAGAACTACCGAGAAATATGTTTGTTGATTTAAAAATGTATCTAGTTCGTGCTAAATTAATAGCATCACCTGAAGAGTGTACACCTTTATTGAAAATTAGGCGATTTATTTCAAAACTTGTAAGAGATCAAGACCCAGATCGAAAGAATTTAGATTTGGAATTAATATTACAAAAAACTTTAATGTTTGTTGATTTAGGATTTCATTACGTTTCAGATTCTCTGCTGGTGTAGTTTAAGATGTAAGCGTAACCGTTCATTGCGATATTTAAATTCGTTAATAAATGTATTAACAAATTTTATGCGAATTCAGAAATAATCTGATTATAGGCTGCCTGGGGTAAGATTTCCATTACAACTGACCACAGTCAAATCTTTCGTTAAGTTTATTTAGTTTTCCAATTTCTGCATTTAATTTATTACTTTTATCCTGCAAATTGAACTTGAGACTGATTGATGTCAGTAATGCACTCGTAATTGAAAGTGTGGTAATAACCATACCGGGAAATCCGACAATTGTCGACAAACCTGCTAGCACTGTTGAAACTGTAACAGAAGACAAAGTGCACACGTAGTACAAAATTTGGGTATTTTTTCGCTTTCGTTTTAACTTATAAACAATGCTCTGCCTCTCTTCAAGTTTTCTAGTTAAAAACGCTTTCACTTTATTCGAAAGCTATGTACCATCTACTGTGTCTGCCATTTTTATTATGTATAGTTAATTTTTAAAATGAAAATATTAATTTGATTTAAATTAATTTTCTTATATATATAAAATGAAATGCTCAGAACCGAATTGATACAAATCTTGAAAAAAGCCGGAATCAAGCCAGCTGCTAAAGCTCGATATAGAGAGTTGCTATTTACTACGCTTAAAAATGGACTAGTGAAGAGGGAGGAAGTGTTTCCACTAATGACTAAAAGAAAAAGAGGAAGACCTAGAAAATATCCACCAAAAGAGGTTGATCCAAACAAGGTGATAGACCCAAGATATGAGTACTTGAGGACTATAAGAAATAAGCCTAGGCGTGTAAGATTTATAGATAATTTTAAAATAAAATATTGAATTTCGGCTTAAATTAATTTTCTTATATATATATAAAATGAAATACTCAACCACCGAATTGATACAAATGTTGAACGATGCTGGAATCAATCCACCTGCAAAAGCTGGATATACAGAGTTGTTATTAACCACGCTTGAAAATGGACTAGTGAATGTGGATCCAGCAATGGAAGAAGAAGAGACTAAAAGAAAAAGAGGAAGACCTAGAAAATATCCACCAAAAGAGGTTGATCCAAACAGGAATATAAACCCAAAGCATGAATACTTGAGAACTACAAGAACTAAACCTAGACCTGTAAGATTGGAGAATGCCATCACTGGTGAAGTTATCGATTTCAAGTTGATGTATAAAGCCGCTAAAGAAACTAAACATGATCTAAATTTCTTTAGAAGAAACGAAGGAAGGACTGTTGATGGATGTTATAAAGTTACATTGGTTTGAATTGTTGATTGAAAGTTTTAATAGTATATTTATTATTGAAACAGTCGACGCCTGTAATTGTGCTGACGAATCGAAACTGTCGGTTTTTCACCGCAGCGCATGACTCATAGTCGTATGACAATTACGCCTCAAGCTATTTATAAGCGAATCGAAACTGGGTTTTTCCTAGAGTTTCTATTTGAGGTCACATGACTACGCGCAATGGAAATTTTTCAAGGTTATCAAGGCTGGACAAGGCTAATTTGTCATTTTAATCAAGGTATGTATAACTTTGCCTTAAAACTCATTTTGTCCCAGATAAGTAATTATCATACTACTAACACACAAAATAACAAATACTCTCCGATAAATAGATAATTTGAATCTACTGTTAAAAGATTTCAAAAAAATGAAGCTTTAGTGAAATACATTAACAGAATTTTCTACAAATTCTAAGCAAAAAAATAATCAAAATTGATACAAATATTTCTGCCGATAGAATTTTAATCAAGAAGCTTGAATTTGTCACTTAATGAGTTTAACTTTTCAAACACTTCAAAAAGAAGGAGTACGGTAAAATTACAATCAAAGATATCTGGCACAACATAACTTTAGGTCTTTTTATAACATTATTGTCAGGGATGATGTCAGAGACATCGATGTCCCTAACATCATGCGGACGTTAAACTATTATTATTTATTATTATCATTATTAATTTTAGCAAGTTGATACCTGGCTGGAGAAAGCATCTATCGTAGAGACTGCGCAGTTTCTTGCTCCTGCCGTTGTAACTAACAAGTATCCTGAAGAGTTGATAACTCATCACCAGCAGCCCACCCTTCTTCTGCCACTCATTCAAAGTCTCAGTGCGACCCTCAGAAGCCGACCTTGTCGATATCTCATAGATCTATGAAAAATATAAAGGTTTAAAGTCAGCTTCTATACCAAAGAATTATAGAGACTATCACAAAACTCAAATCCGTATAGAGCTTAGATATATTATACCCTAAAATGGTTTTAAAATTCATTGTATTACAATTTTACTATTATTTGATATTCTTTACTTAAACATCAATTTTAAAAGATCGTAACCTAAAATGGCTTTCAATTCATTGCATTAAAATAATATTACTTTAATATTATTAATAATATTATAGTAGTATTAGATATATTAATATTTGTGCTGTTGGGGACGTCCCTGATATCATCCATGTATGAGGAAACGGACGTTAAACCTTTATTATTATTATTATACTACTATGCACTTTAAATTAAAAAATCACTAAAATAGCATTATCAAAAAATATTAACATAAAATTAAACCCCTACAAAGTTCTCCACTGGCAAACACTCCATCAACTTATATTTGAATGTAGAATTTATAAATAGGAAAGCCATAAGAGAAATTCCTTAATGGGTACAGCTTACTGTATATATAGCACAACGTTAAATTTTACTCAAAGACGTGCACACTAATTTGAACACAAGATAGCACTGTTTGGGAGATTAAAACAATTCATTTAGAGATATAAAACCTTAATCCGCTGTCGCTTATCGACCCATTTTCCCCACTCAGCAACCCAGTTAAGTACAGCATTGAGCGGAGAGAGAATGAGACATCGAGAAAAACCGACTTCTTTACTCGTTAACAGTGTATGAAGAAACGTAATCACCTATAACACATTTACAAAAATATCTTGTCTAGAAGTTCAAATTTCATTAAAATATCAACTGTTGTTATATATAGGATTAGGCAATCCACTGCCTAAAACACAAATGCAATAAAGTCATAACCATACGTAATACTCATAATACTGTGTGCAGAAAAGTATTAACCAACACACCATTTATATCCATGTTTTTATTAGCTAAATTCCTTGGACACATAGTAGCTAATTAGATATCACTATAACACAGTGTCGACCTACTCCCTGTGTATTTCAGAAACTCTGCTTTCTCTTGAGTGCATTTAAATAGACTAGTATGAATTAAAAAGAGTTGAAAGTACTCTGAGAGACCTTCATATCACAGCATGTAGAGACCAAAGCTACAGCCTGAAATGACAGTGAAGAAATGTCAATTTCATCTATCCCTGGAATGATTGAAAGCGGACTTGAACTGCTTACTGACTCAGTATATTTGTATTGACTTAGTACACTGTGTATACTTAGTATACTGTGTATATATTGACTTAGTATACGGTGTATTGACTTTGTACACTAACTG
Source organism: Enchytraeus crypticus (assembly GCA_905160935.1). NCBI lineage: Eukaryota > Metazoa > Annelida > Clitellata > Enchytraeida > Enchytraeidae > Enchytraeus > Enchytraeus crypticus. The sequence continues at coordinate 1,422,119 of CAJHZI010000481.1, read as the reverse complement.
ATTATTGACTCAATATATTCATAATTACGAAGCCAAATAGCAGTATTTCAACATAAGTCCAAAAGTTTCACAACTCTGTCATTTACCGAGAGAGTTTTGCCCAGTCCCATGCAGTGGGCCAGGATGCAGCCCGATCCCTTGGACCCGTCGTGCTCCTTGTTCAGCAGAACTTCCATCGACTCAATCACGTTGTCCCACATAAACTCAACCGCTGGATAAAAACAAAGACGAGTAGAAGTACTGATGCTTAGAGATGCTGAGTTGAAGTACTGATGCTTAGAGATGCTGAGTTGAATGTGGGTTTGCACCCACATTCAACTCAGATGTCAGGCAAAATAATAATAGAAAGCTGGTAAAAGTAAATTCTGGTAAAAGCTAAGTCCATGTCAGTTTCCTCACTCGAAAGCGATGTCAGTGACGGGAAAAGCCCAGGATTTGAACCCCGCACATACTAATCCGCGGTCGAATATCTTACCGACATCGCCACGGGCTTCAGCCAGAACAACATATACGACCAAAAATAGAAGCAACAGCAAGGATTAGTAGTTAAATCACTCACTGAACAGTAAAGCCCAGTACCGCTATCATTCATTCTCTCTAATTAGGAGGGGAGGGATATCATATCACTAGGTATTAACATTGGTGGGTGTGGTTTAAGACTATCAAGACTCGTAATCTGTAAAAAAAACATGTCAAAAACACTCCATATGAAATTTAACTTTATTAGCTTAGATCCAGCCTTAAAATTCATTTTACTCATAAATTAATCTACGTTTAAGGAATTAATGTTCTTTTAATGTTTAAGGACTTTACAGTTCTTACTAAGTTGTGCAATAGCGACAATTCCGCTAAATTGCCTGCATTCGTTCAAGTAACAAAGTTGATTAATCTTGAAACAAATTACAAAAATACAATTTATTTGATATGCTAATTACGTAATTAACTTAAATTTAGTAAAATTGATAGAGCACTTAGCAAATGAACATACAAAAAGTAAAATAATAATAAAAATTATTATAACTATAAAGTTTAACATTCGTTTCCTTTCCAAGGATGACGTCAGGGACGCTCCCACAGCACACATCACTACAGATCAACCCACCAAACCAATCTGCAAAAGATATATGCTGAAGAGACAAACATAATAGTTACATAACTCGTAAATGGTTAATTAGTAACGATATAAACATAAACAACCATTTCCCAAACAAACCTTCAACCTGATGAGGTTTAAGCCTTACAACCATTTTCTTATTCACTTCTACCAGCGGCTGCTTTTTCTCCTCGTCCTTAAACGCTAGCACCATCCTCGTGCACACTGGCTGCTTCGTCTTAGGGTCTGTTGTTATCGTTATTAAATGCTGAAATCATTCCATGAATAATAATAATAATAATAATAATAATAATAATAATAATAACACACAATAGAGTGAAATGATCAACTATGTTGATATCTATCACATTTAAAACCACATGTTAAATCCGTTAAGCAATTTTGTCCATTTTCCGTGTAGCCATTACAGTGCATGTCCGAGATTTTACTCTCAGATCAGCGCGGCTGGGATTCGAACTCACGAGAGTTTAATTCACCTCAATGTCTGTCATTTAAAACTTCATGACGCCATGAACAGCAGTATGTATGAATCACTCCAATAGAATGTGCCGTAGCTTAATGCCTAGAGTGGCATAATCTACTACAGGTGCAGAGTTATTGACTCAAAGACTTCTAGGTAAGTCAATATATGATAGACGTCAGCATTTGCTAAAAGGATGTCTTAATTAGCAGTCTTGTTGCTTAATGCTGTATTTTTGTTACCCAGTATGCACTATCACGTATGAATCACTCCAATAGAATGTGCCGTAGCTTAACACCATTTTGGACCTTTTTGTATTTTGCCCCTTAATTTGGCTTTCGTTCTACATCAACCAAATGTCCTCTCTGACGCTTGTTTGAATCTTGGTTTTTATTCTAACTGTTATTATTAAATTATTATTACTACTACTATTATGATTATTATTACGACAAAGACACTAAATCAGTAGAGGAAAAACTATATATATATATATATATATATATATATATATATATATATATATATATATATATATATATATATATAAAATGGTTGAACAAATGCATGTACCATGCTTTAAATAATAACAGAGCATGTGCCATATGTCTTAGTCATTTCAAAGAAGTAATAAAAGCCAGTCTTTCATCCATGCTATAGATATATCATCTTTAATATTAAATAACGAGATATCTATCTATTCAACAGAGTAATTCTTGGCAGAATAAACTGAAATTATAACATTCAAATGTCATTTCACATAATGATCAGTATGACCGACATATAAATAAATCACATCTACCTTTTCTCGTTCTTTCTTGATGCGCTCTCGCCTGTCTATCTCAGCCTTGGCCGCAGCCTTCGTCTCCTCCTGGCGCTTAGAGACGAGACGTCTGATGTCGTGACGACCCCTAGCCGTTGCGTCCTCTCCGTCCCCTTCCACTCCCGGCTCTCCCGGCTTCGTAACCAACGCCATTACACGACCCGGCACTATTACACGTCACAATGCTAACAGTAGAAAAATAGTATGACCCAAATATCTCAACCACCATCCATATATATTCCACTAATCGTACAAATATCCCAACCACTAAACATACATATTCCACTAAATCGGTCAAATATCCCATCCACTAAACATACATATTCAACTAAATCATATATATGTCCCATTCACTAAACATACATATTCAACTAAATCGGTCAAATATCCCATCCACTAAACATATTCCACTAAATTATGCAAATATTCAATGCACTGTACAAGCAAATAAATCACACAAATATTCAATGCAAGGTACAAGCATGTTCAACTAAATCACACAAATGTTATGGATATTTGTTGATAGGATTACGGTAGTAAGAATAAGCTTCTGCAGCAAATGAAGGCGGCCAAGGTTTGACTCTCTTGTATACAACCGCAAAACTGCATTTAATATCAAAACCATTTAATACCTGGAAGCCTATTCTTGATAGCATTCTAACTTATTTTATATCAAAACTGCAGCAGATTTAATTTAATATAATTGGTTGAAAACACAGTAGGTTGAAAACATTCAACCTACTTTTCATTAGACATTTCAAATAATAGACAATTCCACTAGACACTTTAAATAAAAAACAACAATTTGTAAGACAGTCTTCAATAGAGACTAGATGAGTTTGTTTAAGAAAATAAAAAGTTGCACAAAATGCATAAAATCAGGCAAAAAGAATGCAAAATATACAAAAACATTGTAACAATCAAACCATTAATCTATACATAAACAACACGTCATTAAAGAGAATGCGACCCGTTCTATCTAGTTGAAAACCTAATATCCAGAGTTAAGATTAAAAGAGTCATATATGCAAAAAGAGTGAAATAAAATTTAAAAAATAAAGAAGCATTTGGAATTATTTACCAATAGAGTTAGTATTATTTTAATTTGGAGCTTTAAATAATAATAGACAGGACTATAAGTGATCTGCTCATACTACACAGAAGATTCTGCTATTCAGTTCATTTCAAAATAATTCAGTTTTTTAAGCAAAATGATGACAGCAGTAATAATGTAAGATTTCTCATCCACAACACATGGCTGCCAGTCTCCAGTAGGCTTCAGAGCAGTGCATATGAAGTATATAAAACTAGACATTTGAAATAAAAGGGAATATAAACAAATATTAACCATCCATACTGTCTTGTAACATTTCTCCATCAACTGCGGCTTTGTTTACAGTTTCTACCAAATCATCGTCATCTGGTACAACAATGGCGTCATCATCTTGACCCAGAAACATAACTTCAATATCGTCTGCCTCGCATCCATCGCCGTTTTCTCGCTTAGCTCCTCCTCTCTTTGATCTTTTCTTCTTGACAGTCGGTTCTTCATCCATCGCTACCTCTTCCTCAACTGTTAGAAACCATTACCAACACGAACTAAATACATCACTAATCAATTCTCTACTAAAATATATTATATATATATATATATATATATATATATATATATATATATATATATATATATATATATATATACAGACTGCGTCAAAAAAGCTTGACCCCCAATAGAAAATTTTCTATAACTTTGGTATCTGATGTCTCTTTATCATAATTTACCGATAAATACATGGTCCAATTCTACACATATGCTAAAAAATTCATGGATATATATGTTCCACAATTCGAGCTACAGATCCTTTTTTGCCATGTCCCTACTTCTTAGAGGTTCTCTGAGCAGTTTGTCACGGAATAATTCTGAATAGAGCCTTTCATTGATTCATTGTGTTGGTAGTAGCAATCCTGCGAACTGATGCGGCAGAAACCCCTACAATTTGATATATCTGACGTGTATTACGACGTGTTCCAGGTTCTCCTTCCTAAGAAAAAATTATTTCCTTAACAGCAGCAATATTTGCATGTTTTCTGGCACTTTTTGGCCAGTCACAGCCCGCCTTTCCATCAGTTGCGCTCTACCCGCAATCTTCCAATAAATACTCTTAATATTTGACAAGGACCATCCTTTCAGAGGATAGGCTTGCTTTATTCTTTTCGCCCAGTAACCTTGCTCATGGAGTATTTCTATCCGCAACTTATCGTAACTTATAGTGGCAAATTGCTTAGAGAATCTATGAGTGGTAGGGGCAGGGCGCAAAAATATCTGTAGCTGGAATTGTGGTGCATATATTACCATACATTTTTCAGCATTTGTGTAGAATTGGATCACGAATAATCGCCTCAATATACATGATAAAAGAGACATCAGATGCCAAAGTTATAGAAATTGCCTGTTGGAGAATCTAGAATAGGTAGTGGCATGGCACAAAAAGGATGTGTAACTCGAATTGTGATGCATATATTTCCATGGTATTTTCAGCATATGCGTAGAATTGGACCATGAATAAGTGCTTAAATTTACATGTTAAAGAGACATCAGATACAAAAGTTATAGATAATTTTCTGTAGGGGGTCAGTTTTTTTGACGCAGTCTGTATATATATTTATATATAAAATTATATATATATATGTATAAATATATATATATATATATATATATACATACATTTGCAATGAAATTAAATCAGAATTCAATACTTTCGATAAACTGGATACAAAATCTAATTTCATTAAGTATTTTAACTCTCAATTAATATTTTCATATAAATCTTAAAACTGTAATATTCACTCGTAGTAGCCCAAAATAAATTAAAACTATCATCTGAGTTTTGATGTTGAAATTACTAACTGATAGCTGGCGGAGGCACAACTACAGGTCTAGGCTTGTTGTATTCAATAACCTCACGTTCGTATGCCTGAAATAATTAACAATGGTTAGAACAAAGGATTTACACTACTACGACTGTATAAGCTATAGTATTCGCATAAAATACTTCACTAGGTAGATCAGAGATTCTAAGTATATTAAATAAACAGCCAAATATTCATCATCATCATCATCTTCCCTTGAATCCCAGTTTAACCAGGGTCGGGATACAAATAGACTGTCTCAAATCCTCTCTGTCCTATATCACCAGCCAATCCCCTATTGCAGACCGCCAAATATCGACATACATAAATTATTATTTCTTTATTGCATTTTAAAATCTTTTCAATCATCATCATCTTCAATTGAATCCCAGCACACTCAAGTTCAAAATTATAAATTTTTGCAGCAATTTCTGCAGCATAGGCGCTCACCAACCGCGTTCCCTTTCTGCCGTTGGTTCTTAGTTCTTGGTCACCTTCTTAGACCCGTGCAGTATACATTTGGTCGAGTCTTCAGCAATCCGGAAACTACACAGGTTTTGACTCTATTCAATCATTTTCAACAATTCTCAAAGATAGATGCAAAATACTCAACACTAATTTATATGTTTAAATAGTTAAACCTTTTGATATCTTGCAATTTAATTTTAACAGTATTTATTTTTAACAACTGTTAGAAAATATATTTGGAATAACCATACTAACAATTAATGAGAACACACAGATCTCTTTTCAACAGAGGCAAACTTCCAACCAGAGAATGCTGACCTTGCTTATCTCACCTCCCTCTAATGTATTGCTTATACTACCTAGGGTTAGCATCAACTGCCTGTCAAACACTGTCCCTAAGGAGATCTAGATCTAGTGAAGAGCAAAGTTACAAAACTCATACCTCTCTATCGTTTAATAGAAACGATATTTTAGCTTCAGTTTCCATATTTTTCTCAGCAACTTTGTTCAATTCATCAATTTGTTCATCCTACAAATAGTTATCTTCATACCGTTAACATTGCATAATCTTAACAAGTACCATTTGTAAACTGACAATACTATAGACTATAATCATTCATTATGACTATTTGTTAGCGAGGTTAAACACACACATAGTACCAGCACACTTGCTTTAATACTTGAGTCTTATTTATACACACACACACATATATATATATATATATATATATATAAATAAATAAATAAATAAATAAATATATATATATATATATATATATATATATATATATATATATATATATATATATATATATACACACACACATGTATATGTAAAGTATTTAAAAGACTTCATCCTTGGATTAGGAGATGGACAATACACTCAATACACTTTATTCTTATATTTCTTTATAAGAAAAGAATCATAACACAGTACTCAGGATAGCATTTAAATTAGTTAACATTATCCAGACATCAGCAAAAAATAACTACATAAGTAGTACAAGTCAAAGGAAATGTATAATGCAATTTGGTTTGAATACTAATATTTAACCAATAGAAAACATGAAATGAGTAAAGAGATAAATGTACAGATGATCAAACCTTCCAGACTAATTCAGACTTCAGTCGCTCTACATCCATAGACAGCTCCCGTTTGACTCGCTTCATTTCTTCATCCTGTCAATATCATTCAGTACTGATGCAGTGAAAACTTTTATGAGCCTAATTAGAAATAAATATAAATAAATAAGCTGCATGAAATGATATAATCTTTCAAAATCTACAAATATAATTTGTGTATTTAGTTTTCACTTTTAAAAGCTAAATAGCAATTAATTTAGCAAAATTTATGACCTTCAGTTAAAAAATTAATGCTCTATAATTTGATTCAAAAAAATTCATTTGCATAGCCAATTAAATCTTTGAACACAAATCGAGCAGTTTCACACAGCTTCCCTTGAATTCAATTACACATTGGAATACAAACAGAACAATTTCACACATCTTCCCTTAAATACAATTAAACATTGGAATACAAACAGAACAGTTTCACACAGCTTCCCTTGACTATAATTAAACGTTGGAATATAAACAATTTCACACAGCTTTCCTTGAATGCCGAGATGGATATAATATAAACTTACTAAGACGTTAATGCATTCACATTAAATGATATGTTACTCAAATTAAGTAATGGTGATTTAAAATTAAGTCACAGTAATCTTTAATTTATTGTTATTTCAAATATTTTCATGCAATCCAGCAACTGCTCAAGGACACACAATAATTAATTCATTCGTTTGATCAAGTATAATCTTAACAAATTGTTTCAAAAAAAGTACAATACCTTCTTAGAGAGCTTTCTTTCATAACTCTTTCCAATAGACGACAGTGATTCCTGTAAACTTTTAACAAGCCTCACAAGTTCTTCTCTAGAAGTATTAGTTGAAACTGTGGCCTGCAATAGTTGATTAATATGATCCGACTCCCCAGTTTCTAATTTATTAACTGTCACTTTTCCATTCACAGGAGGTAGAATCTTCTCTGCATTAACTTCATGCGCAGAAGAAACAATCATAATTTCACTGTCGTCTGATATGCTGTTTACTTCACTAGATTCAATTTCGCTTTCATCTAATTCATCTGATTCATCACCCAATTCATCTGATTCGTTATCTGATACATCATCTGATTCATCTAAATTACCATCTGATTCTTCATTGTCTAAATCATCTGATTCGTCACTAGAATTAATCATGACAGAATCCGACACGTTACTGGCATCATTAATTAATGAACCAACTTCGGAACTTTTGATTAGCTCCTCTACGGCAACGCTGTTGCATATGCTACTGAACAATGCACCTGGAATCAACCTATTTTTATCATTATTTTCTAATCCATTCATACTTCCTGCTATATTTTGCATAGATTTGGCAGATTTGCTACAGTCTTTAGTATTACTGACGAGAAGCTCTAATTCTGAATTTTTATTTGCACTAGACGCTATTTTGCTATCTAAACTAGAAGCTGAAGCACATTCAATTAAATTGTCACTTTTGCTAGATTTATTTTTTACCGTGTCAACAGTTTTGACCACACCTGAGGCAGGCACTGTCAAAGAGTCTATACTCCCAGCATTTTTATTACTGCGTGTCGACACAGTATTGCTAGTTCTAGAATTGTCTATGGAATGTTTATCAGTACCTATCTGTTCACTCAATAAGTCTTTCGATTTATTATCAACTTTACTAGTTTTAATCTCACTTTTAGAAAATTTCTTGTCATCAGACACACTTTCAGTTTTTCCTGAGACTGAGCTGCGGGTTTTTCTCAATTGTTTAGTATCGTGAGACTTTTCTTTGGATGACGTTTCAAGTCCATCCGTCAATTGTTCATCACAGGTAACTTCTGAGTCAGATCTCAAGCTATAACAAATCAAAAGAGGCAGACAAATCAAACATCAATAACAGAATAACACGTTTAACTTTCTTCGTTCTACTACGCTGTACCAATGTTTCATACATAGCATATACTGAAATGAGTTCAATACAATCTCATAACTGTATATAAAAATTTATTTCAAGACGTCTATATGAGGAATTTAGAATTAATGGTTGGTGTATATACATGTAGATCAGCTTTAATTTAATATTTACTTAAATCTAAAATAACAATACTAATAATAATAATTAATTGTATACAAAATACATGCTGTTTTAATATAAAGACTAAATAGAGTAATATCAAAAATTACATCTATAAAGCTTCATCAGTATAAATCTTTTAGTTTTACTCCAATATTTATGAATTTCAGGCTATGATAATATTCAGAAATTCATCATCATCTCTCTCTCCTAGTGCACTGCCCACTGGCAGGTCCATGTTAAATAACACCTTCACTCTTCTCTATCTTAGGTTATCTCTTCATGTCCTCATAAGAGTGGACGTTTAAATCATCTACCATAATATACCATTATTCTTGAGGATTCTGCTTATGACGAGTGGGCCACTATGCCTTCCTCAGCTTCGACTAACATTTACTGGTCATGGGCGTCATTATCATCATATAATTAGTAATTTACAAACCTGGGAGTAAGAGATTCCGCATTTTCACAAGTTTTCACAGAGTCATAGCGGCCCCCGCTCATTCTAAGTCTTGCCTGTTCAGGGACTACAGGATGATTTCTTGGACTCGATCTGGAAGCTGTAATATATATATATTACAATTATTAAACAAAAGTGGCCATTTTTCCAAGATGTGTGCCTTTTTGCACACGAATAAACCTAGTTTATAATTAAGTAAATAAACACATATACAAATATATACATATATATATATATATGTAATCTTTTATTATTTATTTTTATAAATTTCCTTTTGCATCACTAAATATTATATTATATATATATATATATATATATATATATATATGTATATATATATATATATATATATATATATATATATATATATATATATATATATATATGTATATATATACATGTATATATTATAACAGTAAATTATCACTGTACACAGTTAGGGGTGTACCGGATTCCGGTTTGACCGGATTCCAGCATTTTTTGCAAATCTGGTTCCGGCAAATTTTTCCAAATCCGGCCGGATTTCTTACCGGACTTGGCAACCATATTTAATATAGAAAGTAATACACTAATAATATTTCAAATTTGTTGAAAGGTTACCTCTAAGAAGAAGAACATAAGACGTTATGGCAACTATTTGATTAAGAATACACTAATAACCTAGTTGATGCTGATACTTCGATAGAGTATATTGCTAACTTAGTTAATTAATGATTCAATGATTATTTGATTAAGGCAGTTAATGACTTCGTGATGTTGACTTGATGGAGCATATAGTGATATCCTAATTAACTAAATGACTTAATAGTAATGACTGGGCATAAATTGACAACCTAGTTAATGAGTAACTATGATGAATAGATTGAGCATATATTGATAACCTAGTTAATTATTCAATGATGATGATTTTATTGAGCCTCTTAATGACTACATGATGTTTTCATTTTTTTAAAGTCAAGGATTTGTGTTTGAAATTATTAGTTCTGACGGATTTGAAAATCAAATCCGGTACACCCCTATACACAATATATCAGTATTTGAACATATAAGCCATGTTAATTTATAGCACAGATAAATTGATAAAAATGACGCAACTATATTAAACACTCACTGTCAATTTGCTGCGTTTTAAAGACTGAATTTTCTAACAAAATTGTCTGTTAATTTAGATACTAGACAGCCAAAAATATTGTTTAAAAGTGTCTTACCTCAGTCCTTTAATTTTAATGCTGTCAAATAAAATAAAACATACCAAGCTTCTGACGTTTTCTATCAGTTTCCAGGTATTCTTCTTCATTGAGGATATTTGGCACCTCTTTCAGAGATCTCTTTGAACCATTTCCTATTAGCATAGACTCAGACTGAGATTCTTTTACTGAATCTGAGCCGTACTTTAGCAACGATGTAGATCTTCGGCTTGAGTGACTAGGTTTCACATTACTGTGCATATCAGGATCAGATTTAGACCTTAAAGAGCGCCTAGACTCACTTTCTGGCTTTACTGTCACAGAATGATAAACAACTTTCGGCTTCATACTAAGTAAAAGCGAATTGCCTCAAAGAATAAAATTCACTGAAATGAAAACATTCATTACTACAAACATAATAAAATAAATAGTAAAACTGGTCATTGTAAAAAAGGAATGTGTGAATGATCACAGATACATGCTTTCAAAATATTATTAAACTTTGTAGAAGTTTCTTAGCTTAATAATACTGATTCATAAAAGCTCATAAAGTTTTTAAAACCTGTCTAGTTACAGAATCACATTTTACTATAATAAAATATTATTTAAAAACAGTAAAACAAATATATATACTATTTCCAAGTGGCAGGTTCAAGGTGCATATTCATGCTCGAAGTCTGTTTTCTCGCTCCATAAGAGCACTCCTTAGATCAACAAGTTAATCCTTTCACAAAGTCTATGCCTTATCCAGACCTTATCTGGCTTATAGGTTGGGAAAAGTATGGCTCCTGAAGTGGTTTCCCAGTTCGATGGATCAATTATCATTTAATCCTGGGGGAAAACATTTCATGGTGAGGTGGGTCCCCTCTTACTATCCTCAGCTCAAGCTTTAATCGTCTCTTACGTTCACGCAGCAGATTGTTTGCGGTTGCCCTACTCTGCAGTAGTCCAAGCACACACGAGCACAACACGGGGAATATATATACATTTTCCAAATTAAAATACACACACATGCATTTATAGATGCAATTATCATAGGTGTGCGCACAAGCCTATATACCAATTATACATGCATTATATACACAAAGATAAAACTACTGTTCTTGAATGCTCTTAGAGAACAGGAAGCAGACTTTCAGTAAGAATAAGTTCACTGGACCTGCCATTTGGCAAAACACTAGCAAGAGTCAACAGAAGCAGATAAAAAAATTTGTGCATTTAGATTTATCTTTCAGAGTCTTCGATGTTACCATAAAAGATTACCATTCACAGTATCTTAGAGCTTCTGGCAGTCCTGTAATAATCAGATACAGTTCTGATTAACTGTTTCAAGAAACATAAAAACAGAAGATTCAAATTTTAAAGCTATCAAATCATACAAATTTCTTTTTTCAAGTATCGAATAATAATAATAACAACAATTAGAGTGCTACAGTCATCAATGACAACATCGAGCACAATTGAGACAAAATCAAGCCGGCGAGCAAAAAAAGAAGGTCCAAAAATGGTGCAAATTCCAAAATCCAGAAATTCAGTCCAAAGTAAAGAGAGTTAAAGAAAAGGTGGTTTAGGCGCAGGTCGCTGCTCATGGACACTGGATGGAAAAGAGAGAGATGGAAAAGATAGGTCTTCAACTGCTTATGAAACTGCTCATAGGAAAGCAAAGGCTGATGTGATTCAAATGAAGATTTACGAAGATTGGATGGAAGAGAATTCCAGATCTGAGGTGCAGCATGTTGGAAAGAACGATTAGCTAGCTTAGAGCGTGAAGGTAAGCTAGGTCTCACAAGAGTAATTAACTTAGAAGACCGAGTAATAGCAGGCTGCATCACTTTAATCAAGTGAGACATACAAGTTTGTCCAGGGATGGTGATAGACTTATAGGTTAACGAAGCTGTTTTGTAAATGACACGCTCTTTAATCTTTAGCCAGTGCAAAGACTTCAAAATAGTGGTAACATGTGAGTACTTGGAACTACAAAGAAAAATCTACTTAGAATTGGACATCGCATTGTAAATGACAACATATATCGATTTAAGATCAATTGGAGATATATACTATACAACCTATTTGAGATGAATAATATCAAACGAAAGAAACATTAGACATAAAAATTATATTTAATGCTTTTCATATATTGTTTTAGCTTCATTTAAATAAATAAAATAATCATAAAAACAAACGAAAAAACTGTTTCCGCTACACAAACAATAACATTGCTGTTTCATATTCTTTTAGTCACAGTTATTCTTGTTTATTTATCATTTATTATTCATTTTAAAGTATGCCTTGGCCGTACTTGTTAGTTATTACCACTGGGAAATTTTAACGTATCGGTAATCCTGTACTCTTTACTATATATAAGATAGTTTAGTCTCTAAACTTTATTATTTTTTATTCGTTCGTTTTGGCCTTTTGGCTGCAAAGTTTTAATTACATAGGCTTGTTTAAGACCCATTTCCTACTTCCTCTCCATGGTTATTAGTAATCGTTGCCTTTTGATGGCGCATCAATTGCAGCCGGTGCGGATTTAAGAATAATCTTCCATCACCCTTCAGAATGTCTATGAATGGAATGGCTATTTAGGCATTCAGAATCTCTAAATAGCGTAGAGGTAACGTCATGAAGTTTTAAATGACAAATCCTGAGGTGATTTGAATCCTCGTGGTTTCGAATCTCGGCGGCGCTGATCTGAGAGTAAAATCTCGGACATTCACTGGACTGGTTATACGGAAAAATGGTCTAAATTGCCTAACGGATTAAACATCTTGTTTAAAAGTGATAGATATCAACATAGGTGATTATTCACTGTAATGCGTGTTTACTTACGTTTTTACCCTGGGATTTGTTTCCTTCCTAAGCTTTTACCAACACTCGGTCTCCCAATTAAGGTGGTCACCCACAAAGTACTAACCGAGGTCGATGCAGCTTAACTTCGATAATTGACGCGCAACTAAACCAAGTGCGCTAATCCCGCCGTCTACTTTTTTAATTACACCCATGACACACGCATTACCTACACAGTATTAGATCAGTTCGGTAATTGAAAACATATTTTGTTGTATGGTAACACTGGTTTGTTTATGTTGACATCTGATACATAAATTTACATGTAAATCTAATGGGTCTATATTATAACTTCGTTATATTGCATGCGTACCGTTATAATGGGTGAAGAGTTAAACTATAAGTGTTAAGTTATTCTTTAATTAATATACGCATAGTAGGTTGTAAAGTAAATAACATTTCTAAAGAAAACTTGTATTAAAAATTTTACGAGGAACTAGTACATTTCAATAGTATTCTATGCAGTGTTTACTTTTTATTAGTCCACTGTTTATATTTGGTGTCCACGATGTTCTATTAATAGCTATTACCGAAAAGATCTATATCATTTGACTTTTTATTACCTATAATGCTATAACGATACCTATTTGGCCGTACGAATCAAACCTTTAAACGACAACAGCATATTTAAACAAGAGCACCAATTAACTTCTGCTGTTGTCAATGAAAACACCGAGCAGTATTGAAACAAATCCGAGCCGAAGGGCAATCAACAGTCATAATGGCATTGAAGCCGTGTAAATTTTTAAAATGTCTAATTAAATAATTCTATGCAGTGAGTAATTCATTATGTAGAAAAGCATGAAATTCAAAGGGTTATTTCCATTGACCTGGGGATTCTCCCCTCCCTACCTTAGGGAATGGAAGGCGTCAAATCCTCAGTCGGTCATTACTGAAAATTTTTCTAGACAAAAATTAATTAAACTGACATTAACTAAGCCAGGTTTTATCAACAACAACAACAGCAATACTATTAGAGTGCTACTGTAGTCCATGGCAACATCGAATACTGTAGAACCAAATTAAAGCCGATGAGCAGAGTAAGTGGTCTATAAAACGATGCGAGCCAAAATACTGATAATCAGTCCAAGGAAGGGTACTAGCAAATGGAGATTTACAAGTGGTCTCAGGTCATGGACATCGGTCATGTAAGTGTTGATCTCAGGTCAAATCATCTTGGCTATATACGTATCCAATTATTTATAAATCTTTCGTTCTTTACGCTTCTAGCTTTTGGAATTGTTCTTATCTACCTTCAACGCTAGACAATTATTTGAAATCCGTCCATTTAAAATGTTTTCCACTATATAGGCGATAGTTGTAGATTTGTAATATTTTACGCAGTCTTAAGAGCGTAGCACAACTCCAGTGGCGATGATAAAGAGAGCTTCAACTCACTCAAACTGTCAAACTTATGTAAATCACTGAAATCAAAGACTGGAAAACCTGAATTTGAATCTCACACATGAAAATCCGCGTTAAGAAACCGAGGCCGCCACTGACGTAACTGATCAACGTTATATATTTTGTTCAACGAAAATAAATTACATGCAGTATGCTCCTATATAGCTCCTGAGCATTAACAACAAGAAGCTAGGAGTCCTAGTTCCTTGTTGCTAGAGCTCCTTGCTCCTAAGGTTCCTATAGCTCCTTCTTGCTAGAGCTCCTAGCTCCTATATAGGCTCCTATAGTTCCTTGTTGCTAGAGCTCCTAGCTCTTAGCTCCTATAGGCTCCTATAGCTCCTTCTTGCTAGAGCTCCTAGCTCCTATATGCTCCAATAGTTCCTTGTTGCTAGAGCTCCTAGCTCTTAGCTCCTATATGCTCCTATAGCTTCCTGAGAGCAATTTAATTCATAGTCAATTAGCATACAATGTACTGTAGTTCAAGAATTACTTCGTTGATAAATGTTTAATGAAATATATATATATATATATATATATATATATATATATATATATATATATATATATATATATACGTATATATAATATATATATATTATATATATATTATATATACAATATATATACTATATATAATATATAATATTATATATATATAATATATATTATATATATATATATATATATATATATATATATATATATTTTATTTAACTGTTGAGAAATAGAGCCAAACTTTTTACGTATTATATAAGTGGTATTGTACTGTATCAATTTTATTGGAATTGTATTAGTTGTATTGTATTATATTACATTGTATCAAATTCTGCACTTAAAAATTGAAATAAAAAATAAAGTAAAAATAAAATACAATTGAATGTATTTTAATTATTACTTCTTTTCTTTGATTCTTGATAAGGTAAGCCGCCAAGCGTCGCCGCAGATTTTTAACGGTGATAGGCATTAGGTAATCGTATAGCAGAACTTATGCTCTACGATTACCCATCTGCTGCAGAAGTTACACATAACTTGTCGATTCACGAACACTGTATTGTCTATCTTAAGCCTGTCGACATTTTTCTGGCATTGTTTATGCAAAGAAATCTACCGCATAGTTGCTGTAGAAAACAACATAGTTGAACATACGATGTTTTGCGCATGATTCAGCCCCAGCAGGGAAAAAACACTCGACTTCTGCACTGAAACAGAGCCAGTCTGGCGTATAGGCAGAAATTCTGTCATTGTGATAGAATGAATAGTATGCCGTGATAGCGTTATAGGACTGGGAACAATGGGAAGAATTCCAAATTATATTGTAAGTGCTTTCAATATTGAGAGAAATAACAAGCCTAATAGTTGTTGGATCTAGATTTTGTAGAGAGAGAGAGAGAGAGAGAGAGAGAGGAAATGTGTAACTTTTGAATACGAAAATGCGCCAATTAATGCCTTAATACTGTCTCCTAAAATGACCTGAGTTTGACCATTGGTGGAGAGAGCGAGCCTCAAAATCCTGAGGCCTGGATTTAAATCGCAGATCAGTCAACAATGCCCACTGCCCAATGTCATAAGGTTGCTTCCTGGTGATGAAACATGTGCTAACAAAAGACGATATGTAATAATTTGTAGCGAGAAGAAAATATCATTATAATATAGCAAACTATATATGCTATATGTTTAGATGTATACGTTTTAATTTTTGTTATTTGTAGAATGTCTGGATAGTTCAGTGTGTGTATGTGCGTTAGGAAAATATTATAACAAAGTAAATAATGTTATAATTCATTTTCTTGTCCTTTTCTTCTTCCGTCGTCCTTTCCTTCGTTTTTTTCTTTCTCTTGTCTTCTTCTTTCTCCCTTTTCTTCTTCTTTTTCTTCTTCTTCTCTTCTTCTTCTTCTTCTTCATCATCATCTTAATTTTGATGAATGTATCCATAGAGACTCTACCACTATGATATACAACTATAATATACCACTTTTTAATATATTCATGATTTTCAGCATCAAGTCTCTGTTGGTGTCTTATAGAGCACGCTATGCGGGTACTGACAGAGAATTTGATTTATGGCTTTGGCAGCAATGAGAGGCTGAACAACAACAACAACAGAATGCGGTGCAGTATTGCTTGCAGAGGAGCTAAATGTGTCAGAGTTTTGCTCACAGCTGCAGCGAGTATAACGGTTCATCTTATTTCCAGTGTATCCCTGTTGAGCAGAATAAACTAGAAATAGATCAATCGAAAGACTGGTAGTAATAGTCAGTACTAATAGCAGAGGTAAACGAACCGTTGACCAGAAAGAGTCAAAAAGTTTAGCTTGTACGTCTCTTCATATCTTTCGTAACACTCAGATTAATAATCTTAGCTTATCACTCATATGGACATCGTGTAGTACTCAGGCGACCATTGATTATCATTCAGATGACCATTGATTATCATTCAGATGACCAATGATTATCATTCAGATGACCATTGATTATCATTCAGATGACCAATGATTATCATTCAGATGACCAATGATTATCATTCAGATGACCAATGATTATCATTCAGATGACCAATGATTATCATTCAGATGACCAATTATTATCATTCAGATGACCAATGATTATCATTCAGATGACCAATGATTATCATTCAGATGACCAATGATTATCATTCAGATGACCAATGATTATCATTCAGATGACCAATGATTATCATTCAGATGACCAATGATTATCATTCAGATGACCAATGATTATCATCCAGATGACCAATGATTATCATTCAGATGACCAATGATTATCATTCAGATGACCAATGATTATCATTCAGATGACCAATGATTATCATTCAGATGACCAATGATTATCATTCAGATGACCAATGATTATCATTCAGATGACCAATGATTATCATTCAGATGACCAATGATTATCATTCAGATGACCAATGATTATCATTCAGATGACCAATGATTATCATTCAGATGACCAATGATTATCATTCAGATGACCAATGATTATCATTCAGATGACCAATGATTATCATTCAGATGACCAATGATTATCATTCAGATGACCAATGATTATCATTCAGATGACCAATGATTATCATTCAGATGACCAATGATTATCATTCAGATGACCAATGATTATCATTCAGATGACCAATGATTATCATTCAGATGACCAATGATTATCATTCAGATGACCAATGATTATCTCCATTACAGGGCGTGATGACCCACTGCACTTCCTATACTAGAATCACATTTTTACAAATCCAAAGGTATATTAAAAGACTTGACCTATTGATGAAACGTATGATGAAGTTTTACCCCTACCTTTTTAAATTCTCTTCACTTCGTCCACACTCATCATCTTGACGCAAGCGCCCACTGAATTAGTTTGCAGGGTTATTGAATTACCATTTAGTTTTCACGTCTAATTTCGCATATGTAATAGACAATTGTTTAAAAGAAGCAGTTGTTCCTGGTTATGGACAATCCTACAGGATCATTCAGGACATGTCCCAGCAAACGTTCTAGCAGACTTGTCCATGCAGCTGTGTTGATTTAAAAATAACATTTGAATGGCGCGGTCTTCTTATTGTTTATTGTCAGTATTTTAATCTCACTCTCTCAATTCTGCGCACATGCTCTAACAACTAAGTTAATAACCCTCGTTATGCTAGGCTACCGGAAATAAGTAGAGCTAGCTGGAGGTAGAATAGGATCCTCATTTACAGAGCGCCCTTCAGGAAGGCTACGCTACAGGAGTTTCTTTAGGCTTCGCTCGTACGCCGCAATGCCGCGTTGCGTAATCACAACAAACTCACGCCAAATATAATCTAGCGTTACAAGCGTTTACATCTGCGAGCATCCCTGTAGGCACGCTCAAAACCATACCAACACTAGCGGGGGAGTGGTACAAAAATTGGCAAATTTCGAGAGTGGACGGGATAACAAATTTCTAAATGAAAAGAAATTGGTTCGTGTAGACGAAGAAAGTGGGATTTCAAAAGAGCGTTCCACATAAATTATAAATTTCACTCCGCAATTAATTTTTTTAAACATGCTTCAAATACACAGTATCCTTCTTAGTTAGTAGGATACTGAAGCTGTCATTCATGGTTCATGGTACATTGGAGAAAATTTTATATACAGTACAGGTATATTGCTCACCCGTGTTGCCGCTTTTGCCTATGCGTTGATTGCTTTCATCTTCTTATCGCTATCAAAATATGATATGAAGCACTTTTAGCATCCATCAAAGCAAATACTTGTTCCATGATACAATATTCTCAATGCTATACAGAAGTTATGTCTTAATTATCATGTACCTACATGGAAAAGAAATCATAGTAATGCCATAAAATGTCACCATTTGAAACCCGTTAGCAATGGGACAAGCGATTTTAAAATTATTCACTTTATCTTTGAACATTATTTAAAAACATTCTCATTTTTATAAGAACTACAAAATTCTAAGAAAAATTATATAAAACTTTATATATTTTTAAATATGAAAATAGCTATAGCAGTAATTTCAATTAGCGACTATGTTTGACATTTAAATATCTCCGACATTTAGTTCACTATTAGTCTATATACAGCTGGTCTTTGACCCTGGTTAAGAATTCCCTGCCGGACTTTATTGGTAGACTTTATTGGCGTAAAACATAACGCTTCAGACATATTATGTTTTCATCTCTCAACCTGGAATGATCTTGAACGGCTGGAATTCATTAAAACCTCGCAAAATCATCCTTAGCTTTATGACTTTCGTAGAAAATGTGAGAAAGTTTACGTCTTAGTCTGATCTGTTCGCACTTCTATACGGCGTATTGCATTTCCGTACCAATACAGAGTCACACCATCATTGCATTTCCGTACCAACTCAGAGAGCCGCACCAATTCGCTGCCGTACCAATGCAGAGTCGTACCAATATACTGTATAGTCGTATCAATGTCTTTTTACCAATATAGTGCCGTACCGATGAGTAGTCATATCACTGTAAAATCGTACCAGTGCAGTGTTACAGTTTTTTTTAATTTATGCAGCATCGTACCATTATACTTTCCGCCCATGTGCATCGTAGCCGTACCGTATTGTACCAATACACGAAATTTTGAAAATAACAAATAAGTCACTTTAGCTCATTACATACATACACAGAATCCTGCTATGCCATCTAGTATCTAAGACTACAGTGAGTTGGGTGAAATTATTTATTTTAATAGAGTGGCTGTGTAGCTAAAAATTATGGGCTGGCAGCAGGGTTAGATTTTTTGAGTTCGGGGGTTCGACCCCCTTGGAAGATGTGTGACCCCTGACTAATATCGTAACCCCTAAGTTTTAAGACCCCAAATGACAAAGCTCTGATGACCCCCACGGCAATCCCTAGACCCCAAACCAACCCCTCTGGAAAAATTTCACACATTCAGCCTTGAGTGGCAGCTTAAATTGTAGTGGATAAGGAATAAGTGGATGTTCAATACAAATTTATTCGGATTGGAGGGCAGCTGAGGTGGCAGCCTTTGGGGGGTGCGCTGCCCCGGCAGTAATGCCCCTGATGGTCTATTCCATGCAGCCTCCTGACCTTCTTCTTTAACAGGTCTATCGGTCTATTGCAGATCTTGAACTAAAACGAAGACGGAGACAGAATGATGCTCGCAGTTCTGCAGACGTTTTTAATTATATTAGTGATTGCATCATTGCAGGAGAAATCAAAACGTGACGACTGATGTGGCGGTAGAAGCATTCTTGCCTCAGTTTCATGTGTTCTCTTTTCTTGACTTCATTTGAAATGAGCAGTATGTTATCTCACAAAATACAAAAATACAATAAAATACAAAATACAAAATGAAGTAGATGCAAAATTGACAACTTCACATACACACACACGCACACACATACACACCCATATATATATATATATATATATATATATATATATATATACTATATATACTATATATACTGTAATTATATACATGTATATATAATATCATTCGGTACAGAGTTTAATTTTTATGCAAGGGTCTAATGACATATTTGAGAATTAAGTTTGGTTGAATACTGGATTCGGACATCAGCAATATTGTAATATTCATTTCTGTGTCAAACATACTGGTCTAAGTCCAAGTGAACTGATTCATTTTTTATGTTCAAAGGACGATAGAGTACGGGTCAGCTTCAAAGAAAGAAAATAACTGAGAACTTACTAATGAGTCGGAAATTAGTCGAGCTATTGTGAAAGGTCAAAATTTCTGAGCTTCTTCTACCAAAGAATAACTAAGAATTATAGTTCTGAGTCTTCTGATTCTACATGTAGATTGTCGAATTTCCATTTGTTTAAGTTCTTCATTACTCAACTCTGCTCGTTGAGACTAATGCATGGGTGTTCTGCTTAAAATAATTGCAAGACGGTGGGTTAACACCCTTGCTTTACTTTATCAAATAATTTATAAATTTAAAAGAAAAATCATAAAATCTAGAGCTAGCACGTTAAATTAGGAATGAGATGCAGAGGTAGTGGATTAATACTAATAGAATTGAACAGTCGATGGCATAGGCAAAGCTTACACGTATTAGTAGTTATTACACAATGTTACAACTTCAAAGGCAGTCATATTTCTCGCATTAGCAATGTTATTCGTGGTTTACGCTAGAGCTTCTCCTTCTGAAACTGCATTGTTTTCTGCATGAAGCCAGTTGAAAGGAATCCAAAGTTACCAACTTACCAGTGCACTGCTTAGCTATAAATTCCCATATAGCATTCAAGACTCAACCATTGTTTCAGCCTCAGTAAAATTTGTTAGATAACGTCTTCTTAATTTTAAGCCTTTTTAAGGTTCTGAATTATTTATTTTTTGTATCGCTTTAACTTCCAAATTCTGGTGCATACATAATGATAAAAGCTTTGAACAACATAATTCAGTGTTGATATTGTCCACGACAATATTGAGCAATATATACGTCAGATGATGAAAAACAATGAACATAATCAACTTACATCTAGGTTAAGTCTGAAATATTTCATTAAAAAGCATGAAAATGTCATAAGTGTAATGTTTACTGATCCTGAATGCTAAATTTGCTATGTTATCAACAAAATTTTAAGTAGAGAAATGCTGGGAAAAATATATTGTTCAAAAATAAATATTACCAAAACATGTAGAGATAGTAGAAAAATTATATAAATCCTTAGCAGAAATGAACAGTGCAGGTATTAAATTACAGGCAATTCTTCTGAGCAGCGATATTTGCTCACATTAAAGAGTTTTAAGAGTGGTATACATAGGTAACACAATCTACGTGGACTACTGTAGAGGTTTTACGCTGTTTTGTTTTATGTTGTTTGCTAAATATTTAGAAAATAAACAATGCTGCGATCTTCTGGCAGCACAACAGCCGATCACCTCTACCTATAAATACCAACTACGTTCATCTCCTTCCCTCTCATCTCTCTCTCTCTCTCTCTCTCTCTCTCTCACTCTTGATATCTTTAAGTGACATCCTCTCTTCCTCTATCTCTATATATTTATCTCTTCCTCTTTCTCGGTCTCTCTAAATATGCTTGGATCTCACATTATTCTCCCCCCCCCCCATCTCCTTTCCCGTTTATTTTATTTTATAATTTTTTCAGGTATGTGACTTTGTGCAATAGCAGTTTTCTCTCGAGATTTCCGTATATTTCTAATTTTCATCTCCTACTCTCTCTCTCTCTCCCCTCTCTCTTTGTGAATCTCTCTCTTTCTCAGACTTGATCTCTCCCTCTCTTTATTTATTTCTATCTCTATGTCTTTATTCACTTATTTCTTCCTCTTTCTCTCTATTTCTCTCTCTCGCACTCCGTCTCTCTCTCTCTTTCTCTCTCTCTCTCTCTCTCTCTCTCTAGTTACTTGCCTCTCCCTCTCTCTTCCTATCTCTTTCTCCCACTCTTTCATTTGCAGGCATGTATCTATGTGCATTTAGAAGTTTCTTCTCAAGATTTTTATCCTGCTAATCTTCAAGTATTTCTGGATCTCTCTGTCTATTCCTCGAGCTACTTATCTTATAGGTTAGGAGAGGATAAAATGTTAGGGCTCTTCTTGAAGCAAGCATTCTGGAATTGTAGCAATCAATCACTAATTAATCTATTTATCGACCCAAAAAATCATAAATGAATGAGTGAATCAAAAATTATCACACATTCACTCATTCAAACAATAAATAGATAATTTATTCAATAAATTTATCTAATCAACGGCAATTCGATAACTACTTATTCATGAACACAATCAAAGAAAAGTTAAACAAGCAGTGAGGCAACCAATGAAACAAAAACAAAATCGCTCATTATAATGTGAAACAAATAACGGAAACAATCAATATATTTGTAAGGCTCGACACTATACAGAACGTGTCACGGTTGATGGTAGCGCGTATCCAGTTAGTTGATAGTAATTGATTTTCAGTGAGTGAACTCTGTTTCATTGAGATGGGGTCACACACCACTGCTCCCTCTAAGAACAACACCACATACAGAGGAATCCTTTCATAAAAGAAAACTTTGCCAACTGCTATGTTACAGCAACCATCAATCTCCAGTATAATAATAGCAAGGATCCCACTGTGTCTGTACTGGGAGCAGTTACAGCGAGATCCAGGGAATTAGAGGAAGAGGAAAGGGGGTTAGTTTAGATAGCACTTTGATACAAAACATAGAATGAGCAGAACTCATTATTATAGTTTATTTAGATGAATAAAAAAATCTATTATCAATAATATTATCACAATCAGATTATAATACCAATTCAGAACATTTAATGTATGGCATTTGCATGATGGCACCAGCATGATGACATCTGTATGATGGCACCTATATGATGGCATGCCTGTAAGACAGTAAGAACAACATATTCTTCTCGGTATACAACTAACTAAAAAATAGCTAAATATTTAATAATTCTTACCCATTAATAATTAATTATTGAAGTAATTACTCAACCAATTTTCGATACGAAAATAATTTTCCTTTTAAAAAATAAAATATATAAATGAAATTGGTCTACTAGAGCTGATTTATGATATCATATTTTATATTTATCTTATGATGCCATATCAAATGCCTTTCACTGCAATGTGCAACATTTCCTCTATCTAGACTTAGTAATCTCCTTCAAATACAGATCGGGACTCCGCCCAGCGTCCGGGCATCCTAAGCACGTGAGCGAGAATAGAGAAGTGGAAACAAGCGCGAGGCTTCCACGAACGTCGAATAGTTAAGTGCTGCACACGAGTGCACACAACAGACATGTCATTAGCGGCTCTAGCAGAGGTAACACGAGAATCTGTGGAATCGAAATTGCAAAAGCAGTTGAGAAGCGTATTAAAAGCTGGTAAAGCTAATATTAACGTCAGTTATCTCACTCGAAAGAGATGTCAGTGACGGGCTAGCCCAGGATTTGAATCCCGCACATACTGATCAGCGGTAAAATATCTTACCGACATCGCCCCTGGCCCCAGTCAATCGAGATATGTGATTTTTATTGCATTATAAGAGAGGCAACTATTCTGGAAAATTTATATTAAAGTAGGCTATATATCATAATGCACTGCCTACTGGCAGATCCATGGTATATAACGCCTCCACTCGTCTCAATTATCCGTTTTCCTCTACGTTTCCACATACGATTGGATGAAGCTAAAAAACTAATATTAACGTCAGTTTCCTCACTCGAAAGCGATGTCAGTGACGGGCGAGCCTAGGATTTGAATCCCACACATACTTATCCGAGGTCGAGTATCTTGCCGACTTCGCCACCAGCTCCAGCCAGGATCTTTAAATCATCTGTAACATTCCTTTTGATATGCCGTTATTCCTGGGGGATTGTGCTTATGACATTAAAATATAATTTCCAATTATAAATATAATTATCAATAATTTCCAAGTATAAATTTGAGATATCAAACTGCTGCAACCCATTACTGAATAAATCTGTTTGGAAAAATTCAATGATTTAGAAAAGATATAGGCCTATTATTATATATATATACTATACTATTATAGATTTCGAGATAATTAGATATACATGCATATTTCAACGATATGCTATAATAGATTTCTTAACAAATTTTAGTTAAATTTTAATAGGGTTTCAAATAATGAACATATCATCTAGTAGGCCATAAAAAAGATTCTAATGATAATGATTAAAATGATAAAGCCTAAAGTGTGTACTAAACAACGGTCATCCAAGTCACATAGTATCAAAACGTAACATAATAGGCCAAGCATTCTAATAGCCACATTTACTAAACACGACATAATCCAAAGATCCCATAAATTCTATGAATTAGCTATTCCTTGGTCAGGATTGAACAATGGAACAAAATAGGAATTTTAAATTATTTCCTTACCTTAAGAAACCGATATTGCAGCTTTAACAACTTCGTTGTCATACCATACTCGTAGTCATCCGATAGACATAGTATAATTGTGAACATTAATTATAATTAGAAATATGATAAAATATGCACTATAATTTTAGCATAAACAGAATGAGTGTAGTGTTTCAATTTTTTAACGTATCAATGACAGATAAGTTGATCAATAGACTGCTTGTATGAAGTAGTATCTAAATGCAGTACTTTGTCTTTGAGTCACAGATTCATATCTCGATTCATTTCAATTATATTTCGCTCAACGGTATTCACTATGAATACTGATTTGTGACCGAAATAAAAGCCGTCTTGCCATGTAATTTATTCTACGCTCTTTAGAAACCTCGTCGAAAATCTTGGACATCTAGTACTCTTGTGGTAAGAAAACAGGCGTTAAACTTAACTCTAAGTTTTATTGATTTTCAATTCATGCTTATCAAAGCACGCATAACTGAATGATACAGGTTGATAATATCAGCTGCGCTATCAGCATCAGTCTCAAAGAAACTATGGCAGAAGTCATGGCTTCGCAGCAGCTCATAGAATAAAGGCTTCTTTTAAGACTACTTTCTGAATTACATTTAATAACTTTCGTAATATGATAAATAGCACAAATTTTAAAGTTTAGTCTGTAAAATCTTCCAGGAGATACGGCAAAAACTCACAAATCTAAATTTCATTTGCAAGAAAAAGTGGGGAAAAATTTCTCCTTAAGAAGGTTTAAGAAACACAAATTATCGATGGGCAATAAATTTTTAGCGCCAGGATTGTAGAGCGATAGTAAACGGAATAATTTCCCGGACTAAACGGCAGCTCGCGGGCGAAGTTAAGTTAAAGTTGGCGTGTTGCTGTTTCAGCCAAAACAGAGCAAACGCTTCCATCCTCACACTGATCACGACTGACTCTCGGTGCGGAACGATCCAGTAACCTTTACTTCGATTTCATTTTCTTTAGCGACAATTAAACTAAATCGGACAAAATGAGTCGCGCTGAAGCTGCTGGTGATATGGCCGTTATTCGCGGCAAGGTATGCAGTTATTTACTTTCAATTACATTTATCTATTAAAGTGGAAATATAATTTTTTTAAATAGGTATTATATGTTTAATCTCTCTTAGTGCACTGTCTATTGGCAGGTCCGTGGCATATAACTCCTCCACATATTTCTATCATCTGTCTTTCTCTTTTATGTCAACTAATGGATTAGTTATCAAATCATCCAACATCCTAAGTCTCGGTGTTCCTCTAACCTTTTTTCTTTCCAGTCTTCCCTAATTTACCTCTTACATCAAACCATTCTCTATCAGACACATCCAATACTGACAGGTAATGGTTTATTGAAGATTTAATTGAGTTATAATAAGTTTTAGCATACCATCTGTTTAATATGACGATAATACTTTGCAAGCTCTTGCACAATTCGTAGGGTTCAACGGTTTGCCTTGAGCATCAACTCTACATTTTTGCTCTAGTTGCTCGAATTGCTAAGGTAGGCTAAATTCAAGATAAGTTTAGAAATCGCTTTTGAGTGAGGAAACTGACGTTAACCTTATTTTTTACCAGCTTTGAATTAGGTTGAGGTAAAGTTTCAAGATAATCTCTGATTAAGTTTTTAAGGTAACTTCAGGTTAAGGTTCAAGATGACAGCAGATTGCTAAGATCTAAGATATTTTTTTCTGGAATCAAACTACCAAATGCACGAACCAAATGAAGCAAACGATGGATCTCACACTTTCATCTGGCTCTAAAAGTGCAGCAGGTTTACTTTACCTAATTTTAGCATTTCATGAAAAATAAAAAACTACTACTACTTGACGAATTCCTGTTGCATATACATGTAATACTATTAGTCGCATTTTGATTGAGAAAAATTTGACAGCATTTACTAAATTATTAAAATTCAATCATAATCTCCTACTTAGTCCATTATATATTAAGAGAGAGAGAGAGAGAGAGAGAGAGAGAAATATTTTTATTAGATCGAAACACAGCACTTACCACACAAGATGAAAACAATCACACGTAAATAGTCAAAAATTGAATAGAAAGCAAAATAAAAATAGCATCAATCAAACAAATTAAGTAGAGGCAAAAGCAATAGGCCATCAAAGAGAACGAGAATCGTTCCATCTAGTTGAACACCTATTTATCCAGAGTTATTAGAGAAACAGAAACATGCAATAAAAAAATAAAGTAAATTGGCGTAAACTTTTACCATTTAGATAAATTGGAATTAAATAGCTTGGTCGAACAGCACAAGTAGTGTGTAAGGAATATTCTTAGCAACTATTTATTAAATGGAAAGGTTATTCTTATATTTATTATATAAGAATAACCCTCAAAGTTTTCACGGGGCTCTAATGGCGATGTTGAAACTGCGTTTAAACGATTAGCTAGATAGACATTAACTGCTTTTGCAATCTCCGCTTAATTTAACTTAAAGTTTAAGAATTTACAAACTGGCCCCACAACTCTCCATAGCTCTCATACTGCAGTCTGCATGTAACGTCACAAATATAATATGCTTACTCTCAGTCTTCCTCGAAACATCCTTGACTTCAAGAAAACTATGCTTATGATATACCTTAGGGCGCAATTTAGCTCCGTAAATATTGCACTTGCGGTGCTTTTTTTGCACAGTCCATGCTTGTTCACTTGCTGTAACATGCGGTATTTTCTTTATGTCTATGAAGCAGAAACGAGGCTAAAACGTAAGTAATAAAGACGAAATACTTATAGCTTAACATTTTCTGTAATACAAGTAGGCCTATACTCTACACATTTTTACAGAATCAGTCTGAAGTCTGCGAAGCTATATTCCAGTCGAGCCGACTGGGATATAACTTAGCAGCTTTTTGCCTCAAAGGCGAATGTACTATTAACGTGGATATTTTTCTTAAGTTAGAAATATTTGGTTAAAGATTGACTGTCGTAGAGTAATATCAGTATTTAAATCAAACGACGTCTTTATTTTTCTCGCAATAAACTACCTTTATTTGTAGAATATATTTCTATTATAATAATCTCAGTGGCGATAAATATAAGTTTAACTGTTTTTACCAGTAACCATTAGCCAGTCATAGTATTCCTATCCGCTGAAAACTAGCTACTCAATTGATCCCTTCTGAGTGAGGTTCCTAGCCGTATATAAATTAGAACTAATCTTCGTGATGCTAGCTAGAGGCTAAAGCAAGTCGAATTTTCTTGACGTAAAGCGATGTGCCTCTTAAGTTGGGGATTCGCCGCAGAAATGTGCAGCATGTATCAATGCTTTTCAGGGAATATTAAACTACTAATTAATTAGTCTGTGAGC
The DNA here is from genome assembly GCA_905160935.1 of Enchytraeus crypticus. Classification (NCBI taxonomy): domain Eukaryota; kingdom Metazoa; phylum Annelida; class Clitellata; order Enchytraeida; family Enchytraeidae; genus Enchytraeus; species Enchytraeus crypticus. The sequence continues at coordinate 1,393,579 of CAJHZI010000481.1, read as the reverse complement.
CAATATATTTACTCTCGTCATCTTATGTTAAATAGCCTAATTAATTAAAAAACTTAAAATTAATTACTAAAACCACTAAGTATTCAAACCAGGGGCGGATCCAGGAATTTTTTAAGGGGTGGGCTCGAAAATTTGTTTAGAGTACATTTTTTTGCTTAATCCCCGCCTTCTTCTTCTTCGGGACATGTGACGCAACCAGACACCAGACAAATTTATGTGAGGGGGGCTCAAAATTTATTCACTACTAAATTCGGCTCATAGAGTGAGTGTATTCCCGTAACTAACCCCCCCCCCCCGCTTATACCAGTATATCTGTTGTAAATTGCTTACTAAAGTCAGGGAATACCTAAAATCCTACATTTGTTTTGGAAAAAGTAGGTTAATTTTGTTACCTCTGAAGAAACTCTGAAGATCTCGACGAATTGCAAAAGTGAACTAATTTTGGTGGTGGTGGGGGGGGCTTAACCCCTCCCATCCAATGCTGTTGCATCACTACTACGGGACACAGTTCACATTTTTTACTTACACCCTTTTTCTTCCAATGCATAGGTTCAAGAGAAAATTGAGAGCTAGTGAAACGATCAACATTTTTGGACCTCCTTCCATTATACAGGGCTTCTAGTATATTCTAGAAAAAATCGAGCTATTGGAAATGAGTTCCCTATCGTACCACACCCCCCACCAAACCCCTAACCACTGCCATTACTAACATATTTACACGTCGAAATTGCCTTAGAAACAATGAAACTATACCCTGTTATATCCTCCACTCCAGGCCCCCCCCCTAACCACTGCCATTACTATCATATTAACACATCGAAATTGCCTTAGAAACAATGAAACTATACCCTGTCATACCCTCCACTCCGGGTCCCCCATAACCACTGCCATTACTAACATATTTACACATCGATATTGCATTAGAAACAATGAAAATATGGCTTAAATTTTTTTATCGGCGGACCTAAGGGGGGGGGCCGGGCCCCCTGGGCCCCCCGCTGGATCCGCCACTGATTCAAACAATCAGTTTTGTCTAAGCATCTGGTGCTTTTTAGAAGTTTATAAATCTGCTAATTTTACAAAATCTTCAATCGCATCCAATCTGTGACAAAATTCGATAAATTGAACTTTAATAACATTGCTATTAATATAAATAATAATATCCTTAAACTACTATTAAAAGGAAATAATTTAACACAGTGCATTTATCTCAACTATAGTAGCAAAATATGCATTTTATTTCATTGTATTCTTGTGTCACAGACGTTTGTCCTAGTGCAAGAGGGAGGCCGCACTAGCAATAAAGGATATATATATATATATATATATATATATATATATATAATATATATATATATATATATACTGTATATATATGTATATATAAAATAGTCTTTTTTAAGAATTATAGGCCTAAGTTACATGTAGAGAAATTCAGAAGCGTCTACTTCAGTTAAAAATACTTGCACATAGCTGACGAGCTGAAAGTGCAGCGTCGATACACAACAATCTATTGTCATATTATTGTCTTATATTATTATTATATTATTGTCATATCTATTGTATTATATTATTATTATATTATTGTCATATCTATTGTATTATATTATTATAATATTATTGTCATATCTATTGTATTATATTATTATTATATTATTGTCATATTGAATGAAAATTAACCGTGTTGTATCTGGGTTGCTGAAGAATAGACCAACCGTCGACTGCTCGTGTCGTAAAAGGCGTCAATACACTCAGACCTAAGCCACAGTAAAAAAGGTGTTTTCGGTTGATGAACACGGCGCTTAGCTAAGCTGCAGAAATTGTTGCAAAAGTTTCTAAACCGAATGGAAGAAAAATCTGCCAGAGAGGAATAATAATTATAATAGTAATAATAATGGTTTAACGTCCGTTTCCTCATACAAGGATGATGTCAGGGACGTCCATCCATCACATGTCACTACAAATCGATTCACTCCAAACGATCTGAAAAAACACGTGCTGAAGAGAAGTAAAAGATCCTAAACAGTGCTGGTCCGGTGATCAAAAAACAGTCAGGCAAGATGAAATAAAATCTATGGTGGGAAGAGATGTGTTTTCACACATCTCTTCCCACCATATAATGGAATGGAGAAGGTTTATTCGTATTCCGACCTTAGTTAAACTGAGAGTTAAGGGAATATGATAATGATGATGATGATGATAATGATGATGATGATGATGACGATGATGATGATGATTGTTTTACTGATATATGGTTTAATATTGTATTGTTTTACAAGTAATTTTAAATATATCTTATTTTTAAAAAAAGAAAAAAAAAGAAAAAGAGAAAAAGTCAACTTGTAGAAGTGCAATAGTTTTAAATATCCTTACCGTAGCTATCTGTCGTAGTTTTAAAGCAGAATTTGTATGAAGTTTATATAAGTTCAAATTAGAAAATCTCTAATTATTTTCCTGCTCTAGTTCATAGTAAGTAGTAAAACATAGAAAACGAGTTGGTCTCAAAATACTCGCTTTTGTCATGGACGACAGTGGCAGTCCAATTGTGTTGTTCAATAAATGACTAAAATTCTCGTTATTCATATGTTAAGACTGACTTGGGCGATTTATGGATGAAATTGATGATTTGATACATAGCTCTTACCAGGAATTTGTTTAGCTCTAGCGGGTACTAAATACTGAGCTATCAGTGCTTGGCTGGGGAGCAAAGCAAAGATTTATTACACAGTTGAGTTTTACGAGTCTTTAGCTTATCAGAATTCTAATGCCTGCTGTGTCTGTATAATAAAACAACATAATTTGAATGCTCACTTAAGTTGTAGAAGTGCAAGGAATTAGATTAGAGAGAAAAAAGATAAGTCGGGGCCACTGCCTCCTTAATTTGAAACTGAAATCTGAATTCGGATTAAATATTTTATTTCTTGCAATTGATGGCTTGCAGACAAGCATTTAAACGAAACCCAGAACTTATTATTTCTTTAAAATCTAATTTCTGTAAAGTAGATTTTACTTCCCCTTCTCTAAATTTCTTAAATTCGCCACTAAATTCATTTAAATGAAACCCTCAACTCATTATATATTTTAAATCAAATTTCTTTAAAGTAGATTTTACTTCCCCTCCTTGAAATTTCTTCAATTCGCCACTTCAGATACGTGATGCTGGCTAAAGATGGATGCACGGCTCTTTCTAAATAAATAGATCTGGAAGGAATGCAGCTGATGATACTGATAATAGACTGCATCAACCACGGGAATCCATTTTCCATCTAGCTGCAGCTGCTGCTCGGATAAGTTAATTGCTTAGCAGCAGCTGCTAGACCAAATTTGTTGCTAGAGTAGAAACTGAGCTATATTGTAAGTTTTCCCGCAGCTGCTGGAAGTCAGCCGCAAATGTCTGCCGGGAGTTTGTCTGCACAAGATGAATACTGCCGCTCACATGATGGCGGCAGCAGCTGTCTAGTATAGCGCAACTTCGCGAGTGAAGCGAGAAATATATCACGTAAACACAAAACTGCTACATAGAGAAAAATCATAAATACAAGAGCAGTTTTGTTTGGATAATGTTGCAAAGTTTCAGATTGACTTTTCTCTTCAGAAGTTTATCGGTTTTTATATAGGGCCTATAGTTTCATGCAATTATATAATAAGAGAATGCAGTGAAAACTGAAAAGACCTTTGGTTACGTAATGCGAGAATCATAGCAGAAAAAATTGAATACCGTCCATCGCAGTAGAGTGTCCTCAGAGGAGATGCTTCGGATGCGCTCAGTTGAAGCCGGTTTCTTAAATGAACTTCTTGTCTATCGATAAATAGCATCTACATCTAAAGGACTTCGCAGGGTTGTCTGTACCAGCAGTTTGGTCTAAGCCCATTGAGCTGCCGATATCGGGAGCCTTATTCACGCCTTCAGGCATCCGTCAATAAATCGTTTACAAAAGTTTCTGTCGTCCATCAGCTGCCTCTTTATTTACTGAGGAGCAGACAGAGGGCGAGAGAGAGAGAGAGAGAGAGGGAGAGAGAGGGAGAGAGAGAGAGAGAGGGAGTCGACTTACTGAAACCCTTACCAAACCGATCACGTTGTCAATAAAAGCGCGAAATCTAGCCGAACTATGAAATAATTAAAACGACTTTTTAAACATAAATCTATTTTGAGCCTGTTTTCTGTCTCGAAAGTTGAGTAATGGGCACCGAATTTGGACCTAACACCTACTGATTCGAAATCGGACACCTTTAACCGATCAAGCCATTGGACCAATCGACTGGCCCAGTTATGTGGACCCTTGCAAGACAGTTATTGAATCTTGGATTTTATTCCTCTGCCTCCTATACCCCACTATGTATATTGAATTATAATTTCATTTCAAAAAATATATTTCATGTCCAAGTTTTACTAGTTCTCTGTTAATGAAGTTAAGATTTTTTCACATATCCAGTTGATAAAATTTTATTCTTGTCGTCATTCACTTTCAGATTGCCGGACGTTACGACTCGGATGCGGAAAGGGAAGTCCTAGGATGGATCAAGGCTTTGATTGGAGTAGAAATTGAAGCCGGCATGCGTAACGTCGAGAAGGCCCTGCGTAACGGTCAAGATCTTGTCAAGTGAGTGCTTCTTTTTTATTCAATTTCTTGATTCATTTAATATTTAAGCGGATAACAATCTGTTTGATATGACGTCTAATTTTCGGTATTTCTTTTAAGTTCTTACACTTAAACAAATATTTGTAAATGAGGTTGGAATTTCGCATTGATGCAAATCATCAGGACTACTGTACATATGGATACTAGACAGCTACATTATTCTAGTATTACACTGTAGAATATCTGACAGAATACTGTACAGGAATCAAGATACTACCGGTGAAAATTGAGTTTAACTTAATTTCGTAATACAGTCTTTATTCTCATTTGGATCGCATGTCAGTTTTCAGTTCTTCTAATTCAATTTGTATGCTAATTATCAGACTGAAAAGTTTAACAACTATTACAACAACAGGAAGTAAGAAAGTTAGATAGGTCTATAGATGTTAATTAAGTTGTATAGTTTAATTGAGGTAGAGATCGACTGACCGAGATTAGGAATGTTGATGATTTTCTTAAATCTCCACTCAGCGCTATATACCATAGATAATAATAAAAATAAAAACAATTAGAGTGCTACAGTCATCAGTGACAACTTCGAGAAATATCGAGACAAAATCAAGCCGGCGAGCAAAAAGAAGGTCCAAGAACGGTGCAAATTCCAAAATCCAGAAAAAAGACCTGCCGGTATAGGCACTAAAGCGAGAGATAATTTAGTTATATTATTTAAAATACTTAATTGCACATTTAACGAATGGAAAAGTCTCAAATAGGGGATTGGCTGGTGGTGTGGTATAGGACAGAGAGGATTTGTGACAGTCTATTTGTATCCCGACCCTGGTTAAACTGGGATTCAAGGGAGGAGGATGGTGATAATGACTTAATTGCACATTTTAATTTAACATGATAATAGATTGGCCAAGGTTGTTCAGCAAGGAACTCCCAACTGTCCAGCCAAGGCCAAGAAGATGTCGCTGAAACACAACACACTCTCCGCTCCATTCAAGCAGGTAATTATAAATATCGTACTCAAGATTCAACAACAATTAGATCTTAACGTCAGTTTAATCGTCAAATGATGATGTCGGGGACGTTTCTACGGGATACAACTGTTTTAAATCAATGTTTTTTAAATCAATATATCAGATTTTATATAAAACTGCTTTACAGAATACGGCTGCTGACTTCATGTATTGCAGTCTATCGGCTCTAGCTTAATGTCGGAATGGTCAACTCCAAACATTTACAGTAGTTTAACTCGTAAAAGCTGGCCATAACAAAGTGTTATCAGCTTTATAGCAGAAACTTCTGATAAAGCTTGATAAAGATGCTTTTGGTAAAGCTGGTGTTATCCATTGCTTGTTCAGCTTTCTAGATCGCAGGCCTACTCTGAAATTTCGCTTTAGGGCCTACGTTGTCGTTGCTTACGTTCGTAAGGCTCTGCACCTTACTACAAGATTGCGCATAAAACTGAGCTGATAGGAAGCATTACCCTGGAATAATTTAAATGATAAAATCTGATTAATATCACTAAATCAGCCTTAATCATCTTGGGCCTACATTACCCTTAAAATTGTTAGCATTATATCAGGTCCGTCTATCTTGCGGTTAGGCATCACGTAGTTTTCAGGTCAACGAGTTAATCAATCCATTTAAAGGATCACACAATATATTATTTACCTTTCAGTAGACTTCATTAAAGACATTCTACTGTTTCTGACTCTCTTTTTAAATGCAGGTTTAACGTTAACGTCACAAGCTTTAATGGCTTTAAATCTTAATCTTTAATTTTAATCTTGAATGGAGATTTTACTCTCTGATCAGCTTTACCGGGAATAGATCTCGGGACCTCAGGGACAGCCATTTGAAATTTCACGCCGTTACCTAAAAGACTTAAGTTCTTGTAGTCTTCTTCAGTATCACCGCCAGTCGGTTCATACGAACCTTTGCCGGTTGAGCTTTTCTTAAACTTTTTAAAGCCAACCAACTGACAACTGCAAGCGTAACTGCTGCGTGTAATTATAGATGGAGAACATTCAGATGTTCCTCACATTCTGCGAGAACTACGGAATGGCTAAGACTGGACTCTTCCAGACCGTAGATCTGTACGAGGGACAGAACATGCCACAGTTCCTCGCCTGTCTTCAGCAGCTCGGCACAGAGGTAAGCTCATCAATTTTCACTATTCACTAGCCTAATATTTGTAAAAATGATTTCAGATAAATGTCGTTAGGCCATATAGCGCAGCAACTAGACGCTTTTTTGCAGAGAATAAAAAAGTGGCGCCCATTTCACTCTCTCCATAGTCTCCGCCGATATTTCAGCTCCGCATTTGTAAATTGACTGATCAGTGATTTAAATATTTGTGTGAGCAAAATTTGCGAAAGTTCAATATGAGAGAATATGGAGGGAATATCTTGTGGGGAAAGCAAAAGCCCAGAAGACCTACATATGCGCGATACAGTTGGTTTCCTGATAGCAATACCCGTATCTTCAGAACATTTCCATAAAAATGAACAGATTCATTATTACAGTACAACTGTGATTGCTTTAATGCAGTATCTCCTCTGTGCGTTTGAAAGATTGTATTTAAATTATGCAATTGAATATTAACTTTCTAGATATAAATGAGTATACTTCAGGCTAAGTATACTTCATTGCGCTATTGAATGTCTCAATAGCGCAATGGTTAGAGGTGTAGATAACGTCATGAAATTTTAAATGACAGATTCTGAGGTGAATTGAACCCTCGTGGGTTCGAATCCCAGCCGCGCTGATCTGAGAGTAAAATCTCGGACATTCACTGGACTGGTTATACGGAAAATGGACAAAATTGCCTATCGGATTTAACAAGTGGTATTAAAAGTGAGGGATATCAACTTAGTTGATCATTTCACTATAATATGTGTTATTATTATTATTATTATTATTATTATTATTATTAAGGGTTTATCTTCAAGGTCAAAATCTGGCCTTGGAGGCTAGTTCGATCTATTCATTTAAAACTGTAATCAGAATGAGATATAACAGTTTGCTCAGCTTACTTAAAAACTTCTTGTTCTGTATTCTCCATTACGGTTAAGAATTTCTGCACGATTAGGCATATCTTAGTGCAGTAAAATAAGATCAATCTGTGCGTTGAATTAAGAATGATTAAAATGATGAAATTCAGATTTTATTTAAATAGCATAGGGTTCTACTTATATGCCATTTGTGATTTACTCAACCAAGATTATACATACATATGATAGATTGTAAGAAAATCACTTCAAATTAAAGTAGTATAATCCTACGCAAGATTAAATGAAATGGAATCTATTAGCTAAGTCTCATTGAAAAATTTCTCTGGGATTATGAAAACAGCATTTTTATTTCCTTGCTTTATAATGAATAAAAAAGATGCAATTATATAATTTTTATGACCATTAATTCATATTGTGGTTTATTAACATTCCAGTGCCAGCGCAACGGATTCAATGGTCCCACCATTGGCGCCAAGCCAACCGAGAAGAACGTCAGAGAGTTCACCGAGGAACAACTCAAAGCCGGGCAGTCGATCATTGGTCTCCAGGCTGGTTCCAACAAGGGTGCCAGCCAATCTGGTATGGCCATGGGTGGTGTCAGACACGTTGCCGATATTCGTGCCGACGACATGAGCAAGGATGGTGCCAGCGTTATTGGTCTTCAGGCTGGCTCAAACAAGGGTGCCAGCCAGGCTGGTATGAGCATGGGAAGTGTCAGGCACGTTTCTGACATTCGGGCTGATGACATGAGCAAGGATGGTGCCAGCGTTATTGGTCTTCAGGCCGGCTCCAACAAGGGTGCCAGCCAGGCTGGTATGAGCATGGGCAGTGTCAGGCACGTTTCTGACATTCGCGCTGATGACATGAGCAAGGATGGTGCCGGTATTATTGGTCTTCAGGCTGGCTCAAACAAGGGTGCCAGCCAGGCTGGTATGGCCATGGGTGGAGTTCGTCACGCTGCCGATATCCGTGCTGATGACATGAGCAAAGAAGGCCAGAGTGTCATTGGTCTGCAGGCCGGTTCCAACAGGGGCGCTAGCCAGGCAGGTATGTCCATGGGCGGAGTTCGTCACGCCGCCGATATTCGTGCTGATGACATGAGCGCAGCTGGATCAGCAACCCTGGGTCTCCAGATGGGAAGCAACCAGGGCGCCAGCCAGTCCGGCATGAGCATGGGAGGCGTTCGTCACATCGCCGACATCAAGGCAGGACCGATGGATCAAGCCAGCCAGGGAGCCATTGGACTCCAGGCTGGTCAAACCGGTGGTGCTTCACAGTCCGGCATGGCCATGGGAGCTAGACGAAATATCAGTTAAAGAGGCGGCAAAGGAAGGTGTTCAGAGGAGTGATGACATTGCATGTTGGCTGTAAACTGTGTGTATGAATTAAAGAGTGTAGAGTTGAGGAAGTAATCGCCTTGCATTAAATTCACACAAGTAGTGCCTTAAACGCGATCTTGTATAAGTTATAACAAACACCGAGTTTGTTGATATCTATGCGACCTTCTTTCTGCACAAAATCGAGTCAATTTCGTAATTTATTGTTTTTCACATGTAGCGATTTTTAAGCAGCAAAGGGCAGCTTATCCTGCAGATGATTTCAAAAGTTTCACACGCAATATGCATTCTTATTTAATATTCGGCTGTACTTGTAGTTCCCACACCCAGAACTTTGTATATGCATTGTGTTCAGTAATATGATTGTTGACGTCTACATTATCTCAGAAGTGTCTGTTCTTATATTCTAAATACCATTTTTACGACTTGCTATATCTGCATATTGGAAGAAAATAAAGTTAATTTGAGAGATTTATAAGTCTTGTAGTATTTAAATGTTAAACTGGCAGAACCTTTACAAACTTAATAATATTAAATATAATGATAGTTGAAACAATGAACCACACTGGAGAATTCTCTAAAAGAAAAGCTACGTTCAAAAAATTAATAGATAGTTTACCATTAATAAAAATTCGAAGAGTATATGATCTGTAGAAAAATTACTGACATTTATTTAATGTATTATTATATTTAATATATTAAATACTGTAATTAAGTAACAAAATAGGAAAACTGGGATAAGCCAAGTGTAAGCAAAGCTCTCGTTTTATTATTCAATACTGACGTGACTTATTCCGAGAGGTAGAACGATGAAGAATAGTAGGCTAATAGCTCTTAAAATCGTTAACACTATGTCAGGTTCGTCTATTTTTTGGCTAGACATCGTGTAGCCACAAACATCTTACCATATATCATATTTCAGTTGACAGCTTACAAATAAGTTTACTATTTTTTTACTGCTTTAAGTTAGAGTAATGGGTACCAACTTGCTAACGTAACTTCACTACTTCACAGTTACGTTGATCAACCTTCAAATTGGGGAACATGTTTTGGGCTCCAAGCGTTGTTCTATACCAAAAACGCTACACCAACAACGCTTCGAACCCCAAAATACATTTATAAACGTAACCCACAGAATGGGCGTTTGCTATAAACGTTTTTTGCAGGAAATTGATACATGCTATAAATACAACATTTCACTAATTTGAAAGAACTCCATCAGCTACGAACCCCAAGAGAATATATTACCTGAACCCGGACTGTCCCATAAGTATCGACGTCACTGTTGAGTTGACGTCACTGACTACATCACTATTTGCATCTTCAATGTAAATTTACAGTCTTAGGGAACAGATATCAAATAAAATTTATTGCAACTTAAAACTGACAGAAAACTATCAAATGTAATATGATGCAATTATGACTAAAATTCAGCACAAATTAAACAGAATGTAAGCGCTCTGCAATAACTGATAAATAATAATCTATTATATTATTTCAAACATCTACTAGGTATCTGTGGCATTCTTAATGAATTACTAGAACTACAGTAACACTCGTTCGATATGATCGATCGGATTCAATTCATTATTGGGTCTATATAACTTCATGCAAACTGCTCATCTAAACGAATTACTTGTTTCTTACAGTCTTACTAAAAATTATTGCGACTACACGTTTCTGCTGTAATTCTGCAAGTTGTCTTTATGATAATTTTTATTTCAACTGACCTATATTAACTCTACGAACTATTCACTCAGTCGTCAAAAAATAACATCACTGAATAAAGCCCTAGCCACCAAATTTTCCTACAAATGTCAAATTATACATGTCAAATGACATTAAATTAATTTTTTACAATGCTTTCAACACGTATTGAGAACTTTTTACGCTACACGTATTCAGAAGTTTATGACAAAGTCAGTATTCAGTCAATAGTTAAAATGAAGAACCAGGTATAAATAACCAGGTATATATAACAGACATACAACCTGTTGCACCTGTTTATTTATAAGAGTTTCTAAAACAAAAAGACAAATAACGAGCTCAGCACTAAACCAGTCTCTTTATTTTGACAGCGGAGCAATGTTACATCTGAAACAGTACAAAATTAATAAATGGAATTAGATATTCAGTATCACCTAGCAACAATAAGACCATATCATTAAAGATAAAAGTTAATACCGGGTTCTGCTAGTGGTTGTTAAACCAGAAATATTAAAAAGACAAAATGTTTCGCCAACTTGGTTATATTTGATATAGACTAGATACTAGGACTGTACGGTCTAAGCTTTAAATACCAAACTATAAAATACACGAATGCTCCAAGCACTTTAGAAAATGAAATATAGTATAAACAGAGCAGAAAATAATTAAAATATATTTATACGATAAATATGCATAAATATCAAACTATAACTAAAGAAGTAAAATATAAAATAGAACAATAAAAGAGAAAAGTTGCAATTTACTCTCCTAATAGAATACTTTAGATATGAAGTAAAATATAAAATAGAACAATAAAAGAGAAAGTTGCAATTTACTCTCCTAATAGAATACTTTAGATTTCATACAGTTAATTTCTTAAATTGAATATGCAGAAACTTAAGCAGTTAATCTTTTATCTTTTAAATTTAATCTCCACATGTTTAAACTTAATCTTCGTGTCATTTCTTTGTCTCAAGTTTGTTTTTTGTACATTATGTACACAATAAAACGTAAACGATCGATTTTTAATAAATCCTAATGCTATCATAAGAGGGACCTCCCAATTTCAAAAACTGTGGACAAGAAGTTATAAAACAAATAATCATCCAAGATGCCTTCAATATCTTTTGGCAACATAGTGTGGCTAAATACGAGGACAAACTATTCAATTATCCACTTTGCCCATATCCCTACCATCCCAACAACAACAACAACAACAACATCAACAACAACATTAATTATACGATCAGATTGGGTTTCACTTAGATCTACAAGATAAGATTGGAGCCACTCCATAGTCCATCTGTCCTGTACTCCTCCTAATTCAAGACTAAAATTCCTTATACCCTGACTAGCTTGCTCTTAAAGAGCAGACATAGTCACAATTGAATAGTAAGTCAAATTATAGAGACATTACGATTAAGATGTACAACAAATGCAATATTCATTACCGTCTTTCATATTCTCAGTGTCCTTTAAGTCAAGAACTACAAATTGTCAGTTCTTGCAAAATATGGTGGTTTAAACCGAATTTTTCTCGAATATCCAGGATCCACCACAGGGCCTTAGAGAAAGTATACGTAGAAAATACAAATTAAAGAAAAGCTACAACACAGAAATGCAATTTACCCCAGCAGTCCTTTGCCCCTCCAGGTGTTAGGAGTCAGTGATACCCTCATCTCTTTACCATCTCGTAACAGTTTGACTACCATTGGCTTCTGCACTCAACAGACAACAACAAAAATGTTTCAACTTTATACTTAAAAAGGGATTAAGCGTATATATACACGTATATATACATGTATGTATATATATATATATATATATATATATATATATATATATATTACTGTTAGTGAATCACTGCATTGAGTCCAGGTCACTAAAAATAAAAAATCCATATACTGAATGTGTAATAAAATGCTACTAAGCAAGAACTTAGGAAGACAATAGAAAAACCACCTCAGAAGTTATATTTCCTATGCCTAAGCAGAAGACTACATTAAGATTTAGCATCTGTTTATTCTGCAGAACATATTTTTATCTGATTGAATGTGTGAGATTGTTACACAATTGAATGATAAAGGGGAGTCTAAAGATTAAAAATTCTAACTGAATCTCTGGTACAGTAACAACTGTAAGAGTAAACATTTAATTTTCCTTAATAAACATTTACAAAGGAAATTTTATTTATCTAGATTTTACATTGTAACTTCACTGAAGATCAAAAATTAACCTGCCTAATTTCTGTAACTCTGTGATTTAGGAATAAAAAGATGTACGCAATAGCAATAAGAAGACCAGTTTAAGATACGGGCCACAGAAAATCTACAGTTCTTATAAGAAAAAATCCATATACTGAATGTATAGTAAATATAAGAGAAATATGCTTATAGGAGAAAAAAACATTTCAACTAAAGAGCTACATTCTGACACAAGTATGGAATAAACAAATCACTATAAAACAAGGATTTTAAAATGATGTAGTTAACCAACTTGAATTTTAACCTAATTTTTTTGTCAGAAAATATCCTGAAAAATATTACACAAACCGCTTTACTATGCTGTACAACTGTTGCAATGGTTGACATTGACTCAAAATTATTGCAGTTCACTGACCCAAACTGAATAATTTCATCTCCCTTTTTCAGACCCTAAAAGTTACAATTAAATAAAATAACTTATATATGAAATAGTAAGCTGGTACAGAAATGATAACGATATCAAAAAAGGAAAATATTTAATGAATTAGTAGTTAAGATTCGTAATTTAAAAAAGATTTGTAATGCACTAAATAAGATTAGGAAATAAACATACTGAATGTAAACAATAAATTTCAAAATGAAGCAATAGGATTCTGAAAATGACAACGTAACGACAACGTTTAATAGGCCTACTTTGCATAGTAGGCTTATAAGACAATCATAGATGTATTAGACTAGCATGTAGTTATAATTCACAAGATCGGAAATTAGAACAGTCATTAGCAGTTGATGATGTAGTTAAGGAATACTAAGTACTATTTTCTACTTTTAATAATTTCGGTCTTATAAAAGATTAAGTGGATGAAAATTTCATAAGATTGCTTGGTTTTAGCGACATTGTGATGGTAACTGTCTGGAGCCAGTGGCGATGTCGGTAAGTTATTCGACCGCAGATCAGTATATGCAGGGTTCAAATCCTTGGCTCACCCATCACTCACATCGCTTTCGAGTGAGGAAACTGATGTTAACTTGGGCTTTACCAGCTTTTTACATACTGCAATATGCGATGGAGAGCCCTCGTCCACTAAGTTAACTACAGCAAAAGGTTTGAGAGGAGCGCTGATGCTGAGGTTTGATATGTCTGTAGAAGACGAACCACCGGCTTCCTTCTGTCGCCGTGCTTCAGCATGCAGCTCATACAAGCTCTCTTCAATCTGCTTCATTAGAGCCTTGTGATCATTCTGTAAGCCTGACATTGTTAACAAATAAGCAAAAATACCTTTTAACCAATATCAGATTAAAATAACATAAACTGTTTAACACCAATTCAGCTAATGGCAGATCCTAGACACATATTTCTACTCATAGCTTAATCAATAACTGAAACCATCACAACGACTATCTATGCCTTTGAAAACCTTATATTTATTTTGAAAAATAAAGCCGGTTTCTCAATGCCTTCCTCAGTTCTTCGATGTCTTTTGAGACATACATTGTTCCTGGTTAATCCATACTTCCTGTTTTACAAAGTCAGGTAAACAACACCTCACAGTATTTGTATCAGCTTTCTGCCACTGTTACATTTGATTAGTGGCATCATTCAGAACACAGTGGAAGAGTATGTATAGTACAAAGTAAAGAAAATAAACTTTTGACACTTGAAATTCTGTGAGGGTTTAATAGCTAAATATCACAAAGTTGAAAGCGAAAAAAAGCCAAAAAATGCCACAGAAAGTGAACAAAAAGCCAAACTACTGATGATGGAACTTAGCAACCATATTTAAACTTACAGATGACTTTATGCCTGGCATGTCTCACAGTATAAACATCGATGTCACTGCGAGGAAACTGCTCATCATCGACTAAAGGGCCGTTCATCCCAACACCACCTTGCTACATAAATGTAGACATAGAATAAAAAACAGCACTTTAAACATAATTTTGTGTAATTAGAATTTGCAACAGCAACAATGAGAGTGGTACAATTAGAGTCAAATAAACAATACCACCCAGTGTTTGCATCAGCCTTCTGCATTTCTGCAATTTATTGTTAGCCTTTTATTAGTCCAGAAGTTCTAAAGCAGAAGAAACTATGCTCTTATTTGAATCTAAAAGCTATTTTAGAAGCATCACTACTAAAAATAAAAACAACCCACAGAATTTATGGAATAAATCGATTCTCTACCGAGCAGAAATTTACTTAAATCTCTTCCTTCCGACATCTTTTCAACTAGGCTTGCCTCATCTTTCCAAAATTTCTTCAGCGATATAATTATGAATATTTGCTCTTCCATACCCTCTTCAACTTTAGATGTCTCTTTAGCAGATAATTTCATTTCTTCCCCACCCACATTATTAGGTTTATGCTTGGCAACTCATCAGGAAGTCAATGATATCGTTCTTAACTCATCTGATTCATCTTGTTCTCATGATCTCATCCTACTAAATCTAATCCTGCACTGATGCATTTGTGCCTCCTATATTAAACCTCTGCCATAATGAAGGTGTCTTCCCATCTCATTTTTAAAAAGCCATTGTCGAGCAACTTTTGAAAAAGACTATTACCCAAAAATGAACTTTCAGACTATCGGCCTATTTCTAATCTTAACTTCATTTCCAAAGTTTTTAAGAGAGTTATATACTCACGTCTTTGTCTTCCTCTAGAGTCTTTCTTATCACTCTTACCTTTTCAATCAGCCTCTCGTAAATCCTACTCAACTGAAACTGTACTAATTAAGATCCACAATGATCTCTGTCTATCCATGGATACGCAGCATGTCTCTGCCCATGTTCTTCTCAATCTTTCTGTTGATTTTTACTAGACCTATCAAACTATAATCATTTCTAGGCTCAATTTTTGCTTCGATATCTCTGACAAGGCTTAAGGCCAACTTTCATTAAAAAACTCACAGCGAACTCAAATCATAATTATTTATAACACTCTATCCCCACTCTGTACACTACCTTGAGGAGCCCCTCAGGGTTCCCTGCTTGGTCCCCTCCTTTTCACATTATATTTCAACCACATAAGACACTTGCTAACCGATTCAATGTTGAAATTTCACTTTACGCTGGACGTTAGATTCTTATTGATTGATTAATACTGTTGTAAATTATAAATGACACCACTGAACACTATCGTATCCAAGCTGACGAGCAAAAAACAAAAGGGTCCAAAACACCTGTTTCCTAACAGCAGTTACTTAGAAAAATTTTAAGAAGTTACCTAACTTGCAATTATTAACGCTTATATAGGCTTCCTTGTAATTAACAATATGCGCAGGTCTTGAATTAAACAGTAAGTGGCAATAGTCAAATTAACTTAGCAAGATATCTCACGAGTTCATTCTAACCGATTCCAGGACTTCCAGTAGTTCTTTTATCTCTCTTTCTATTTTATCTTTTTGCTTCATCATCTCCTCAAGTTTTGCATTGGTCGCCATGTTTTACATTTGTTGGTAAATAAAGCAGCGGTAACATGCTTTTACGGAAAAAAATTTCTGAGACTTAACTGCTAAATAATTCTATTTTTTTAATTTAAATCAGAGCGATATTTCATAGATTATTTGTATGATTCATATTTCTATGCTAGATAATAAACATTCCGTACTAGATGATTAGTTTGTTATAACGTATATCAAATATTTAGGATTCTAAAAGTTTTGATTATCAAAGTTAACTAAATCGGACTCGTAATTAGTAGCCTACTGCAGTTAACGGATGATCGGCAAACATCATAGAATATTTACAGATGTTACAGATAATACATGATATTGTAGACTATTACATAATTATATTATATTACACTGCACTGCACTACACTACACTACACTACCCTACACAACACTACACTTTGGACTGATTTTCTGGATTTTGGAATTTGCACCGTTTTTGGACCTTCTTTTTTGCTCCCTGGCTTGATTTTGTCTCAATAGTGTTCGATGTTGTCATTGATGACTGTAGCACTCTAATTGTTATTATTATTATTATTATTATTATTATTATTATCATTTTATTTTTTATTTTTATTTTTTAATTCTTTTTACGCCGGTGTAAAGAACCTGGGTTTGATAAAAACGATTCAAGCAATACGTGCTGAATCGCCGCCCGGCTACTCGAGGTCATCAACGGCTTAAAAGAATTGTTGAAGCAGACTGCATTAAATCTTTGCAAAGTCATGGAAAGCCTTTGCCAAAGAAAAGAAGTCTCTCGCTTATCGCCGGTTTGCTCTGCAATAAGTCTGCCTATGCCATTAATAAAGTCAGCTCCTTCGGGATTCATCGGGCCCATGGTTTCAATGGCCACCGGAACAACTTCATATCCTAAGGACAGATCACAGTATTTATCCAACTTCCTAGAGGCGGCATGAACACAGCTCCACCGGCTGTGACTGAAGTCGTATTCAGGTAGGAGTTTGCCATAGTGTCAATGACCGTGACGTCCCATACGGCACATTTACCGTTGCACCAGGGCACTAAAGTCAAGCTGTCCGGACGCTTGCCGTCTGATCTGGTCTGATCTAATCTGATCTTATTATTATTATTATTATTATTATTATTATTATTATTATTATTATTATTATTATTGCACTACACTACACTACACTAAATACAGTACAGTACATGCAGTAGGCCTACCGGGTTAAATGTTTAAATGTGCACCTCAAAAGCGCATATGACATCAAATTCAAGTTAGACACATCTTTGGCGATTACCACTATGAAAGACTAAGGGCTGACAGCATTAAACTAAAACCATAGGGTGTTGGAAGATAATTCTAAAATCCGACCTAGCTGTTACTCTATCATATGGCAATATGCCAAAAACAGAAACTAAGCAAGGATCGTTAAGTTTCGAAACTGCAGGTACTTGTTCATTATATAATTATATTATGCGTGAAGCAAAACAAAAAGAAACAATTAAAATTGATGATATTAAATAATCTCCCTATGTTGTGTCCGGGTTTCTTGAAGAATTGACAAACCGTGTACTACACGTATCGTAAACGGCGGCATAAAAATAAGATCCAAATCAGCGTCAGAAAGGGCATTCGGTTAGTATTACTACTAAGACGGAGATTATAACTTCATTAGTCTATAGAGAATAACGTCACGATAATGTAAACTTTATTATTCAAAAATCCAAAGCTCCAATGAAGTGTATAGGCTAATTATGTTAAAAACAAACTATATATCTTCAACCCTATGGTTTTAGGGTTCCTCCGCATTTAAATGAAGCGGATATTTGAAATCCAGAGTGTATCTGCTATCTGCTATCTCAAATTCTCGATACTTCTGGCTTTTCATAAACTTAACACAGCTCAGTGACCAGGCAATCATTCAAATCAGTCAAGCACATCGAATACGCATGCGCAGTCGCAATTATTAGTAGAATAGAAAAGCCAACGTTAAACTAAGGTCTAAGTTATAACCGACGAGATTGAAGATTTTCGTTGTCGCCTACTTCTCTGTACAAATTTCATTGTCAGTTCAATCAATCAATAATATCGAACTAAAGATAATATAGTAGATATTAAGATCGTCAAAACTAATGCTTATTAGTACATTTTAAATCTGAAATTCATTTGAATGTTTTTGTCATTTTTCAACATGGTTAGAAGCACAGGGCTTACATGAATACTAGACTGCGTAGGGGTACAGGGCGCTGGGCTACACAATAAGCCTAGGCCTGTAGGCCTGTAGTCAGTTAAACGCGACTGTGGGCCAACGTGATAACACAGGCTGGCTAGCAGACTCTGCCACGATTATTATTAAGTGTAATTAGCGATCCTTATTAATGTACATTAATACTGAACTGAAGTGACGGAAATTGGATATGTCTTCAACTAAACGAGCGTTGTTTTGTGCTATCGTGTTCTTGTTAAGTCTTTGTAAATTAGCGAAATCTACCCAGAGCGAAGAGGTTTGTACATTAATGAAGACTCTTTAATTTGTTGAAAGAAAAGATGTCATATTAATCTTGTAACATTACCATTAATTAATAGCTTATTAATTAATAACTATTATTAATAGACCAACCGTGATTACACGTGTCGTAAAAGGCGACAAAGCACTAAGGTCCTAACCAACGTCTGAAAGGCATGCGGTTGGTGACAGCCTAGGCTCCAGAAATTACTACATAATTTTATAATCCCGACCCTTGTTAAACTGGGATTCATGGGAGGATACTGATACCGTTGATGATCATGATGATCACAATGATCATGATCATGTTGATGAACTAATAAATATTAATTAATAATTCTGTGCTATCTCGCACTGTCCGGTCTGAGCCACTTGAGAATAGACACATCGATAACTGTTTGTCAGAAGCGGTCTTACTATGCAACAGCAACGAACACAAGAATTGGAACAGTTGGAGTGATAGCATCATTCGGTACTACATCAAGCCGCCATTAATTGATGGAAGAGATTAGATTAATTATTTCATTATATGAAGAGAGATAGAGAGCGAGAGAGAGAGAGAGAGAGAGAAAGAGAAAGAATGAAAAGAAGAAGAAAAAGAACTGTGTTTATTTCAACGCACTCAATAAAATGCAATGCACACAAAGCCGTCAAAGAGGGTGCAAGCAACCTAATTAGTTGACCACCTATCAGACATCAAGCATATAGCAAAAATGTAAACAAGCAGAAATTACATGCAATCCAAAAAATGAAAGGAGAAGATAATTATAATATAGATGCAATAATAATTAATAAATCCAAATAAATCCAAACTACGAAGTTATGAACTATGTGCACCTCTGCGTAGTTGTGTGTATTTAGTTCCTTTCTTAGTTGCTGCTTTTGTAGTTTTCGTTATTTCACCCATTCCTCTCCGTAGTTGTTAGTACGTTTGCATTTAGTTGGCGCATCAATTGCAGCCGGTGCGGATTTAAGACTAACCTCCCAACACCCTCGGCATTTTTTCATTCAAAGCTGACAACACTCGGTCTTGGTCATCCACAAAGTACTAACCGGGCGCGATGTATCTTAAGTTCGTTGAATTGGCGTCCATAACCGAGTGCGCTAAATTCTGCCGCCAAATTTTGGCTCTACGAGCAGGATTTCTGAGGTGCTAGACCGTTGGTGAAAGAAGCTGATAAGTCGAAGGGAAAGCCTATTTAATTTTTTCCAATTTTCAAATGCTCTAATTAAATCTACAGCTTAATATGAATGAATAACAAAGTATTGGTAATAATAGTGCTAAGATTTACAATAGATAGATGCAATCATTAATGATTAATATAGTTTGAAATCGGATCTAACTTAAATTTCTCGTGCATAGGTTAAGGCCTATAGTATACATAGCTTTT
Source organism: Enchytraeus crypticus (assembly GCA_905160935.1). Lineage (NCBI taxonomy): Eukaryota > Metazoa > Annelida > Clitellata > Enchytraeida > Enchytraeidae > Enchytraeus > Enchytraeus crypticus. The sequence goes on along the minus strand of CAJHZI010000481.1, from coordinate 1,373,414 downwards.
GAAATAGTTGGCTTTGCTGCACTGGCTGGAGCCAGTGACGAAGTGGGTAAGATATTCGACAGAGGAACAGTGTGTGCAGGGTTCAAATCCTGGGCTCGCCCTTCACTGACATCGCTTTCGTGTGAGGAAACTGACGTTAAGCTTAGCTTTAGCTTTTTTAAACTGGTGCTTTGAGGCACAACTCAATATAATTCCATTTATTTCGTTTAAGTATGTCAACAGTGTGGATGTCGTAATGTGTTGTAATTTACTCTATGGCATGCGCAATGCACACAGTAACAGCTGCAGCAGGTAGGGTAGACCGGCCATCAGCAGTTAAGCAGTTAATCGAACACTCGATATTCCGTCCGTCGTTATTCATGAAATAACATTCACAAATAACATAAAATCGATGCGCCTTCTAGTTTCGAGTGAAGTGGTAAAATTGATAGCTGGCTTTTAAACTAGGGATATCAGATTGATTGAAAAAGTAAATAGTTTTATAATTCGCGACTGTTAACACGAGATGACATACAAGCTACTAATAGCAAAGTGCCGATTTGCACAGATACTATTGCTATTGATACCGGCCTATTAGTTTAAAACTATTTAGGACTGCTGTTTCAAAAGCAGGCTCTATAAGTAAATCTGCTAAGTGGCAGGTTCAAGGTACGCATTCATACTCGGAGTCTGCTTTCACGCTCCATAAAAACTCTCCATTGATCAAAGAGGAATCAAACAAACTACTTCAGAGGCTATATTTATCCAAATGTGTTAACAGCTGCGTAGGACTTGATCATTCGTAATTTTTGTAGTATTCTTCTATTTTCTATTTGTTATTAATTGTTGTTTGTTATTTGAATGTCTAATAGCGTAGGGGTAACGTCATGACGTTTTAAATGACAGATTCTGAGGTGAATTGAACTCTCGTGGGTTCTAATCCCAGCCGCGCTGAACTGAGAGTAAAATCTCGGACATTCATTGGACTGGTTACACGGAAATGGAATAAATTGCCTAACGGTTTAAACATGTGGTAATAAAAGTGATAGATATCAACGTATTTACTATATATTATAATACGTGTTTACTTTGATTGACTTGTAAGGTTTAATGCAACTCTTCTGTAGGTGAACATTATAACCACAGAGCTCGTAGACCTGGTAACAGCTCATCAGAAGGAAGACGGCTTGGTTCGACAGAAGCCCATTGACGATCATCTCGAGGTCACTCAAATACCGCGACAATTACAGCATGACCTACCCGTCCACCTCGAGCACAGATGCACTCAGCCGTCCTTAGTTCATATCCAGCTTCAAGTCTCGACAGAGTTTCAAGAGAATGTGACGGTATTCCGGTACCGGATTCGCTGCGGTCCCGAAGTTGGAATAGGGCCGTTGATGATTGCAGGGGATTCGGGAGGGATTGGTCCGGCTGGGAGTCCGGCAGATATAAAAAACGTTACTAAATCTGTGGTTAGGATACAACTTCCGCGATATATTGCGTATAGCCCGTCACACTTTAACCGGTTTGTCTGTATTTTGTAAAGTTCTAAATATTCCGTAAAATTTGTTTTTTTCATTGATCGATTGATGCACTCTTTCTTGTGTTCATTCTTTGAAACCCAATTCAGGAATTTATTTTATCAGATTTGCCAATAGACAAGAAAGAATACGACATTTAGGCGGTTGCATCACACTGCATAGACCGGTGATTTAGCTGCGGTTTGTGCAGTTTTTGATAGATGAATTTTATTTATTGATAGATTTATTGAATGACTAGTAGTCGTAGTCGTCTCTTACATTATGAGAACATCTGAACATCAGTATTATCAACTGCTGAAGCCTCTCACGACGAGACAGCAATTCTACTGGCTTTGATAAAGTAAAGCTAAGGTTAACGTCGGTTTCCTCACTCGAAAGTGATGTCAGTGACGGGCGAGCCCAGGATTTGAACCCGCATCAACTGATCAGCGGTCGAGTATCTTGCCGACTTCGCCACTGGTTCCAGCCAGATAGAGTCAACAGCATTGATATGTTTAATGAATTAATAATAATTCGCTATCTAGGAATAAATAGTTCTATTTTATTTACTTTTTGGTCGTATAGTTAAGTTACACATACGACAATCGCACATGCTACAGAGGTTCTTAATTATCATGGTAGTCAGCTATATACTCAGCATCTTCACTGATGACCAATTTTTTTTCGCTATAGATGTAGGAATTGCTGTTGAGGCATTTTATTTCGCATATACATTTTGTGTCTGCTGAAAAATAAACATACAATTATCTATTCTATTCTATTCTTTGCTTAGTTCTGTATCTGTAGTTTTAGGTGTTGCACCCTTCCTCTTCGTGGCTATTAATAATCGTTATCTTCTGATGGCTCGCTGATTGCAGCAGGCTCTGCTCTAAGAATAGCCATCCAACATTCCGGGGCTTTTCATTCAAAGCTGTAAACACTCGATCTTCCAAGGTGGTCGTCCATCCTATAACTAACCGGGCCCGACGTAGCACAGCTTCTAAGCGAATCATTGTCGGATTTCACCTTTGTGGTATGAAAGCGAAATTTGGTTTGGCTTGCATTTGATCAACATCAACAGTTTTTCCTTTTTTTCCCTTACATTATTTACAGGTATTCAGTATTCATCGATAGGTCCATGTTACGGATATGGATGACGAGAAAAGATGAACCCCAGGACTTCAAGGATGCACTATTCCCACACGTGACTCGCGAGATTCCATTATCCGTAACTCCGCCGTATTCCCGACCACCCAGACCTGTGTCTTCATGCCCCACCTGGTGGAAGGAGCTTCAAACCATGAAACCATATCGGCCTGTCTGTCCTGCTGACACCGGTTTGTATGATAATATTATTATTTTATTATTTTCTATTTTATTAATTTTTACGTTAGTTTAATTTTCAGATTTACTGTAAACTCAGTTTATCGTCGGTTTCATCTCTATAGGCCTAAGTGGTATCTGCGACGAGAAAGTTGCAATTTTTAACTCCACGTCTATAGATCAGCAGTTGGAGATATAAGAGATATTGCAACTGATATAGCTGGTAAAGCTAATGTTAACATCAGTTACCTCTGTCGAAAGCAGTGCCAGTGACTGGCGAGTCCAGGATTTGAATCCCGTACATACTGATCCGCTGTAGAATATCTTACTGACATCGCCAATTGGAGTAGTGTGTATTGGTTAAGGTATTGTTTATGAGTAATGTGAATGGCTGCGCACTTTGTGGAAATGTTGACAGTTGACTGGTTTGATTTACTTTTCTGTGCTATAAGCTATTATGTGCGCATATGTACTATTATATGCTCATATGTGCTCATATTTACTCTTAAGGGCTGATATGTGCTCTTATGTGCTCGTATGTGCTCATACGTGCTCATACGTGCTCATACGTGCTCTAATGTGCTCATACATACACTAATGTGGTCATATATGCTCTTATGTGCATTTTTTATATGTGCTCATGTGCTCACAAATGCTCATATGTGCTCATATGCTTTCATGTGTGCTCATATTTATATGTGCTCATATGTGCCCATATGTGCTCACGTATGCTCATATATGCTCATATGTGCTTTTATGTGCTCCTCGTGTGTGCTCATATATGCTCTTATGTGCTCCTCTTATGTGCTCATATGTGCTCATATATGCTCTTATGTGCTCTTATTTGAGCGTATGTAAGTCATACCGAATTATCACATGAGTCATACGGTCTTGTAATTAGCGCCATAAGTGCATACTAGTTTAAGTTCTTTAGAAAATTCACAGTATTCTTTATTCAAGGCAGTCATAACAATTCGCTGCATGATGAACATTTTTAATTGTAAAATGACCAAATCATATAGTATTACTTTTACTTAATTTTGTCGTGTGCTTTATAAATATTATAGACGTAAAACGGTCAGTACGCGCTGCTATTTCGTAAATACATCAATTGACAGAACCTGATGTTTTTTAGGATAGCATGGAATATTAGCTATCATACTTTAACTTGGTTTACTTTATTGTTTGTCTATGGTTTACAGTCCTTGGTTATAATGTACACAGTACTTCAGAGCGGTGTACAGTAACAACGCTGTACTGTTAAGTGTATAAAAGTGTCATTGTAAAGTTATATTTAAGTGTATTTTGTACCATTGTGAGTTTAATAATAACTATATTTAAATAATAAATATTGACTTTTTAAAATAATAACTATATATATAATATATTATAAAGAAATATATAATAACTGCCTATTATTCAAGTTCTGCAAGACTGTATGATCTGTATCGCCAGCACAATATACTTTGCTGTATTGCACTCTAATGCAATGCATTGAACGTGCAGGCCTATATCTTTTTGTACTCCTACATTCAATGCCACTTTTGTTACAGAATTATTTAAGGCGATTACATTTCCTGTGGCCTCTGCGGGAGGAAGAACGGGAGTACATCGGGAGGTTCCGAGGTTCAAATACCGGCCACTGTTAGAACAGCAGAATAGAATGCTGACAGATCCCAGGTCTGAAATAAAAATATGCTTGTTTATATTATATATGCTGCGTAGTTAATGCGTTTATTCCTTTTATAATTATAAAAGCTGGTCGAACTAATGCTAACGTCAGTTTCCTCACTCGAAAGCGATATCGGTGACGGGCGAGCCCAGTATTTGAACCTCGCACATACTGATCCGCTGTCGAATATCTTACTGACATCGCTACTTGGTCCAGCTCTCTCTCTCTCTTTCTTTCTCTCTCTCTCTCTCTCTCTCTCTCTCTCTCTCTATATATATATATATATATATATATATATATATATATATGTATTATATATATATATATATATATATATATATATATATATATATATATACATATACATACATGTATATATTATATAAAATTTCCTGCATTGTGTTCGAGACAATGAAGAATAGTGCAACCGATAACTGCGCCTGATATAAGAGACAAAAAAGCAAAAACTAAGGAAGTCAACGGGAAACCACTTCAGTAGCCATATTTTTGCTAAGCTATAGTCTAAGTAATGCATGTATAAGCTATAGCCCATCGTGATGAGATTTACTTGTTTATTTAAGGAGTGCTCTATGGAGCGTGAAAACAGACTGTTGAGTAAGAATAAGTGCCTTTGACCTGCCACTTGGCAGAACACGAGAGAGAGAGAAAGAGAGAGAGAGATTATTATGTTCTGGGTATGTGTATACATATTATTATTCTATATGCAAATGTATATTGATACTTTGTACAATAGTTTTTGTAGCCGTATGTTAAATTTTAATCGTATATTAGTTAGTATTTTTAAGTCTATATAACAAAATGTTATTCGGTATTTGAGGCCAGATCTTGATTAATTACTTAAAGCTACTTTACTTTGTAAGTGTTGTGTGTTTTCAGATATACACTTGTATTTTGGTTGTATGTGACGGAATACTGCTCGACGGGTTTATGCAGCATAATGCAGCACATGACGTGGGATGATCGATATGCTACCCCTCTCATATTCCTCAATCAGCGAGGCAGGCTTTTCTTTGTTTTACAAGCTAAGATGTTTAATTACTACAGGCCTTTGAAAGTATTTTTAAACGAAAATCATGTGACCATTTAAGATACCAGCTGCTGAATGAGTATACAAGTAAAGCACTACCATTTCTATGAACAACAGAGATATTGTTTTATCGAAAATGGAGCAAATTAAAGTGAAAATATAAATAAAATAATCTGTGAAGAACTTGGAATAAACGCTGTATAATTTTTTTAATATATAATTAGCGTTGGATTTTGCTTAATAATATAAAGTAGTCCATATAAGGAATATAATGAATATGATATTATACATGAAATGTATATTATCAAAATGTATATTCGTCAAAACATGCAACAATTCATTTTGCGATATTTGCAAACACTTTTTTAAATATATTATCATACTTTACATTTGAAGAAATATTTCAGCTGCTGGAGATAATTATATAGCGAAAGCAAAACACACTGTTTTGTGTATAGGCAATCCTCAATAATAGTCAGGGTATTCAAAAATCCCTTGATATTATAGTCTAGGATGCACTGAAATGCAAAGAATAAACAATTAGCTGTAATGCATGATAATTGATGATGATGATGATGATAAAAGCTAAAGCTAAGGTTAACGTCAGTTTCCTCACTCGAAAGCGATGTCAGTTACGGGCGAGCCGAGGATTTGAACCCCGCATATTCTGATCCGCGGTCGAGTATCTTAACCGACTTCGCCACTTTCTCCAGCCAAATGATGATGATAATGCTATGCCTAGGGGCTTAGATTAATAACAATATTACAACAAAACTCTTTACTGGCTTTTCAAGAACTGATCTTCACAATATAAATAAATAAATCTTGATTATGAGCTATATAGCAACTATAAAATTTTAAATTTCGTTGTCTAAACTGATGTTGTTTTCATCATTTCGTGTATCTTTGCAATCTACACTAAATATTCATCGTAAATATGAGAAATTCCTACTGTGAACGCTTTAAAAGCATTAACTACTTTATAAATGGTATACTGTAGTCCCATAAGGTCTGCGATTAGATTCATTCGTAGCAGTGCGATGGGTACTGTAGTTAAATTCATTTTTCATCTCTCAGCTTCATTTAATCACTGCAATTGTTTTTCGTGTCTATCTCTTTTTTCTGAACAGAACCTAACTTCAACTTTAACATAAAAGCTATAGCGACAAGTTTAACGTACCTGTCTGTATCAGGAGGGATACTGTCAGAGACAGTCTGTCTGTGATTCGAACCTATGACCTTCCGGAAATCTTGTGTGTGAACTTCGAACATGCTTTTATGCTTAACGTTGAAACGACTTAGATGTCCAGAGTTTAAGAAAAATTTCAGTGGCGTACCTTCCAATGTAATTTCTTTCTCTGATGTAATTTCTTCTACTGTAATTTCTTTCTCTGATGTTATTTCTTCTTCTACTGTAATTTCTTTCTCTGATGTAGTTTCTTCTTCTACTGTAATTTTAATCCGCAGGTCAGGTTCACGTAGAAATAATAACGGAGGACGGGCAAACACGGGCATATATTTCTCCTGAGAGTTTTGTCATTCCAACAAACGAATGGTCCAAGTTGACTGTTTCCTGCCATAAACGAGATGTAAGTTTAGCAAATAAACATAAAAGAAAAGGATCGAGAAGCTTCAATATAAATTGTGATACATTCTATTGTGACGCGTATGCGCAATTAAATGTCTATATCTGATTATACCTTGCATATGTAACTGGAGTAACTGCATTTCTAGAGTTTTTGCTAAGCGGCAGATCATTGGTACATATTCATGCTCAGAGTCTGCATTCACGCATCTTAAAGAGTACTCCATGGCATAGATCAACAAGTTAATTCCTTCACAAAATATTATGCCTTATACTTGTCTTATGTAGTGAATATCCTGGGAAAACTATAGCTTCTGAAGAGCAAGAATTGAGGAAGGCAAGTGGATGGAAATTTCCTTTTATCCCTCTAATATACATGTAAATAATAATGTGAATGATGTTTGGATTTGACTTTGGAAATTTTTTCTGTCGCATGTTCTGCAAAATATGGAAAATTATCATTGTACTGAGATGAATTAAATATTATCACCATAGAAGATTTCTGTATCTACCAGACAGAATTATGTACAAATAATATTTCGATCGTCCTTTTGGCTAAATTAAACTTGTACGAGATTGTTATCAACGTTTTGACGTAACGTTTTGTTCTGCTGAAATAAAAGTGTCTCATTTATAATTTTAAAAATTGTAACAACTAAACTTTATTAATAATTATACGCATTAAAACTGCAATAATTTTAACAGAACATCTCTAGCGGCGCTGTCAATCTTTCAATTGTCTAGTATATGTAGTTCAACAATCAACGGTTAACTCAAGAGATTAACTGATTGAATAATTTATCGATTGAAATCGAGCAGGTTCTTTCATGGTGTTAGAACTTTGCAATATATAATTTTATCTTGACGTATGTGCTATATAAAATTGAATTTCAGCTAAATATAACAGTACATTATGGGCAAAATCTGGAAAAGAAAGAATTTTATGGGATACTGTAAGTTTCTAAATCCCGAACTTTGTACGTGTTAAGCTAATATAGCATTTTGCTTGCTTGGGATTACGCATAAAGGAATAATTGATGCGGCATAATATCTACAGTAGATATTTCTTTATTTAAATCTGTCTCTTATTTATTTAATTATTATGCAAATATTTGAAAAAATGTACTGTGCGTATGTTATTATATTTGCATGTTATTATATTATTGCTAAATCACTAGTTTAGCAAAAAGTAGTTACTATCAGCAATTTTTGTAATTCTTTCATATTGCATATGTTTTAGTATTTATATCTTTTCATTGCAAAACAATTGGTCTAGAACAACCGTTCAGCTGATCTATTCATTGCTGTACTAACAACATTTGACTGGGGTTTGATGATTAAACTAACAAAACTTCTAACATTTTCAGATGCTCTTAAAGTAAATGTTGACTAATTTGCTGTGTACCTGAATATACTCCGTCATTTTACAAATGCTCCTAGTAAAGATATAACCTAGTTCGATTCTCTCTTAGCAAAATATTACTTCATTGTGTTCTTTTTCAAATGATAAACAACTAGACACTACGCATGTACTTGAATTACGGGATAAATTATGCAAAAGAAAGACGAACAAGTATAAAGTAAGATATAATTAAAAATATTTAGATCTGTACGAAATCTGGACCGTGGCTCTTTCTTTTTGAGTTTTAACACTAGTTAGATATAAACATTATTCTATCTGTTCATAGTTTCTTAGTTTATGATTAATATTATGGAAGTAGGTGCATATGGTTACCTGGAGGTTATGTTCTATTGTTACTGTGTGTTTATCCCTAGAAAGTAAGCATAGATATTGCTGAAGTTACCAATTCTATCATCAAATGCTTTGCCATGTTTTGGGAATAAGGTGTATACATTGTAGATATACTTTGTAAAGCAGTATGCGTTATGAATGAAATCATCATGGTGAACTAACGAAAATAACACTAAACGTTTACTAAGATTTAAGTCGTTAGGTGGCTCATTGCAATAACGAGTGCTTTCATTTAATAGAGTGACGGTCAAGATATCGTTGTATTTAAAAGCTGTAGCCTTGCGGTGTACATTCTAATGGTAAAAATTTATTTGACAGTATATGTATGTTTAATGCTGACAAATGTATTTGGTAACCGTAGCTAACTTTGGTTAGCTATGGTTTACAGGTTTATATTCAATCGCTGATTTAAAGTATTATGCATTTTAAGTTTACATAATAATCTCTCTCTCTCTCTCTCTCTCTCTCTCTAATATTCTATAAAGGGGTAGGTTCCAGGTACACATTCATACTGATGATGTACTTTCATGCTCTATATAGAGAGCATTCTATGGATCAACAAGTTGATTCATTCATAAAAGGATATGTGTTTCCTATTCCTTATATAGCCTATAGCTTAGAAAAATATAGATTCTGAGATGATTTGCAGTTACTTTCCTAATTTTTTGCTTTGTCACCTTTTACAACACGTGCAGTTAACCGTTGGCCTATTTTTCAATGTCTTGGATAAGTAATGTAGCGCAATTATAATAGAGTTTAACGTCAGTTTCTGTTTTACACGAATACAATTAAAGACATCCCGCTGAGTTTCTGGAACACGTCATGCTTGCTCTCAACATCCTGAATAGTGTAATTAAATTGAAAAGCCTTGCTTGTCTTTCTGTTGCATTTTCTTGCATGTGATATCATGTGTCTGTAAGAGGGTCGCTCTATTTAACAGAAAGTAATTTGCTGACTTTAAAAAGGAAAAATGGATAGGTTATGAATTTTTCTGTTGAGATATATGGGCAGTGTCTTCTAGATTTTTGAATTGTTGTAGATTATCTTTCAATTATCAAGGATTGACGATTTTTTTTTTTTTTTTACTAAACAGGTTAAGAGACGATGATGTTCAATATTTCGACGACAGAATTGGTAACTTTGTTTTTGGCGGCACAGAACTTCAACCAGCATTCCGTGGTTATATCGGCCAAGCGTGGTTATATCGAAGACAAGCAGTCGATCCTGATTTGGTTAATGGACTTTTTATATTTTATGAAACAGTCAATGATTAGACTATTTGAGTGTAAACCTTTGACGGATTTTAAAAGTTTGTGGCGTGCACAGTTTAAGTTAATAAAATTATAAAAATGTTCAAAATGATCTTTCATATTGCTAATTAATTTAGAAGTCTGAGTTAAGTGTTTATGTTGCCATAGAGGCTGAACTGTATATTATAGTATTGTTGAGGTCAGAGTGTCATTAATTCCTATGATTTTAATAATTTAGATACCGAATCCTGACGCATCTCATCCTATGTACAGACTGGAGTTGAGAGAACATGAGAAGATTTGTTTTGAATATAGAGATTATGTGTCTCGAATGTCTGAATACTACCGTGAACTGCTTGATGGCATCATATCTAGAAGTATGTACTTTATATTTTTACGACTATTCATTAGTATATTTATTACTGAATTCAAAGTTCAGGTTATTTGTAAAATATTCTTTAAACTTAACACATTGTGCTGTAGACCCTTAACAATATGCCTTACAAGTAATTTAAGAAATCTTAGAATCTTCTGTTACTACTTCTGAAACCCTTCTGTTACTACTCTTTGATACCCTGTATTTCTAAGAATATTTTTAAAAAATTATTATTTTTCTCTTTGTGATGTCAGTGCATTTGGTGTTGAGTTGGTGCTCAAAAAAATAGACATATAGGCCTATATATCTAGATTTCTTTTTAATCTATTCCATTGAAATATGGCCTGGTGATGCTAAATTGCCTGTATTATATTTCTAAAGTAACCTAAATGTAATGAATAATCGAAATTTCAATTCTGTACTGATTTATTGATTAAATTCTATTTGATTGGCTGAGTGATATCCGTCATTGCAGAGAGCTGTCCTAATGAAGATATTTTTTCTCTCAAGCCAGAATCAGTATGCAACCGATTGAGGAGGTTACCACGTCCCACAAAAACTTCCCCACATTTGTCAGTCATGGACTCTTTACGTCCCTGGCTGCGTCGAAACATTTTCGACGGCAGACATTTACAGTACGCCGATTTCGGGGCCAAGCTACTGCGAGAGGCCACCATTTTAATAGTAAGCTTTAGATTAATTCTTAAATCCTATATACGAAAGGTTACGCTGTTTTATGCTACTTTGCGCTAATATTGTTCTAGTTTAGGCCTATACTAACTTACGTTGTGCAACGACATACTCTCATTTTTCAATATAAAGCAATGAGCTAATTTTTTTGGACCCGTTGAAAATAATTAGAGATTCGTTATATTATTATAGTACTAAGTAGCCTAAGTAGATAACTTTATACTTTATTATTGGCATAAAGTCATCATCATCATCCTCATAATCATCAGCATCATCATCTTCCCTTTATTCCCAGTTAGACTAGAATGGAGTATAAGGTATGAAGTATATTCTGTATATAATTTGAGGTCTCATTCTCGTCAGTTCCACCAAGGTTGCTTGGCTAGTGTTAATCAGTTAAGAAAACATAATGAGAGAGGAAGATGTTAGAATAGAATAGAAGTCTATTTTACTCCACACTGAATTCAATCGTACACGCGTTACTAAGGCGATGTTTATTTAGAACCCCTACCTGAAGTTGAAGCTGTATCTTTCCGTTGCACGGATGTCTGTGTGCTATCAAGTCAACGATTTATCACGAAGATGAGAGTAGAGACTTAATTGAGCATCGGCAATCGCTTATAATATTTGATTGAAAATCTCTTACGATGGCTTTTTACGATATTTTTAATGCAGTCTATGATTATCGTTATATATCATCATCATCATCGTCATCATCATCGTCATCATCATCTTCCCTTGAATCTTCGTTTAACTAGGGTCATTATTATCTTTGACTCTCCTTATCTATGGCGATCTCCTATCTTTGGCATTCTGGCTCTAGACATAACTGTTCTGATCTGTGACAGCTTTACGAACAATATGATGTGGTGTTAACATCATTCAATACTGTTGATAAAAAGGTTTCATTTCTATTTCTACTTCTTCATTTCTAGGTCAATGCTATTATTATCTTTTGCAGGACAAATCTGTGATACAAAATGTTGAGTCTATAATAGAAACACTAAAAGCCGCGAGCTGTCTGGAGAGTCACAATGCGACGTTCATTCTTTCTGCAATACTGAACTACGGAGTGGGCATGAAGTCAGATGAACTCGAGGTAATGGCGCAGTTTCATATTTTAACATTTTTAGTCAACTGATGAAATATTATGCTATTTATGTTATACGGTACTGTCTGTAGGATATAGTTGTGTATAGTGTGAATTACATAAAAGCAATATTTTCGTATTTCAACTGGCCTATACACAAAGCTCAGTCCTCGTTTAAGGCAAGGGAAGTCAATACAACATTGGAGTGTCTTACGATATGTCAAAGAAAGAGTCTGATAATTTACAATTGTATTAGTTACATTGAATGGTGATGTAAAGGTTTGAAGGTTTATTTGTGGTTATTCTTACAGGTTTATTTAACTTAACTATTTTATCAATTGGTTCCTTATTTAAATAGATAAACCTCTATGCATGATGTTATGAACGCTGCCGATTTTATATTTATTTATTTATTTATTCCGAATAGTTACACGCATATCATATGCATGTGAAGTAGAGTTTTCTTTCTCATGGTTGCTGTTTTTGTAGTTTTCGTTATTTCCTCCATTCCTCTCCATAGTTATTAGTAATCGTTGCCTTTTATATGTTTCTGATGGGTTTTGAAGCTGTAAGTGAATTGTTGTATAATTTATACAACAATACGATATACAATTTATACAGTAATAAAATCTCTACGGCACCCACTGGTCATAATCTCGAATAATATTTCGTTATCCGTGACATACGCACATATTTGCATGAGTTCTTTTGTTCCAGGCTCGCTCCTACTTGATACGTTGTGCGGAGAGAAACAACCGTCTGTGTCTCCTAGCTCTTGGAAATAAGCACGCGTTCGGATTGGATGGATTTCCTTTCGACCAGGAGCAGAGTTACGGTAAGCTCTCAATTCTCATTTTTTGATACTCTCTATTTACTGTTTCGCAAACTTGCATGCTGGTTTGATACTACTAATTTTTCGTTTCATTTTTCTAATTTTTCAGTATTTCGCTAGTTTTCAATTGTATGCTTTCTTTTCATGCGTGATTGCTAGCGTCAACTAGATAGGGTATATATAGTAGTATTATATACCTTCTTTGATGATTTTGTGCTTGTATGTGTACTTGTATGTGTATTTCAATAAACACAGTAATCTCTCTCTCTCTCTGCTCTATGATATCTGATTATTGAACTTGTTACCTATCTGATAGTAGGTAATAATCGAATGTTAGCTGCTGTCGACTTTCATAATAGGTAAGATTTTAGAGTTTGAAAAGTTTTCAAAAATTGAAGCTGATAATTAAGTGCCATCGTTTTATTACTCAATTTGACCCAAGACGTTGAGCCTCGAGAATAAAAGATGCGATCACCTATTGATCTTCCCAATGGCAAATACCTAGAGTGGCTTTTTAGAACTATACTTGTTCAATAACTGTTTGACTGAAGATTCCCATACTAGCCTTAAGCCAGTGCTGAGACAGACAGACTGATTGATTGAGATATTTCTTGATTGATCGGTGTTTGAGCGAGGTTGATTCTACTGATGTGTCCAATGCAACTCTCTCGCTTTGTGTTTGTTTTACAAACTTAAAAGGATTCATGAGTTGGTATTAAAGAGATTGCAGTTGTACAGTTTGATTCAGAACTCCGGTACGTTATATAATTCCCGTAAAATATTAGATATTAGGTTTTCTTTTTATTGGAGTGAATAAGGCTGATAAGAGTGAATAAGACTGATGATAGTTTTATGAATGAATACTGTTACATTGTACTTGTGCTCTGCGTAGTGTACTACAAGACCATAGCGGACATGACTAAGGTGGACAGGGACTCGCATCAGCCGGATGGTGTCTATACGGAGTTGATCCGGTTAACCAATGAACATCAGATGAACGAGCAGACTGAGGAGACCGGAGATCTGTTTATGTGGTTCAAGTTCCAGGCAAATCAGGGTGTTTTTCATGCGCAGGTATGCAAAGGTGTTTTTACAAATGGAGCAAGAAATTATGTATTTAAACACATAAATAAACTCGCAAGTTAGGTATATCTAATCTTCCATGAACGATTCAGTAGTGACTCGCTCTATCTCTGCGTGTCTGCCTCTCTGTCTCTCTTTGTCTCTCTCTCTCTCTCTATGTCTCTCTCACACACCCTGACTCTCTTTGTCAGTGTGTTTTGTAAACGGCAAGACGACGTGATCAATACATTAAACTAGAGTCTACAACACAATGAACACATTTATGATATTGAGACTTGGACCACCACGTTACTAGACTTCTATACAACGTATATCTACAGCAGTCGCTTCTTGAGAATAATAAGAATCTATTCCTTTATTTCCATCATCAATCTGACAAACCTCAGAATGCTACAATACAACAGCTAACACAACTGCATAGAACACCTGCAGCAACAAATGTCGTTGGCTTTAAATCTCAACTTATCTTATCGGATTAGATGGAAAATACTACTTATAATCGTTAAACGCTATTCCACGTATAGAAATGTCATTCTTTTACCCGGATGTAGTAACGCTATTCCACTTATGGAAATGTCATTCTTTTACCCGGATGTAGTAACGCTATTCCACTTACGGAAATGTCTTTCTTTTACCCGGATGTAGTAACGCTATTCCACTTATGGAAATGTCATTCTTTTATCCACTCTGTCCGCAGCAACACTTGGCTCGGATGCTCTACTGGGGAGCCCATGGAGTAAACAGGAACGTGGAGGCGGCAGTGGAGTACTACAGACTGGGAGCGGAAACCGGAGACCCGGATGCTCTCTATGACTATGGAATCATTCTGATCAAGGTAAGCTCCTGTAGACAGTTTAGCTTTTAACAGTTTTAGAAGGAAAAAATCTTTGTTGAAAGTTTTTCCTAATAAATATATGTAAAAGTTTTGTTGAGTTTTTGTAAATTTCATTAGTGTTTGGTAGATTCTTAGTTGAGTAAATATTTGTAAAGTTCTCTATGAAATGATACTATTTATTTATAATTTAATTACTATATTAAATGTTGGAAAGAGTTTAACTGCAGTAACAAATGTCGGTGGATTTGAGTTCCAACTTTTCTAATTGGATTCGATGGCTAACACTTCTTGTATTCATTAAATATTATTCCATTTAATTCGATTATCTTTTGTATTTAATGACTTTAATAATAAAATTTAATAATGTTAACGGATGATATGGTATGGGACAGAGAGGAGTGGAGAAAGTCTATTTGTATCCCGGCCCTAGTTAAGCTGGGAATAAAGGCAAATGATGGTGACGATAATTTAATTACGTTGATGAGCTTTTGTAAATGAGTCTATTGAGTAGAGCTTTATTTCGCACTTTATTAGAGCTTTTGAGCTTTTAGTAAAAGCTTAAAAGCTTTTATTTTATTTTTCCTTCTCTAATATTTCTTGTGATAAGATGCGAGTAACCTTAGACTCGTCAGCTAAATCGACGAGTCTCGGTACAGATGGGTAAAGCCGGCCATGCTATTCATGACACGTTTAAAATATAATTTTTCAGGGCCATGGGGTAGAGAAAAATATAACCCTAGGCAAAGAACAAATGGAAAAGGCTGCCAAATTCGATCATCCACGCGCTATCAATGCTCTGGGTTGGTACTACTTGGAAATAGAGACTGACCACGCCAAGGCTGCAGAATTCTTCGAGAGAGCCTATGCTCTTGGTAATAGAGATGCTGCGCACAATCTTGCGCACATGTACCTGCGCGGATACTATCCAGGATCCGGTGTGGATAGGGTATGTGGACGGCTTGCTAAAGGCTGTAAGTTTTATATCTAAAGAAGACCATCTCGTGTAGGGGAATTATCAATTCATGCTATTTAAAATGAAAAATATTCCTTTTCCTTCTTTTACATTAAACCAATAAATTGGCTAAAGAGCTGTAGAAACAATCTTTTGAGCCTACGTATAGCCCCAAGTGAGCAAGCCCCATCTTACTATGCTTTATTGCGGTTTACTCTTTCATTCCTTGTTAACATTGTTTTGGACAACATGAAAATAGCACTCTAATCGTTTAATACTGTTTCATGTGATGTGATATATTATACTGTACTTTGTGGTACTGTACTTTATTGTATTGTACTTTATTGTGCTGTACTCAGCCGTCTTGTGCTGTGTCATACAGTATTTAGCTGTACTGTTTTATGGTTTACTCTACAGAACCTAACTGAACCTTTTTTATAGTGGTAAAAGAAATTTGACCGTACTGTATTGTACTTCATAGTACTGTAGTATGTATTGTAGCGACCTCTGTCTTTTTGCTCAATAAATCGCTTCTCAGCCCTGGGCCACATTGATTTAATCGGAGCATATTGTACTGTACTGTTACCCATTGAACACTTAATAATAGTATATAAAGTAATAAAGTAATAATAGTAAGAAAGTAGTAATTACATCGTGTTGTAATGCATGACTGTAGGTGAAGGCTTGGGAGTATATTTCATCCGGAGCTCTTAAAAGTCAGTTGGACTGTGCGATACTTGTTGCCATGTACAACATTAGAGGTCATCCTAGCATTACGCGCAATCCTGATCTAGCTGTCACGTAAGTGTGCAAAACTCTGCTGTATGTGCGTGCTTGCTGCACACACATATTCACACACACACGTATACAAGTATGTATATATATATATATATATATATATATATATATATATATATATATATATATATATATATATATATATATATATGCCCATAGGTGTATATATGTACACATATTTACGAGTAATGTCTAAAAATGTGAATATGTGCTATTCTCAGATAGACCTACCTGTAATTGTAATTAATACAGGCTAGTCTAAGACTAGCGAGAGTTATGACCCCTTAGGAAGCTCTGGGGAAAACGAGACATAACCTGTATAGCATAAACTTTACAAAGTTTATACTAAAAACAAGCATCTGTGATTCCTGACCCAGTGTGCCGTTATGTATACATACAGTTCTCGAAAGAGTTTATGTTTGTAAATACTACACGTGCGACAGTGAAGACTTTTTAGGAATAATCATATTTTGTGTGCATAGCGCCGAGTGGCAGCAAGCTCCCATACATGACATCCTTAAGGTGTTGACTGATCTCGGCTTTGAACCCTGGCCACTAGCTTTCGAGGCGAACACTGTATCCCCCACCCCCTAACCCCTGCCCTATAATGTACAGCATATTCTGATCGAATCTATTAAAATATAATACTAGTCTACATTTATAGTAGTGTACATGAAACTAGATTTAACTAGGATTTAAAATTAAAAAATAGATGTAGCACTTTTAACCCAATCACGTCCAATGACTTTTACCTCAATTATTCTTTTTTGACTATTGACTATCTGATTCTATTAATAATTGACTATTTAGTTCTATTGACTATTGACTCTCTAGTTCTATTGACTATTTAATATCTATTTCTATTGACTATCTTGTTCGATTGTCTATTGACTATCTAGTTCTTGTGACTATTTACTATCTAATTCTATTGACTATCTAGTTCTATTGACTATCTGATCTGGTTCTATTGTCTATTGACTATCTAATTCCATTGACTATTTACTATCTTGTTCTATTGACTATCTGGTTCCATTGTCCATTGACTATCTGGTTCTATTGTCTGTTGACTTTCTAATTCCATTGACTATTTACTGTCTAGTTCTATTGACTATCTGGTTCTATTGTCTATTGACTATCTAGTTCTATGGTCTATTGACTAACTAGTTCTATTGACTCTTTACTGTCTGGTTCTATTGAGTATTGTCAACCTCTTTTTAATTGACAATTGACTAACTAGTTCTATTGACTCTTTACTGTCTGGTTCTATTGACTATTGTCGACCTCTTTATAACTGACAATTGACTCTCTGGTTCCATTGACTATCTTTTTATATTGACTATTGATTGTTGATTATTTACTTTCTGCTTCTGTTGACTCTCTGGTTCCATTGACTATTGACTATCTCTTTATATTGACAATTAACTCTCTGGTTCCATTAACTATTGACTATCTCTTCATATTGGCTATTGATTCTCTGGTTAGATTGACTATTGGCTATTGATTATTGACTCTCAGCTTCTGTTGACTGTCTGGTTCCATTGACTATTGATTATCTCTTTACATTGACTATTGATTATTGACTCTCTGCTTCTGTTGTCTCTCTGGCTCCATTGACTATTGACTATCTCTTTACATTGACTATTGATTATTGACTCTCTGCTTCTATTGACTCTGATGCTGTTGACTCAGATGGGCACGTTTTGTAGCGGAGCAGAACCCTGCGGTTGGGCAGATTCTCAACAGTGGATTCAGAAATTATCGTAGGCACAACTGGTATGTTCTTTTGTCCTCTCTTTCCATAATTAATTTCTATTTTAGTGATTTTAATCGTCAAAATTTAATTCTCTCTCGAGTTTTCCTACCCGCAGCATTCTGCGAAGAAATGGATGTTAAAGCATAGCTGATCACAAGATTTAAATAATTATTGTTTGTTGCACAAATGTTTTATTTAATCTGTAAAATCTGTTACCAGTATCCTATATTGAGTTCAACAAAATGACAATTGCAGTCTTTAAGTATACTTACTAAATAAATATTGACTATCTCTTTATATATTTATATATTTATCTATCATGCTATTGTAGGATGAGCTAATGATGTTATTGTAGGATGAGCTAATGATGCTATTATAGGATGAGCTATTGATGCTATTGTAGGATGAGCTAATGATGTTATTGTAGGATGAGCTAATGATGCTATTATAGGATGAGCTATTGATGCTATTGTGGGATGAGCTAATGATGCCATTGTAGCTATTGATGCTATTGTACGATGAGCTAATGATGCCATTGTAACTATTGATGCTATTGTAGGATGAGCTAATGATGCTATTGTAGGATGAGCTAATGATGCTATTGTAGGATGAGCTAATGATGCTATTATAGGATGAGCTATTGATGCTATTGTGGGATGAGCTAATGATGCCATTGTAGCTATTGATGCTATTGTACGATGAGCTAATGATGCCATTGTAACTATTGATGCTATTGTAGGATGAGCTAATGATGCTATTGTAGGTTGAGCTAATGATGCTATTGTAGGATGAGCTAATGATGCTATTGTAGGATGAGCTAATGATGCCATTGTAGCTATTGATGCTATTGTAGGATGAGCTAATGATGCCATTGTAGCTATTGATGCTATTGTAGGATGAGCTAATGATGCCCATTGTAGCTATTGATGCTATTGTAGGATGAGCTAATGATGCTATTGTAGGTTGAGCTAATGATGCTATTGTAGGATGAGCTAATGATGTTATTGTAGAATGAGCTAATCATGCTATTGTTGGATGAGCTAATGATGCTATTGTAGGATGAGCTAATGATGCTATTGTAGGATGAGTTCGGTGTTTTACTATTTACTTGCCGCTAGTACAGGTGTTGAGGTCGCTAACTTCAACCTGGCCTATCTGCTTGATGAGACTTTGGTGAGAAAAATCAATCAATAAATCAATCCATCAATCAATCTATTTATCTATCAATCCATCAATCTATATCATGATATTTAGTTAGCTATACTTTATACTAGTTTCAATTTCTTTAACCATCTTTTACTATTTCGTATAGTTATGCTGCTATTTTTAAATTTAGGCCTAAATTTCCCTGATATTTTAAAAACTATGAAATGAAGAATAGTAAACTACATACAAGATGCAGATGTATAATATTTACTAGACAGGTAAATAACTGATGTATGTAATGTTTGAGGAGAGATTATCCCTAGCTAGGCTCGAGGCTTAGAAGTAAATAAAGTTCTATCCCTGCAATCATTTCCATAAATTATTGCATAAATTTCGCTGTTAGTTCTATAGACCAAAGTTATCATAAGTAGTGAATCGTATAAACAGTGCACTTGCTCCTTTGATCTTTGGGGGCAGGAGCACTGAATATGAGCACATATGAGCATTTGTGAGCACATGAGCACATATAAATAAGTGCACATAAGAGCATATATGACCACATTAGAGTATGTATGAGCACATTAGAGCACGTATGGGCACGTATGAGCACATACGAGCACATAAGAGCACATATCAGCCCTTAAGAGTATATATGAGCACATATGAGCATATAATAGTACAGATGCGCACATAATAGTGTATAGCACAGAAAAGTAGAGAGCACTGTTAGATCGTGCGTCACTGAGTCATGAAACCTGAGTTCAAATCACAGGTTGGTCGGTCGGTCGGTAGAGAATAAATCGCTGCGGGGTGGAATATCACTCATAGATTCGCGCTACCTCCAATTTGTGTTATCAAACGGCAGCGATATTTGATATTCATAGAGTTGACAGAAAATAATAAAATTACTGCCGTATTGTCTGACTGAAAACTCTGCTAAGACACTACTATATGACCGTACTGTTGTATTATATGTGCAATTTGAAGAATTGAAGAAATATTTTAGTGTTATTATGTGGAAGTTTTTCCCACACCAAAAGGATTTTGTAACCCTGTTAGATCGTTGCTAGGTAAAACAGAGCAAATGATTATTTGGTACATTCATTTTGCTATAGATAAATCTGCACTAGTTTTCGATCACTGCACCTTATTCTTTTTAGGACGCTCTGTCACCTTCTATAGAAAAGGAATGTAAATGGAGACATTATAATCTCTCAACTCTGCGACCTCAGGATTATGTGGATCCTTATGGTATAAAACTGAATCAAATATATTTCACTAAATTTTAAAAAGTAAAACTAAAGCTAAGGTTAACGTCAGTTTCCTCACTCGAAAGCGATGTCAGTTCATGACGGACGAACCCAGGATTTGAACCCCGCATATACTGATCCGCCGTCGAGTATCTTAAAGACATCGCCTCTGGCTCGAGCCATTTATTGTGTTAAACCTATATGTAATTGTTTATTGTGTAATGATTCTTATTTATATATCATACTTATATAGTAGATTCACTTTTATATCCTTAGAAATATCTTCGCAGTTTTTAAAATAAATTAATTTCAGTTTAACTGTGAAAGCCTGATTGTAACTCTAAAGTTGTACAATTAATATTTTTATTTTGTTGAGTTAACTCCATTGTTGTGACAAGGCTGGAACATCGAGACTAATTTACAAGCTACTATCATGATGCTGCTTATCTATACCCTAGCAAAACTCTTTTCCTTGTTTTCCGTACAATGTATTGCGCAGTTAGCGAAAATCATTTGTGCATTAACTTGACCGGACCAGCACCGTTTAGGGTCTCTTCTTTCTCTTCAGCACATGTTTTTTTTAGATCGTTTGGGGGCGAATCGATTTGTAGTGACATGTGATGGGGGACGTCCCTGACATCGTCCTAGTATGAGGAAGCGTTAAACCTTTATTATTATTTATTATTATTAACCATCTTTGTGGATTTCCAAACTTCCCGGAAGTAATTAAGGAAATCCGTCAAATTAGTCAATGGCCTCGGGATTTAAACGTATTTCGCATTCATTTCTTCATTCTCAAGAGAGCAGCAAGAAATCAGTTTACGCTGCTGATGCTAAAGTGCATGTACCATACTGTCAATTACTTGAGCTTTACACTTAAGCTTAACACTGCAATAGCATCTTGAGGATTTAGTTCTTCGCTTTTGCCTTCTGACTACTATTTTACGGTTTCAGCGCTAATAAAAATGGCCGACTATCATTTTGAGGGTGTGTCTGGATATAACAACACCCAGAAAGCAGAAAATTTATACAGCTGGGCAGCTCTTCTTGGATCTCCACAAGTATGTATAATTTATATTAATTATTGCGTTGCTAATTCTATACGAGTAATTGTATTAGTAAAGCTAAGGCCACGTTTAAGGTCAGTCTCTAGCTCGAATAGCATGTCATTGACGGGGGTAGGATTGGATTTGAACCCAGTAATTATATGAGTATATCAGTATATTATACTACTATTTTATTAATATTTATTTTAATAATTAAATTAATTGATATTGATTGAGGTTCGTTAGTGCTTTAATACAGACAAATTAAAATACATCGAAAATATTCATATATCCGAAACATCCAGCCTGGGTGATAAAACAATGAAAATCGAGTCATATTTTCTGCAATAGGCGAAGAAACATTTGCGCAGTATAATATTTATTATATAAAATCAATATATTGTATATTATTTTATATAGCGTTAACATCAATATATAATATATACTATGTAATATATTAAATCAATTTGCGCACTATGTCGACGTTGACGCACATTTGACTCATTTTGAATGCAAAATTATTATTTTGCATAATAATTTTTATTTTTTCTGTGATTCTTTTTGAAAAGGGCATATTTAATCTAGCGTATATGGTAGAGGAAGGCATTTCTGTTCGGCAATCAACTTGGGACAAGCTTGGAGTTCCTCAAGCTGCTACTGAATCAAAATATAATCTTCTTACGTACCTATACTCCAGGTAAGCTTCTATATTTAGTATGCCGAATTTGACTATACAGTCCGTAGTAAATTAAGAATTATAGTTTCTTCTATATAATTAATTAAACGAACTTCACTCTATCAAGTCAGCATGAGCGAAAAATAATGTCTTTAGCAAAACAACATGGCGGTAACTAGGCCTACTGTTGTTTTTAAAGAATAAAGAACGCAAAGGAATACGGAATCAAAATGATGCTATTTCTAAACTAATTGTTTCAACTATTTTCTCTTCATTTATTAATTCAAGATATATGTGGAGGTAGGCTAGGTATTCGAATCAGAGTGACGATTTTTTAGCATGGCTAGGCGACAGAAATATTTCTTGCTCGTAATATTGTTTAAAAATCAAAAACATAAAGACAATCTTCCCACGCACTTACACTCACACATATAATGTACAGTGCACTTTATGCACTTGATCACTGTGCTCTCCCGACTTAGAAAGTCTTCCCATACTCCCGAGTAAATCCAAGACTCGAGCATTCATTATCTGCAACAGCATGAAAACAAAATCGATGTTTATATTATATGTTCTCTCTGCAGTATTCTGCAAATGGCAGGGCCAAGGTACATATTCCTACTCACATGTTGATTTTCACTCTTCATTAGGAGTACTCAACCGATTCACGAGTTTATCCTTTGTCAAACGGCTATCCTTATCCACATCTTAATGTAAATATA
The DNA here is from genome assembly GCA_905160935.1 of Enchytraeus crypticus. NCBI lineage: Eukaryota > Metazoa > Annelida > Clitellata > Enchytraeida > Enchytraeidae > Enchytraeus > Enchytraeus crypticus. The sequence goes on along the minus strand of CAJHZI010000481.1, from coordinate 1,350,035 downwards.
AATTGGCGTTCCTGACATAGCCTTTTGGCGAGGAACCGGACTTTTAATTCTTGTTGATTGATTGATTGAATGCAGCCTTTATTATATGTTAGCCTCTATTGCTATTTTTTGCCAACATATAACACTTGCTAACTGTGCAACAATTGATTCAGTTACAAATAAATGATCATGGTTCTCTCTCTCTCTCTCTCTCTCTGTCTATTCTAAAACTCTTCTGTTATTTTACTGTAATCTTAGATGCAAGGAGTCGCACAATGAAGAAGCTTTTGTACCTTGTTCTCTGGCTCTATACCGCGTGTACTGGATCTACGTGTGGACAAATTACAACTTACTAATTCAGGTAACTAATCATGTAATAATAATAATAATAATAATGATAATAATTAGGCTAAAGCCTCCTTCATTGATATCTCAGAAAGGTTGGCCTATAATCTTTAAATATAATAATAGTAATAAGTATATTTATATAGCGCCGCTCCATGCTAAATGCCACAGCAGAGCTGAATGGACGGGGAAGGACAGATGTAGTGTAGCCTAAACTAAATAAGTATGCGCTACACTACATAAATTAGCTTGTGCTACACTACATAAATTAGCTTGTGTTATACTACATAAATTAGCATGTGCTACACTACATAAATTAGCATACGCTACACTCCATAAATTAGCATGTGCTACACTACATAAATTATCATGCGCTACACTACATAAATTAGCATACGCTACACTCCATAAATTAGCATACGCTACACTCCATAAATTAGCATGCGCTACACTACATAAATTATCATGCGCTACACTACATAAATTAGCATACGCTACACTCCATAAATTAGCATGTGCTACACTACATAAATTAGCATACGCTACACTCCATAAATTATCATGCGCTACACTACATAAATTAGCATACGCTACACTCCATAAATTAGCATGTGCTACACTACATAAATTAGCATACGCTACACTCCATAAATTAGCATGTGCTACACTACATAAATTATCATGCGCTACACTACATAAATTAGCATGCGCTACACTACATAAATTAGCCAGTGCTACACTATTTAAATTAGTTTGTGCTACACTAGATAAATTAGCTTGAGCAACACTATTCAACTAATTTAGACATATCTCAGAGGTGGATTGGGTCAACTAAAAAGTAAGTTTTTATCATCGATCATTTCCACTTATTTTGTTAAATAAGGCAACATTTAAAACAACAATGTTATTTTTTGCTACATAATATTACAATACAATGCAATTATAATTATATTAATAATATACGTGTAATATTAGCACTAAGATCTAAACCAACGTCAGAGAGGGCATTCGCTTGGTAAGCGCAAAGGCCCCAGAAATTGCTACAATATATGGATTCAAGGGATGAAGAAGATAATGATGTTGACTGAAATAAAACAATATTATTGTATTCTTACTATATTTTTTATTGTACCAACGTCAGAAAAGGCATTCGGTTGGTGAGCGCCTAGGCTCCAGAAATTGATTTACAATTTTCTAAAAACGAATGAAAACGTTTACCCCGCCTACAGTTAAACTAGGATTCAAGAGAAGATGATGATGACTATATATTTACGGTATTATATGTTATTTTCAGATTCTATTCACTACAAGTCTAACCACTGTTCTATCAACTTTATTAATTGCTTCAATACGAAGACTGACTGTCGTCCAAACACAAGTACAAACAGACACAAGCACAGATACAAGCACACCTACAAGCTCGGAAGCAGAAATTGCGGAAGAATCGTAGCAGAGATTAAAAATTATCACAGTGAATTCTAATGAATGAAAGAGAAAGTTTATTCTATACTTTGCTATTTCACGTGAGATGTAAAATATTGCAGCAAGATATTCCTGCTTGTAAGAGGCATATTCCTGCTTGTAAGAGGAGACTAGAGATTATATAGGCCTACAGCGGAAGAAAACTGATTTATTTGTGTGCGGTAAATTTAAAATCCCTCCTATTCACTTTACGCACTAGATCGACATGCGTGCTCATCAATGAACGTGGTAGTAAACTGTTGGTTGAAATTTGCGCCAGTGACCAGCCGCTTGAAGAACAATAGTAGAGATTATATCATAATATATTGTAAATACATCTATCGTGTGACATTTATCGCTGACAAACATTTAGTTTATAACTTAATTACTAAATAACTAAGGAAATTTATTTTGTCTCGAGTCTAAATGTATGAAGTTTTTTACTTAATAGTTCAGTGGAGATGAGCATGGGATGCTATTAGTATCAGAATTTAGCACCATAGTTTTGATTCCAAATCGAGTTAAACTCGATATGGAATCAAAACTCCTCAGATTTCACTAATCTAACCAAACCTTCAATCATATTGTGGCTTGAGCGCGATAATAAATAGTGGACCACAGCTTCAGAAGATTGGAAGGTTAAGCACAGGTTTAACATATTGTTCCCAAGAATCTGCTCCTACGTCCTGTGTTCTCATCTGGGTTGACAAAAAATATATTAACATTTAGTGTAACGTTTCTGGGTAAAAACTATAAACTACAATACTTTCACAGATGGAAAAATATTATGGAAATAAATGTTAATATTACACTTTTGCTATAGGCACAGTATACGTGTATCATAAAGCCTATCATAAAAATAATTGCTATATAATAAAAGATATTTCAAAATCAGAATTTCAATTATACACTGCAACAAAATATAAGCTTCTGAATAGAGTAATTTTTTTACATAGAGCCCATTGGTACCGGCCTTGAATGTGTACAAATTATCTTATCATCTCTCAAATCAATCTTATCATCTCTCAAATCAATCTTATCATCTCTCAAATCAATCTTATCATCTCTCAAATCAATCTTATCATCTCTCAAATCAATCTTATCATCTCTCAAATCAATCTTATCATCTCATAACCCGATAATATCTAATATTAGATCCGCTAATATTAGATTAAATTACAGTTATTGCAGCTGTTAGATACTCGATAGTAATTTAGACTAGTAGCTTAGATTAACAATTTGGACTAGTAACTTAGACTAGTAACTTAAACAAATAACTTGGACTACTAACTTAGAACAGTATCTGGGAGTAACTTAACAATAGCATCAAAACGTGTGAGCAGAAGGCGAATCATTGACAAAACGGCTATATAATAATATACAAAATAGTTAGAATTAAATGAAATTAAACCGTTAGCTCTTAGTAGTACAACTTTCAACATCAACGATTAACTTTAAGTGATGGGCATTATTAAACGAAATGTCGTATTTATCAGTGTTCATTTAAGGCTTCGGTAATGAACAGATCAATTCCATCTGATATTCTTTCTGCCGCAAACAGACTTTTACTCTTCTCAATCGCAGCATTCATGTGTTCGTACAGCTGTTCTAAAAATAACAGAAAATAAATATTTATAATAATTTAATTACAATAATTGAAAAAGTCAATATTTACAATGGTCAATAGTAACGATGTTACCAGGCCAATGCTCTTAGCACAAGAAAGCTTCAACCAACATAAGGTCAAGGCCAAAGCGAGAGGTTAGTTTCGAGATCACCGTTTAACAAGACAGGGTCAGAGCTAGTATCAACACTATCATCATTGGGAGGTTATTCGAGACGTATATAAAAGAACGAGCTTCTACCATCGTGTGCATGTCAAAATGTAGTACTGCTAAGTCAATGCTTATCTGCTTTAGAATATTATGAAATCAGGTAACGATTCAAAGAAGAAATGGCCAAAAACAGATATCTAAATACATTATCAAGACGCGAAACATGAAGAGAGTCTTACAGTGCTAATAGAGTTTCTATATTCAATCGTAGTTTTTAATCCATCTAAATATTAAAAGAAACCTAGACACCTATTCACCAAAAAATGAAAAGCAGATGTTTTACATAATTAATATAGGCTTTTACATAGGGCCTATCTATATATGACATTATATGTCATATTAAAATGCTTGGATACTATAATTTTACAAATACTTTCCTACTTAAACACAATACTTTCGTCCAACTTAACATAATATTTATATTATTATCGGCAGTAAATATTTTGTTTATAAAATTAAATTTATCAATTACTTTTGTCAATATTTTAATTTCAATTTAATAGCTTGGGATAACATTAATTAATTTTATTTTCAAAGACTTAAGATTTATAATATAATGTATTTATAAAATAGGTACAGTATTCGAACAAGAGCCTCATGCAGCTGAATACCTATTGGTTCAAGTTGGCATTTGAACTGAACTGACGACTTGACCACTGCAGGATAACTTACATCAAGTGACCACGTGAGAGTCACACAAACTCTGCAATCAAGAGTCGCATCATGTAAAATACAGCAATCTGTCACCGTAATGCTGATTAAATATTATACTGTTTATACACATCATTTGCGCAGAGATGCAATTCTGACTGCGTAATTATGTGTAATAATAATAATGTAATAAAACGAGAGATTCTGACAGTGTAAAATGCATATTTAGCACTAATTGTTATGCACTTTAAATCTATTGATTCAGATATTGGATAACTCAGATAAATGGATAACAATAAATGCATAACAATAAATGCATAGAAAGAATTTAATGAAAGACCTGAATATATACATCCATATCCACCAGGAGGTTGTTACAAAGCTTTTTATATTTTTGGCTTAGAACTTTTTTTATAAAGTAAGGCAGTAAAGATAGTAACCATAATCACATATGAGCAGGCAGTCAACAGATATTAAAACTTAAAAGAAAATATAATTAATTTAGGAACAGTTTGACACAAGTCAACATAGACGAATAGTTGCTTAGAAGGTAGAGATTTTATTAATATTGTCTTTACTCCCTTAGAACTGCCCTAAATTGGTCTTAATATAATATCTAATATAAAGTCAATTACATAATTGACTGGGACTTCAAATGTCAGTGGCAGCTAGATATATAGACTTGTTAGATATTTAACTATATTAAACAGGTATATTTAAATAGGAAGGTCTGATTCGTGTTCAAATAGCCTGATCTAAATTCAATAGGTCTATAAAATAACTGAGACTTGACAGATATCTCAAAATATTAAAGACATCAAAATCATTATTTAATGCCATTCAATATATTACACTAATATTCAGTTATCCAATAAAAGTAGCTTCCAGTAAAATAATGTAGTAATAGTAATTCGTTAGACACGTACCTTTCTTCTTTAGGATGAGAAATCTCTATCACTGCACCGTTGGATCCATTTGGTAAATTCACGTACTTCTCATGAGACGATTTTTGCCTCAAGTAACATTTCCTTCTCTCGTTCATCAACTTAGTGTATCTTGAAAACAAGAACGAAAATCGGCAGAGATCTGCTTCTTGTTCTAGTCTGCAAGTGTTTATGTAAAATTTTATATTTTTAATAATAATCTTTAATTTAACACTTTAAAGTGAATTTGTGCGTTGAACTGGTGAAGTTTAAATACAAGACATGATTGACAACTAATAGTTACTAATATTATTATTAAAATTAATTACTACTATATTATTTATTTAATTGATAATTTATAGTTATTTAAGAAATCTAAAAATAATAAAAACTCATAATTTTAAATTAATGTTTCAATAAAACACACTAACGTTATATGTGTATATAATTTCTGTAAAAAGGATGTTTCATTACAGGCAACAAGTAAACCAGAAACTAATTAATTCCAGCAGCATTAATGGTGAGTAGTACTTGTTAGTACTTATTTATATGTAGTACTAACAACAGTGGTGATAATGCTACTTAATCATTAGCAGATGATTAATATAGCAAAACATTAAAGAGAATAAAAATACCTACTCGGTTAGCACGTGACCTAAATTCTTGTTGACTTCATCAACACTGTCAATCTCCATATCTGATATCACGTCCTTGCCGTCTTTATCCTTTGTGAAATGTCCAAACATTTTAAAATTCTAAATTTACTTTTTATTATTTCCAACATAGAAATATTGAAAGTAAGAACAACAACAAAGTCGAGCTGCCGTCTCTGAGCTCTTCATTGTCTGAAGATTCAGACGTGAAATCTTTATTGCTACCATAATTATTATAATGATATTTACATTTTGGTAATAATTTGAATTATAATAATAATTACACTAATAATTGTAAATATAATATTTCCAACACAAGGTAGCCGTCATAATTGGAAATTTCTTATTATAAGCAAAAACTTCAGATAGGCTGTCAGCAATGGGTTACAGCTACTCGGCTATACTACTATGCCACTTATTATAGAAAAAATAAGACAGGGTATCTCAAAGGTAATATATACCTTTAAGAAACCCTTAATATAATAAGGTAATATATACCTTAAGGTACCCGAATTACCTTTATATATATATATATATATATATATATATATATATATATCTATAAAGGTAATTCGGTCTGATCCGGTTGGTAATGACATGAGATGGGGACGTCCTTGATATCACCCTGGCATGAGAAAATTGAAGTTAAACCTTAATTATTAAATAACTTATTTACTTTCTAAATAGTTTGATAGAGGTTTCCATATGATCTATATATGTGTAATGTTAGCATAAATCAAAGCTGCTTAATAGCTTAATATTACTGAATGCGAAAACAATAATTCAACATCAGATTTTTACTTGTTATGTACTGAAATTATTAATTATTAAATTATTAGAAAGCATTTACAATTTAAACAAAGACCTTTTTCACCGAAAATTGCAGATGAAAGATAACACCATGACTTGCTCCTTTTATCAGATATTTTATGCCTTCTTCAATACCTATGGTAAGTATATCAAAGAAACGTTCTTCAGTACTGACAAGAGTCAAAGTAAAATGCCAATAGCAATCACAACAGTGATCTTGAGATCTCTAGTTGAAGGAAAAAGATACATCCTAAGACCAGCCAATGATGCTGACTACCAGTCAATGCCTTCTTCAACGGCCAATAACTTTTAGAAGTATTTTTTTATATTATTTCTCTAGGATGAAACCATATGGATACATAGAGAGAACGAAATCATAAACAGAAATGAAAAAATAAAAATAAATAACCATGAGCAACCTACATATAAGAGTTCATGTAAACATAAACATTCAAATCAGGGTTCTAACTTCATTAGAAGAACATATTTGTTTAATTAGCAATTGACAAAAGATTGTGAACGATAAGTTACTCAACAATCAAATTTGGATTCTACTGATTGGCAAATCATGGCATCGAAATATCTAAAAATTAAAAAATGTGTACTAACAGAAGAAGGCAATGAAAAACCACTTCAGAAGCAATGTTTGTCTGAATTTTGGAACATTTATAGATTGGTAAAGGCATACGGCATTTACAACCTATGTGAAAAATAAACTGCAGGAGAGCTTTGAAAGCGTGAAATTAAACAGTGAATATCTTGAACCTGCCATGTAACAGAACACTAAAAAGACAGAGATGTTTATAATGAAGAAGCAACCTGGTTAAACTACAGCCTTCTATACCACAAACCAGTTCAGAGCAACAGTTGCTAAATTAATATTGAGATCAAAGCACAAAAATATACAATACATACTAAATGACTCTTGCGAACTCGTAACTTCTGTAACACTGATTCCTATCAACTGCTTCAACAATTCCAACTAAACAATAAAATAAATATTCTTCAATATATTACATACACATAACAGCAGAGAGTATGTTGAATTACAAAATTTTAATTAGTGGAGGCAAACAAGAAATTACAACAGTATCATTTGAATTGCTTTTAACTCAATTTTTTATAAGTAGAAAACTTTTTCTAGAAATATTAAACTAATTTTCTATATTTTCTTTCATTATCATAAGCAAGTGAGATTTAAATCTTCTTTTCCCTCAATATTTCAGAACAGAATCAACTATCAAATCAAATTAGGTTTAATTTAATTTTCTTTAACTTCATGTAGAATACAAATAAAATTGAGAATCCTACACAGAAAAAGTAAACTGTAAGTAGTACCAATTAAATTATAACTAAATTAAAGTAAATTATATATCCTTAAATAGCGTCAAAGAGTATGTACAAAAAGGAATATGTATAGTTAACTTTTTAAAACTTACAGATCCAACAAAATTAATTTTGTGAGCGAACAAAATTAATTTTGTGAGCAAACAAAATTAATTTTTTGCAAAATATTTTTACCTCACCAAGACATTCCGCAACTAAGCTTTGTTTAACAACACCTTCTTCAACCTCCGCCACTTTTTCTCTGTAGGAATAAAGGAATAGCTTCTATCAAATTAAACGCAATAAGCACTTCAATAAAGTAAATTACCTGCTAACTATGATATCAGAGTTCAATGACCTCAACAACTTGTAGCAGAGTTATACAGATTATTCTGCTCATTACACAAGATTACAAGATTACTCATTACATGTTTACACACAATACTCTAGAGTAGCACACTGATTCAGTTGCTGCTTCATCTTTCTTAAAAAAAAAAAATTTTTTAACAACACATATGATATGGCATACATTAAATTCATTGATACAACAAAATTTTAATTCTTTATAATTTACTAATAACTTTTAATAATTTCATCTTTAAAGTATAATTAATTAATTTAATCCCTAAATTTTAAGTAATTACTGCACTTATTTAGACTGATGTACCTGTTTGGCAACAGAGATTTCCAGCTAATTTGAGCGACCTCGAACATTTCTTTCAATTCCTTCTGCGCCTTCAATTCTAATATTTCAGAAGTCAATGAATCAATTTGTTTCATGTATTTTTCTTTCCACTGTGCACAATTTGCCATGGTAAGAATTTTCAAAATATTAAGTCCTACAATAAAAAGTAAATACTACAAAAGTTTGTGTAGTGCCAGATGTTTAAACCTGTTTAAACTGTTAGGCCATATAGTCCATTTTCCATATAACTAGTTCAGTGAATGTCCGAGATTTTACTATAAGATCAGCGAGACTGGGATTCGAACCCGCGAGAGTTCAATTCATCTCAGGATCTGTCGTCTCAGTCAATTCAATTCATCTCAGGATCTGAGAATAAAATCTCGGACATTCGCTAGACTGGCTATACGGAAAATGGATAAAATTACTTAACGGATTTAACATGTGGTATTAAAAGTGATAGATATCAACATAGTTGATCGTTTCACTCTAATGTGTGTTATTATTATATTATTAATGTCTCAATAATGCAATGGTTAGAGGTGTAGCTAACGTCATGAAGTTTTAAATGACAGATCCTGAGGTGAATGGAACCCTCGTGGGTTCGAATCCCAGCCGCGCTGATCTGAGAGTAAAATCTCGGGCATTCACTGGACTGATTACACGGAAAATGGACAAAATTGCCTATCGGATTTAACATGTTGTATTAAAAGTGATAGATATCAACGTAGTTGATCATTTCACTATAATGTGTGTTATTATTATTATTATTATTATTATTATTGTTATTATTATTATTATGTTTTAATTACTGTGGTATTGAGACATTCAATTAAATGGTGCCAATTCATGTAACGTTGCGATGTTTCAAATGGTTGTTGGTAAGGATGCTGGTTCGATTCCCTGTCGAACTTATGAGAGAATAAAATTCGAGGCCATTCGCTGGACCACTGATATGATAAATTGCACAATTTTAGCCACAATTTATCTTAAAATTCAATTTGACCACTCAACAATCAGCTGATCGTTTATTTACCATGAACTTTTAAGAAAATTGAAAATTGAAGTCACAGGCTCACAGCTCTAGTTTTGACCTGAAATAGTTCCTTTTTGAGTTTAGAGAAAAGAAAATACTTCTACGTTCTGCATTTAAGCGACTATAATTATATTAGTATAATAATTACTTTAAAATGTTAAATTTCCTCTGAAATTAAATATGTTTTAACAATAAAAAGATTAATTTATTTTTTCAAATTTAACCATCTAGTCCCAAAAAATAAACATATACGGCTCTTTTAGTGAAGTCCTTGGACAGAATTAGATTTATATATAACGCCTAGTGAGTCATTTCGCTTACAGGCTGATATATGACTTTAGTAGTGAGGATGATAGCAACGGGATTTCGTTTACGCATGATGTTGTTGTTGTCTTAATTCTTATTCCGGTTAATAAACAAGGTAGAAGTTAATATAGGTATGATAAACAAAAGTTGGGCAATGACTATCACAATCATATGAATAATATTCTTTAGTTCATTTTCTGTAACCTTGTAATGACAAATTTGTTGTTAGTGTATTAATTCACATTGTTTAATAGTAAAATTTAATATTAATAATACTTACAAAATTATATAACTATGGAAAATAATTAAAATAAATAAATGAAATGACCGTTTGTGTAATTGAATGATTTTTAGATTTTTAGCAGGGCCATTTTTCAATAAGTTGTCGGGTTTTTTTCACGTAAGATAAACCTGTCACACAATTTGTAATTAGTAGATATCGGTTATTAATATGAGAGGCAGTCGTCAAGCCTTTTGAACAGCTAAATAAATATAAACTGTCAATAACTCTAAAAATCTCTCACCGTAACCCTAACATCCCATATATGTCTAGGTGTATTGATATAGGCTAGCAAAAATATAAGTAAATTAAATTTTAGTCTTTGGACATATTTCTTTGCTGAATCTATTTTGATATTAAAGGGTGTATAGTTGTGTAATATTTGATCACTGAATAAGAAAGTATAAAGTAAAATAAACATTTAATTGTCAATGCCATCAACTAGCTGTCAAATTTTATTTTGAATTCTTATGAAAGCTAAATGATATCTTTGTATTCTATTTTTGTTAGCATAGAACTTATTGTATTGTTTTTTCCAGGGTGTAATCTTTCAGTGTTTTGATTGTTTTCTTTTCTTAGATAATTCGGAATAAATTGTACTGCTCAATATTTCTGCGCAACTATGGATCTATTTGCCAAGAAACCAACACCAAAAGGTAAATTTGTTTTATCATCATTTATGATAGAACTTCTGTATAAAAATTGCTTTTTTATATTTGATGTTGTCCAATTATTGAAAGAATACTTTACTGAAATATATATTTCGGCTAAACCGGTGCAAAATGAATATAATCTAACAGTTGATAGCATTACCTATTGCATAGACAAATACTAAATGAAGTAGACATCTGGTCTTATCGAATGTGGCCAATGATAGCCGGTATTCCTCAGTGAAAAGGAATTCTGAAACTTAAAATGCACATCTAAAAAACCATTAATACTGATTGATTAAATTTACTGTACCTGGGCTAATGATATAATATAAAGTCAGTATATTGCTATGAATTTCGCTGTTATTGTCTTTTAATATGTGATAGAAACTAGTATAGAAGTAATTATACATATATATTTAGTCAAATTTATATTATATATCTCTCTTTCTCTTCATTATTCTTGGGGGATTCTGCTTGTGATGAAGTGGACCCCCTTCCTCAGCTTATATTGTATATAGTGATGAACAAATTTGTGCTTCGTAGAACAAATCAGAAAGAATGACAGAGTTATACGTAAGACACAGCGTGATGTTGAGAGAGAAAGGCAGGAGCTTGAGCGCATGGAGAAGAAACTGGTTTGTATTTGGAATTTCATCATTTTCTTTGTTTTTAGCCAATTTTTGACATGCTTATTTGGGCCAGGATTTTTGGCCAGGCTTCATGGACTTAACCATAATTTGTTTGTACATATAGTTTTTAATAAGATTACAGTTTAATTTTAGTTTAATTTCTTGTCATGAGCAGAATCCCCCAAGGAAATTGTATGTAACAACTAGAATGATTATTGCTAGATGAAGTTCCACGCATATGTTGACATGAAGAGGAAATCGGAAGACAGAGAAGAGTGGAGGGATTATATACCATAGACCTGCCAGTGAGCAGTGCACTAAGAGAGAGAGAGAAACAGTTAAACTTTAATATATTAGATCAAAAATAAATAGAGATGTACGTGTAAATCTGAAATAAATTTCTAAATTGCTAAACTTCTGTTGCAATTTGCTGATTTTGAAGTCATACTTGTATACTATAGATATGATAACTTTTTTGCTAATTTAATATTTATCTAAATGCTTTTTATTGTCGCTGTTGTTTCAGGAGGCTGACATAAAGCTAGCTGCTAAGCAGGGAAATAAGCAGGTTATAATTGCTAATAAATATAAAGTTATGGCTTGTATTGTTCCATAAACCAAGTTATGAAATTGTACTCTATACCAGCCTAGCAGTAACACGGTTGAATAGTCTATGTAAAATTTGGCAAATAAAAGAATTAATTTCCTTATGAGCTTAGATTATTCACTACTGTATCTGATGTGCTATGCAATATTCAGTTGTATGCAGTTGTAGATGGATTTATATTATGCTACTTTTTAAAGTAGTGTGTATAAATTTATATCTGAGTTGATCTTAACCCAAGTCAATCATTTAGTAAATAATAATTCTAAATAATAATTATTGTAAATAATAGTGCTTCTCGTATTATTTACTCATATGAGTGATGTGCTTGTGTTGATACAGGCATGTTCTGTGCTTGTGTTGATACAGGCATGTTCTGTGCTTGTGTTGATAAAGGCATGTTCTGTGCTTGTGTTGTTACAGGCTAGTGCTGTGCTTGTGTTGTTACAGGCTTTTGCTGTGCTTGTGTTGTTACAGGCTTGTGCTGTGCTTGTGTTGATACAGCTTGTGCTGTGCTTGTGTTGTTACAGGCTTTTGCTGTGCTTGTGTTGTTACAGGCTTGTGCTGTGCTTGTGTTGATACAGCTTGTGCTGTGCTTGTGTTGTTACAGGCTTTTGCTGTGCTTGTGTTGTTACAGGCTTGTGCTGTGCTTGTGTTGATACAGCTTGTGCTGTGCTTGTGTTGATACAGCTTGTGCGGTGCTTGTGTTGATACAGGCTTGTGCTGTGCTTGTGTTAATACAGGCGTGTACTGTGCTTGTTTTGTTACAGGCTTGTGCTGTGCTTGTGTTGTTACAGGCTTGTACTGTGCTTGCAAAGCAACTAGTGAATGTTCGCAAGCAAAAGACCAAGACTTACGTCATCAATTCAAAGGTTCAAGCAATAGGAAATCAAGGAAAGGTTTGTAAAAAACATAGAATGTATTGTTTTGATTATTTTTTTGCTTTTATTCCTAACTATTAATCATTATTAATTATTAATAATGATATTTTTTATCTTCTTATATTTCTTCTTTCATTTTCTTTTGCATTCGGCTTAAAACTGATAAATTTAACAATATGGTTGTTTTCATTATCATCTTCCCTTGAATCCCAGTCCAGCCAGGGTTGGGATTTAGTAACTTTTTTTAGCAATTTCTGGGGCCAAGGGCGTTTCAAATTCTATAGAATTAAGAAGTTTATGCTTTCTTTCAATAAATAATTAAATTGGGTGGGATTTAGCACAGTAAGCTAAGCTGCACATCAATAAAGTAAGTTAAGCTACATCAAGCCAAGTAGTACAAGGATGGATTACCATCTTGGAAGACCGGGTATTGGCTTTGAATGAAAAAATACCCGAGGGTATATTATGTTATTTAAATAACAAGTATGTTATTCTTAAATCCGTGCTGGCTGCCATCAGTTCTCTATCAAGGCAACGATTAGTTATAACTATGGAGTGGAAGGAGAAAATAGCCAAAACAACTAAAACATCAATTAAGAAAGAAAACTCAGTAAAAACATGCGGTTATCAAGTGTGTAACTATACGATCAAAGGTGTAATAAAATTAAAATTAATTCAGCCGCTAGGTTAACAAATATTGAATTTAAGAGTCTTAATATTATATTGTTTAATAAGCTCATTGTTAAGTAATAATGCTAACGTTTTATAATTGATTGTAATACAGATGATGCATTCTAACATGAAGATGGCAGAGGCTATGGGAACAACAACTCAGGTTCACATTATTAATTATCGATGACATTTTAATTCATCGATGAAATTTAATTTTAATATATACCTAGATTATGTGACAAAATAGCGGTATGGATACAGTATGGATGGGCCTTGTAACTCAGTGTATGTAGAATTAGTCAGGTCATAAGCTATTCTGCTATTGATTACACTATAGAAATTAATTACAACCCTGTAAAAGTGACTACACTTGTTGTCATTTTTAAGGTAGAATTTTGGTTTAAGAGTACTTTAAATTCTCACTTAAATGAGAAATTTGTGCATGTTCAGTAATAAAACAATATCTTAATCACTTCTTCTAAACTTTGTATATGCAAATAGATATGAGTAGAAATTAATTCCAATCCTGTAAAAGTGACTAAGCATGAACGAAATTGAAAGTAAGATCTGAAACAATGTCATTACAAGATCTGAGGCAAGGAATTTTTATTTACACACAGATACAAGGGAAGCGAGTACTATCAGAGAAGGTTCTATAAATTTATAATATAATATTAGAAATAATGTATAATATAATATTAGAGGAAACATTTCAGGAAACTATTTTACTATAAATGTTTTGCTTTGTTTAGTCGATGGTGGCTATGAACAAGATAATGGATCCTCAGAAGACAGCTCAGACAATGAGGGAGTTTGAGAGACAGAACGCTAAGATGGAGATGACTGAAGAGATGAGTAAGCATTACAATCTCTCCATTTATTTCTTTTCATATATTTCTTGCCTGTCCACTTATTTCTAACGTTCTAATAACCTGATTGAGCTCTATCTTTCTCTCTCTCTCTCTCTCTCTCTGTCTCTCTCGCTGTCTCTCTCTCTCTCTCTGTCTCTGTCTTTCTCTCTCTTTTTCTCTCTCTCTCTGTCTCTCTGTCTATCTCTCTCTATCTCTCTCTATCTCTCTCGCTGTCTCTCTCTCTGTCTCTCTTTCTCACTGTTTCTCTATCTCTCTCTCTCCCTCTCTCCATCTCTCTCTCTCTTTCGTTTTCTGCCAAGTGTCAGGTCCGAGGTACATATTCCTACTCATATGCTGCTTTTCACGATCCATAAAGAGCACTCCATCATTCAATGATTTAATCTCGTCGTAAAATGGTATGCCTTATCCACAGCTTAATGTAGCCTATAGCTTGGGAATAATATGGCATCTGAGGTGGTTTCTCATTACATGAATCTAAATAAACATGAAAATTATTTAGTTGGTTATAAGTTTAATTTAGATGTAGCCATTTCATGGCTGGTAAATTTTTTTTTGTAGTTATATTTTGACTAGATATTGGTGTTTTAATCAGTAGTTTTATCACTGTTCTATTTTGATAAAGACTATTTAATATTATATACTACTATATTGTTTAATGATTGATTTGTTCCTGTGACTTAACGCACGACTACTACATATGCTACAGAGTTTTCATTCCTATTTGCTGTTTTTGTAGTTTTCGTTATTTCCTCATTCCTCTTATTAGACATTAGTAATTGCTGCCTTTGATAGCAAACTGAATGCTGGTGCAGATGTAAGAATAACCTTCCTACATCCTGGGAATTTTTCATTCAATGCTGTCGACACTTGGTCTTCCAATGTGGTCACCCATCCTTGCACTAACTGAACCCGACGCAGTTTAACTTCGTTCATTGGCACACAGTGCATCAAGTGCTCAACATCTCACAAATGGATACTATTTTTTAATGTGACTAGATGGATTTTTATAAAGAATAACTATTTATTAAAGTTTGGTGCTTTTATTTCTGCAGTAGTTAATGACTCACTAGATTATATGGAATTACTATTGTTATTGTTAACATGTATTTTTCTTTTTTTTTTTAGCTACGCTCATAACGCACTCGTTGATTGTTTAGTGTACGGTTGCAACGTTTATATTTCAAAAATAATATTTTAATATTTTGCTATTTTGTGTGTAGTTAACGACTCGTTAGATGATATCTTGAACGAGTCTGGAGATGAGGAGGAGGAAGACGCCATTGTTAATCAGGTCCTGGATGAAATAGGCATTGAGATCTCTGGCAAGGTTTGTCCTATTGTTTAAATGTTTAAGTTATTCTACTGTATTTCAAAATAGCTTTTAATATTTGATTCAGTCATTATCTTAAATAGTATTAGATGGTAATATAATGGTACTGCAATAGTACAATACTAATAGTACTAGTGCTACAATAGTACAATACTAATAGTACTAGTGCTACAATAGTACAATACTAATAGTACTAGTGCTACAATAGTACAATACTAATAGTACTAGTGCTACAATAGTACAATACTAATAGTACTAGTGCTACACTAGTACAATACTAATAGTACTAGTGCTACAATAGTACAATACTATAGTACTAGTGCTACAATAGTACAATACTAATAGTACTAGTGCTACACTAGTACTATACTAATAGTACTAGTGCTACAATAGTACAATACTAATAGTACTAGTGCTACAATAGTACAATACTAATAGTACTAGGGCTACAACAGTGTTGGTAATAGTACTATACATTCTAAAAAAATTAGTCTACTACATGTAGATTTCTGTTTGGAGATATGATGCCATTACATCTTTGTGATCATGTACCCTTATAAATCATTGCATATCAATATATAGGCGAAACACCTACATAGTCTGCGCCCGTGTTTGCAGTTATTTAACTTATTTACTCCCCTGTGTTACTTTATTTATCACAAGTACACTGTGTCACTTTACTTAACAAAAGTATATTTCCACTGTGATGATCTCGTCTCCGTTGTATAATGCTCATCTCCAAGCTTTAAATAGTAAACAGGTTTTTACTTTGATGCTTCTTGATCATCAGTTGCCTTTAATGCTTACGAATACTATGCGTTGTATAGGCATATTTTTATCTATCTGTGTTTTTTTATGAGTGCATGTCTATGTGTGTATTTTTCTATGTGTGCATGTCTATATGTGCTTGTCTAGTTGTGCGTGTCTATGCGTGCATGTTTCTATGTGTGCATGTCTAAGTGTGTATGTTTCTATGTGTGTAGTTTTCTATGCATGCGTGTCAATATGTGCTTGTCTATGTTTGTATGTTTCTATGTGTGCATGTTTCTATGTATGCATGTTTCTATGTGTGCGTGTCTATTTCTGTATTTTTCTATGTGTGCATGTCTATTGTGTGTTTCTATATGTGCATGTTTCTATGTGTGTGTAGCTGGCCGATGCCCCTTCAGCTGGTAGAGGTGCTCTTGGGTCCAAGACAAAGACTGATGATGCCGATGATGAGATTGAACGACAGCTTGCTCAGCTACGAGCACTATAGAACTGTCTTACTGCTCTTTACTCTCTCTCTCTCTCTCACTGTACTACATCTATATGATCTGTCTGTTTTATAGTTTATTTCTCTACTGTTTACCTTCTCAGTTCTCATCAGTCCACTGTTCTCTATCTCTATGTTTGTATTCTCCTTCGTTTGCTGCATTCTGTTTTTCTCACTCTTCCTCTCTCATATTCAGTCATTCCCTTCCATCACTCTGTCTTTAGTTTTGTATTCTAGTGGAATATATTATAAACAGAGTCTGCTAGCTACAAATCACAATCTTATGTTTGACAGAGCTCTGTGTTAACAATGTTGTACGTCTTTTCATGGAAAGATGGCTCTATAGGCATACCACCATCATTCACTTCTCCCTTTCTTCCTGCTTCTGACGGTATATTAGTGAACAGCTTCAAAATTTGAAATGTACATTAGGCTCTCTAGCATCTATACTAAATGTCCTGTTTAATGTTTGTACTGTATATAGCAAATTGGTGACGCCAGTTAGTCATGCTTGCTGTAAATTGATTGAAAACTGATAAACTAAGTTCATAAATTTTTACTTGTAAACTTAATCACGCAAGAATATTGTTTGTATAATGGTTTATGAACTGATTTGAAGGATGCTGGTGGAGTACTAATTCACAAATGTTTCTATTATAGTACTTTGTTTACTTTTCAAGGTATTGTGTGTATCAGATGAATGTAAGCTATGAGATAGTACTTGTCTGAGGGTTTGTGAAAATTTAAATATAGAAAAATGAATATAAAAATCAAAGCAAGATAACAGTAGAGAGGTTAAATGAGATAAGAACGATCAGTCTAGAAAATTAACAGATTTGCATGCCATGGATCTACTATTGGATAATAGTGCACTCTGTTAGAGAATGCCCCATTTTAACTGAGGGAAATAGAGTATTCTAGTTGACCTGGTCTTTACATTATTAATCGTAGTGTCATTTACTCTTCTAACTTGTATTTTACTGATTCATCTGTTAGTAGTGTGACTTACAGTCAGTTTATGCCATTTTATTCAGACTTCAGTTTGATCAGTAGATGTGTTTATTTTTAATTCATGGGCATATTATAGTCTAATTTTTATTTACTGTTAAAGTTAAATGGATTTAATATTAGAAAATCACATTTCAAAAAGTTCCACCTAATAACCACATGGAATATCCATGTTGAATGTACAGAAAAGAATTCTGGGACGTGATTCTTGTGTTTCAATCACTTTAAATATCTTTGTCACTTTCTTAATGTCCATGCATATATTTGTGTAAATTTAATATAAATATTATACTGTGTTGTGCAAGAAATGTGTGAACTTTTAATGTTAAAAGTCATTTGTTGACAAACTAATGCACGAGCTACTGCAGCACATTTATTTTCGTTTGTGCCCGTTATGTTGGTTTTTGACATAAAAGGGATACCTTGAATTCCTTGTATTGCTAATTATATAGTAATAATTTAAGCTACGTCTTGCATAGTCCACTTAACTGGTCGATTCGGTAGCAGATAGGTTAGATGTCAGACTTGAGAAGCAGAGTTTAATGTGTAGGCTCGTCTTAATATCATTTCAGGAGATGAAACCCACATATCTTTTTTAATTAAAATATAAGTCTATCAAAAGAACTAAACTTAACAGGTAATTGTAAATATTTTATTTAAATAAATCTAAATAATAGTTATAAAATTAGTCATTCATATTTGAATATTGTTCCTGTAATCATTCTTCTTGTGCAAATATTAATTATGTTGACTCGAGTATTGTGACTAAACAACATTTTTATATGAATATATGAACATCAAATGGAAAGGGTTTGTATTTTGTGTATATATATAAATATAGTACTTTATGTATATTTATAAATCTGTGTTTGTTGGACAATTTCTTAGAATAAAGGTTAAAGTCTTGTCATCAATATGATACACCTGCGAGTTGAATGCAGTTTAGTTGGACATGCCATGCTACCAGCCAGTTGAGCTTTTTCTCTTCAACTGAGCTTTTTTAGTGTTTAGGTGTAGAATACGCTTCTCTAGTCATTGTAAAAATACAGTCAAGACTCAAGAATACAATGATTATATTAAGATGTTAAATAAAAGGTTTTAGCCGAGCATAACAACAGCCTCAGCTCTTGAACAGATGTCAGTGAGAGGAACCACAATTATAACTGTGCACCCACTGAACTGAAGTCTGACACTCTATCCGTTAATATACTCACTTTGATAATTTTCTATTGAATTCATTTTATCTAACACCACTGGTATCAGTGTTGTATAATGCGATCAATGCAAATATTGAATCAGCTCTGCCCAGCATTATATGAACTATGCTGACACAAACTGAACTAACAAAATACAAATCATGAAGATATGGCACTACAATTTGAATATCTATATTGCCAGTTCAGATAAATTTTAACAGTATATTGTTCAGCTGGAAAGGAACTTCAATTTTCTTAACACGCATCACCCAAATTCTATACGTCCATGACATCATCCTTGTATGAGGAAACGACGTTAAACCTTTATTATTATTACTATTATGGTACTTTTTTGTACCATTTACAAATATCAATAGATTCCAAAAACCTATTGCTACAACAGTTTTATTGAAACAGCCACGCTTTAAATTGCTCAAAGCCAATACTAAAATACTTCCATCTAGCACAATTATTCAGTCTATCACTCCTCTTCGCCTGTGATTCCGCTAATGTCTGTTGAATTCGTATCATCATATTGTTAGCTATCGCGGAGGAACTCCTGTAGGATATGCTTTCAAAATCTTGACATCATCGACTGGTTGATCGCTCGGGTCCGTCTCGATCAGGCCCATCCGCTGAACAACCTTCATACCTCTCGTAACTCGTCCAAAGATGGTGTGTTTACCGTCGAGCCACTGCGTCGGAGCAAGCGTGATGAAAAACTGGCTGCCATTTGAATTGGGTCCGCTGTTAGCCATCGATAATATTCCAGCGCCTGAGAGAATAACAATACAATAAAATACTAATATAAAATAAAATACAATAAAAGACCAATACAACAATAAAAATTAAATGTAAAACATAAATTGTAAATCAATGAGATCTGATTGGCAGGCTTATAGACGCCGACATAACGGGATGCCAATATAAGAATGTGCTACCAGTGACCTGTTTAAAATCTATCGCATCTGATCAATTATCAAAGGGAACTGATTAATTATCAATGTAATCAGGATCAATTAATTAATTATCAATCAATCAATATTATCATTGGGATCTGGTTCAATTAATTATCAATTGAATCTGGATCATCTAATCAATAGTCAATAGGAACTGATGAATAATCAATGGGATAAATAGAATCCGATCCATAATCAAGGGAATCTGAAAAATATTCAAACAATCAATCAATCAATAAGAATTTAACATCCACTTTCTCGCCATAAGGCAATGTCAGGGACGTAGAATTTAATGTGATCTGATCAAATCTGATCAATACTCAATGTGATCTGATCAAATCTGATCAATATTCACTGTGATCTGATCAATAATTCAGTGGATTTTAATCAACAGTGAATGGGACCTGATCTATAATCTGTGCGTGTTGGCAAGGGGGCAAGGTTTCAACATGTACCCTACTTCTAAAGACAGAACTAGCTAGGTATTTATTTATTCAATAGTGCAATAAAAAAAATTAATATTTATCACATTTCTCAATTCTGCATTCACTATCAATTGACTCACTCCATTCTGGAGCAAGGTGATTCAGGCATTTTATGCAAAACAGCAACCAACCGTATAAATTCTGGCTACAGCCTTTAAGTTTTTACTTCTTGGCCTAAAATGACGCCTCAGTTCACGACGACAATGGCTGCTTATGTGAGTTTCAATATACTAAATATTAATAAGATATACTAAATATTAATAAGATATACTAAATATTAATAGATATACTAAATATTAACAGATATACTTAATATTTAATAGATATACTAAATATTAATAAGATATTCTAAATATTAATAGATAATTTAAAGAGTGGAGTCGTTATATACCATGGACCTGCCAGTAGGCAGTGCACTAAGAGAGAGAGAATTTAAAAACTACATATCCCTATCCACACACACACCTGTATGCTTCAGCTGTTCCGTTATCTCATCCTCAAACTGTGGTCCATATATAGAGGCGCCCCCTCTTCCTATGCAAACAATTCTTAAAATATAATTAGATATAACTGATATTAGATAACTATTATTATTAGTAGTAGCATATATTAATATAACGTATATTATCGTATTAAATTTAAATCCAGTGTTAGGAAAACTTAAGAGTAATTCAACTAAAAACTGTAGATGCTAAGCTTTGAAGTAGCTGACCAAGATAGCAGACTGTTGAACCTGCCCATTAGCTCGGCATAGCTGCATTTGTTTTGTTTGAATTAGAATACTGATTCAATCTAAAGTACATCCAATAATAGCAAAGGCTCACAATTATATTACAATAATTTGGTACAAATATTCATCAGCATTATACACATTTTAATAAAGTCCTACCATTTCCTACATGAACTCTAAATATATTTTTATTGCGTACATTAACAGTATATTTTATTAAGTTGGATACAAAAAGAAACAGTTCAACCAGAAACTGCACTTTTGTAAAAAATTTAAAAATATAGAAGCAAGGTAGGTTACATAATAGCATACTTTTTCCCTGTATGCACTACTTTCTTCCTTAGTTTCTGCATTATTTTAGATCCAATTCAGGCTGTCTTATGATGATATCAAATTTGTTAAGCTGATCAATTAATAGTTTGTTAACTGAATATAGAGTTGCATGCTAATTAGAGTCTAATAACTGATACTTGTAATGTGCTTGAATTTTTCTTGGACCTTTCATCTGAGCAATGATCCTGTACTATAAACAGTACCTGCAGTACCTGTACTAATGCACTTCTATAGTGGAAACATGGAAACATTTTATGTGAAACATGGACCTCAAGACATTTTATAGTATAGTACCTGTGGCAGTTGGATCTCCACCCTGAATCATGAAGTCAGAGATTATTCGATGAAACTTTGTTCCATTATAGTAGCCTCTTCTAGCCAATTCAGCAAAATTGCAGCAAGTTTTAGGAGCATACTTCCAATACAGTTCCAGTTCTAACTCTCCCATTCTACGAAGCATAATCAGGTGTACTCAAAGAATCACAGCACTCATCAGTGCATCATGAACAGTTAACTCAGACAGATCAAAGTATATTTATAATACAAAAATGCTAGTATAAAATATTACTAAACTGCCCAAATGTTACAAAGAGTAATTTGTCCATGGTCATGACCAAGTATTTGAACTCTCATTGTATTGTTTAATTATACTGCTGGAGCCAGTGGCATTGTCGGTAAGATATTCGACCGCGAATCAGTATGTGCGGGGTTCAAATCCTGGGCTCGTCTATCACTGACATCGCTTTTGAGTGAGGAAACTGACGTTAACAGTAGCTTTTTAATGGCAAGGCCGTGGCATATAATTCCTGCAACAAATTTTATTCTGTGTTTTGCTTTCATCTCTATCTACCCGTTTCTCTTCAAATACAAGACACTATCGGTCTACCCGAAAATTGTACCATGGAGGATTTGTATGAATGAATTTGTATGAATGAACCACTTAATAGCTGACCTGGTAAAATGGTAAATCAATCCTTTAACATATTTTTCAATTAATTATTCATTAGACCTACAGTACTTAGTAAACTCACAGTCGCGTTAGTTATTTTAGGCTAGATATCAAGTCCTGAAATATTTTAATGAATTTCCAGTATCAGATTTAGCATTAGAAAATATTAAATTACCATTACGGTTTTATGTTATCCATGGAAGTTATCCTTGAATTTTCAAAATATTCTAAGAAAATACTTTAACAGAGAAATTTTAATGATATAAATAAAAGGCAAATCACCAGTACCGCCTAACAAATTACCTTACCTCAGCTTTTAAATTTAATACACAGTTAAATATATTCTTTTAAAAGCAAGGAGCAAGTACACTACGTTTAACGCTAATACTTACGTAGTTTCTAGAACGACAGTGGGAGGTTGCCATGATTTAGGCGGCACGCCGACAGACATCTTGTTTGTTTACTAACAAAGAAACTTGATCCGTAATATTTGCTCTTGAATGGAACCAATGATGTTATGTGTCTGAAGTACCATTATTATTCCTAGGAGTTAATAACTAATTTACAATAGGTAAGACCTTTGTGTACAATTTGTAAACTTTTTGCATCAGAACAGAAGCGATCAGTAGTATCTTCCCTCTCCTCAGTTATATAGAATTTTTATCCTATAAAGGTTTCTTATCTTATTCCGGCCGCCGGCGGTCGTTTTTGTATTTCATCGCATTTAGCTAATTAATTAAATTCAATGATTAAATTTGACACGTTTTTTATTTCTAAATTTGAATTTGCAAGAAATTGATTAGACTTAGTTCCTACAAGTGTATGACAATTTATATATACAATAACAATTTAATGTACATGATTAGAGTTAATATCACAATAAATGGTACGAAATTGGAACAGGTAAGGAGTTTCATATTTTTGGGTCATACTATAATCGATGACGGGAAATGTAAGACGGAAACATGCAGCAGGATCGCACCAGCAAAAGCGGCCTTTGGTAGTAGAAAAGAACTATTAACAAAAAGTCTAAAGAAAGACACAAAGATAAAGATAGTGAAAACTTTGGTTTGGACAACGCTATTGTATGGATGGGAAACATGAACCTTAAGGAAGGAAGATATTAGGAAACTGGAGGCATTGGAAATGTGGATTTGGAGAAGAATTGAGAGGATTAGCTGGACTCAAAAGGTTACAAATGAGGAAGTCCTGGAGAGAGTTGGCACAGATAGACAGTTTATAAATGTATTAAGAAATAGGAAGAAGAGATGGATAGGACACATTCTAAGGGAGGAAGGTCTATTAAAAGAGGTTATAGAAGGTAGAATGGAAGGAAAAAGAGGCAGGGGCAGGCCGAGATTAGGTAGGCCTATGTTAGATTTAAAGACCCACTCATATGTGGAAATGAAGAGGAAGGCAAAGAATAGTGGACAGAGAATAGTGGAGGCGTTATGTACCATGGACCTGCCAGTAGGCAGTGCACTAAGAGAGAGAGAGAGATTAGAGTTCTACTGTAGTTCATGACAACTTCGAGCACTATAAAACCTAAATCAAGACGAAGATCAGGAAATAATTTGCAATTAATAACGTGAATCCAAAAGCCTGGAGTCCAGTTCAAGGATTTGGAATATTAAAAGATTGGAGGTTTTCGTGTTGAATGGTGTCAGTGAGCGAATAGTTGGCGAAAAACAGATGCACCAACATGAAAATCTTTTGACCAAATATGAATTTATTCACATGAAAGAGAATGCTGAAGTAACGTGCAAGATATAAAACCGTCCAAGAACAGCACGAGTGGAAGAAAATTATAGAATCCAAGCGATCTGCAGCTGGCTAGAACGCTTGGATAACTAGCAGCAAGAAGGAAAGCTATAAGGTCCCTCTAGACCTAATATTAATATTGAATACCTAATTGTATGTCAGTGTAGTACCTCTCCCTCCCTCCCCCTCTCTCTACCTAGTGTACTGACAAGTGCCAGTTTCAAGGTACACATTCATGTGCAGAGTATGCTTTCACGCGTCATATACAGATTACTCCAATGATCAAGAGGTTAATTCCTTCAAAAGGTTATGCCTTATCCACACCTTAAATTAGCCTGTAGCACGGGAATGAGATGGCTTCTGAGGTGGTTTCTCGTTGCGTTCCTAGGTTCTTGCTCAATCGCCTCTTACAACACGTAGGTTTTACGATAGGTTTTTCTTCTGAGTCCCGGACACAGCACAGAAATCTATAAGTATTAAACAATTGCATAGATTGCAAATAGGCCTACGCGCTTTATATATATATATATATATATATATATATATATATATAAATATACAGTATATATATATATATATATATATATATATATATATATACACCGTATATACTGCATTGTAATAAATAACTTTAGATATTATGTAATTATGCAATACACATATTACATCGATATTCGAATATTGTGAAGCCAATTACGATTTCTCTGACGATTGATGATTGGCTAATTGTTGCTCACCTAACTGTTCTAGAAATGAAAGGAAGCCCTTGATTAGCAGCTATCATTTCCCTCATCTCCCCTCACCTCCTAGTTATTTTTCAATTTGTAGGACTGAGTGGTGGTCAACTAGATAGGTTACTTGTGACCTCTTTGACGGCCTTCTTTGCGTATGTCACTGTATATTTTGAGCGTATCGAAATAAACATAGTACTCTCTCTCTCTTCTCTCTCTCTCTTTCCCCAGATTTCTTCATACCGAAAAACTCTGACGAATTTTAATTAGATTTTAATATTTATTTTAGATTAAAAAATAGAGTTACTATATATACTCTATAGTATAAATATACTCTAGTACTACTATAAGTATACTTCACAAGGCCGTATGTTGTAGATGATTTAATGGGAATAGCTTGTGGAGTTACGGTAATATATGCTTAACACGTGGAAGAAAACCTGGCTGCCATATTTCAGTGGAGTGCGCTGCAGCTGTTCATTTTCTACACAGATATCTGTCTTTATAGGCTGAGCTTGTTCCACAATCTTGTCGTATTCAAGTCGGCGGATCCAGGTACTGGAATTCAACCTGCCGTTACACGTGATGTAACTGATGTGGGTTTGCGTTAAATATCCGAGCCTGTATGTAATTTGTAATACGTGCTAAACCAGAAAAAATCCTATCAAAAATTAAATTTAAATTAATTCAATTAATTATAGTTAATTAATTTAATTAATTTAATACAATTAAAGCTTATCAGCAATTAAACGCATTCAATCTTGTCCGCCAGGGAGGACATGAAAGTACTTAGGTTTGAATACTCTTGTTGTTAATGTTGCTGTTGTTGTTGTTGCTGCTGCGGTTGCTGCTGATGTGAGAAAACAACTCCTGTCCAAGGCTAAGTTGAGCAAATATCGGTATTCCTGATTTATTGTATATTATTATTGTATATTGTATTGTATATTGATTTATTGTATATTGTTATATTAATTAAGCATTTTATATATATATTATACAATTACTACAATTTTTGCCTAAAGAATTTGTAAAATAATTTTTTACATCATATGATTTAACAATTCTTATGATCCATCGAAATACATAGTCCAAGCCAAATTAGGCCTTCTGCCTTATTAAAATTTATAATATAAGAAAAATGTCACTATAATTTAAGTGTGTGATTGCAGGTAGACCGTTGTTCAATACATAACTTGTTCGAGAACTGAAGACAACTATTGCACGCTCTTTCACTCTAATATTACACATTCTTGTCTATCTTATGTACAATGTATAATTAATTGGTATTAATAATTTTGATTTCTTAATTTATAGCCAAATATAACATTCTCACAGATATTCTATATATTCCGCTAGTTCTTAGTACTTCTTGCTGCAAATAAGGTACTTCTTGTATAAGTTTATTGCTACATATTCATTTTCTATCATCGACAAGATCTGGTTGCCACTCGCTTCAATTTGGTATATTAATTAGGCGTAAATTAATTTATTCTGACGAAGATGAGGCTTTGAAAAATGAGTAAAGGCACTGGAAAGTAAAGGACTGAGGGTGAACAAGGAGAAAACGGAGCACTTAGAGAGTAGATGGAAGGGTGAGATGATAAACAGAGATAGAGTAATAAGTCAGGGTGTGGAGCTAAAGAAGGTAACAGATTTTAAGTATTTGGGATCTGTAATAGAGGATAATGGGGAGTTGGAAAAAGAGATTACTAGTAGGATCCAGGCTGGATGGGCAAAGTGGAGGTATGCTAGTGGAGTGCTGTGTGATAGGAGAATCCCACTAAGACTGAAAGGCAAATTTTATAATTCTGTGGTAAGGCCAGTAGTGATGAATGGTTCGGAAAGTTGGGCACTAAAAAGGGAACATTTGCAGAGTTCGTATGTGGCAGAAATGAGAATGTTGCGTCTAACGTGTGGAAGAACTAGGAAGGACAGAATGGAAAATGAATATGTGAAGATGAATTTGAATGTTGAGAGGATCGGGGATAGGTTGGCTCAGTCGAGATTGAGATGGTATGGGCATATTGTGAGAAAGGCAGATGAGGATGTAGTAAAGAGAGTCTGGAGGGAAGAGCTGGATGTTAGGCTAGAGAGAGGTAGACCACAATTTATGTGGGATGCTGTAGTCAAGAAGGACATGAAAAATAGGGGATTGAGAGATGATATGGTGTGGGACAGGGATGACTGGAGAAAGTCTATT